>JAOANJ010000002.1:51301371-51316700 GCA_026413345.1 Ariopsis seemanni | reverse complement strand
AAAACCAAAAACGTAATTGAATAACACGTTAATTAAAAAATAAAGCAAGTTTAAAAATGACTTCAGTTCTCCTTTAAGTATTCATTTCCCTGTGTAACTTACTTCGTTATTTTTAAAATCAACATTGACAACTACACGCAACGGAGCTACCTAGCACCCTGCCGCTAATCCATTGCAAAATCCTTTGCCCTGTTGCTTTTTTGTGCATCTGGATAAGTTTTTGGCTGAGCTGAAGTCCCAGCTCTAATAATAACAGTTTGCCACTGTTATCAACATACCATTACTGCTAATATTTGGGCTGTGCATCATTCAGACCCGCAGGAATTCAATGGTATTTTTACTGAGATGAATGCATTTACATTTGAATGCGTTCGCATTTGCATGCAACACCATTTGCATCTTCATTCATTCATTTATTTTCAGTAACCACTTTATCCTGGTCAGGGTCACAGCGGCTCAGGAGCTGTCCCCAGCACACTGCATGCGAGTCCATCACAAAGCACCATGAATACACACATGCGCACCTCGGTAATGTATCCACCTAATGCTGTGTTTTGGTCATTCCTCTGTGAGATGAAAGTGGGCCAGACTACATGGCATGGCAAAGCTGTGTAATCTGCTGCTACTGAAGCTTATCTGCTCTGAAGGACTAGTGCCTGCTGTTTTGTGCTCTTCCTCCAGTGGACATTCATTATAGTGAGAGAAATTGCTTTGTGGACACACTATGTGAAGTCTGAAGCAGTTTCATGATGGGTACAAAGCAATATGGAGGGAGGAAACATCACACACCCACTCTCCCTCCATCTAATGCCATTATACATATGGGACGATGCAGTCAGCAAGTTTCTAGCAAAGTTATTACCCGTAGCCGTACCCATCAATCACACCTGATTTATAATCTCTCTAACTGAGAAATGCTCAGAGATTTGCCCAAGTATCATTTTTTTTTCATATACAATCTAAATGCTTTTTAAATCGAATCCTACAATACCCTGGTGAGGGTTTTTCTTTCTTTTCTTTCCTTTCCTATCTGTACTTATGAGATATTTATCGAAACATGAGAAATCCCCTGTATTTTAATGATCTAACTTTATACTCAAGGTGCAATAAAGAATTGGATCTTGCTGATGGTTGACTTGGTAAGCAGTTACAGAAACGATGGTGAATAATTAAAATCTCTTTGGTTGCTTTGTGGATTCTAGAAGAATTGAGAAAAGGGATTTTTTTTAAAGTTGAGCTCCAGCCATTCATTTGAAATGCAGCCCCAAGCACCTGCTTGTTTTATTAAGAGAAGCATTGTGTTTTCAAAGATCACATGCCTGAAAGGTGCATCTCCCAGGCATCACTGTGGGATCTGGTTTTTATGCTACACAAATAAACATGGCTTCGGTTACGGCTAAACTACCATAATGAGTCCATGCTTAAGCACAGATGGTTTCTTCAGGAGACATTTACTTTGAAAAGAATGGCAGGTGACAAACAGGCTGTGAAACCTTGACATATGCACACATGACAGGGCCAAATTGCCAAATTCATTATTTTTAACTCAAGCTAGAGGATGTTTCTCCATGTTTCTCCATCAGCGTGGGTTCATTTTGGCGAGTGTTTGGGAGGAAGAGGCATTGGTGTGTGGGAATTGTCTCCCGAGGCATTTGCGGTCATCTGTCAAAGTACACGTGTGTGTGTGTGTGTGTTTTCTTGCCAAGCCATGCTGAGCACATGAGCGAGCACTATTCTTTTCCTCATTTACACCAAGACCCAGTTTTTTTTTTTCCTTTTGCTGGCGTTCTCAGCAGTCATTGATCCAATACTTGCCTGATTAATGTTCTATAAGGGCCTCAGTAGTCAATTGGTGCCTGAATTACACTTTGAATTCTACCCAGGTTCAGACTGGTTCACCTTCAGACTGACTCCTTTGGAAAAGCCTGGATCATTGCACATGCTTCCAGTATTCATCATGTACCACACATTCGAGGAATATTGATGACTGTGAGTAAAGTACAGACACACTGTGATGGCAAAAAAGCATCAAATAATTGACTTGCTTTTTTGTGTGTGTGTGTGGTTTTTTTTTTAGTGTTCTGCCTGATGGCAGGTCCAAATTTCTAGGAAAGGATTACAGTAGTGGTTTCCTGTTGGCTTCTACTGGATTATTTAGAGAGGTTTTCTCCTCTCAACCATTCACACACATTCACACCTTTGGGCAATTTGGAGTAGCCAGTTAAACTAGCTGCACATCTTTGAACTGTGGGGGAAAACAGAGCACCCAGAGGAAACCCACGCAGGCATGGGGAGAACATGCAAACTCCACATGGAAAGGCGCCCGTCAGCCATGAGGTTCAAACCTGGCACCTTCTTGCTGTCAGGCAACAGTGCCAACCACTGCACCACCATGCCACCTAAGGGCTTCTTTCTTTCAACAAGGTTCTAAAATTGGCTATGTCTAACATTCTAGATTCATAAAAGAGCATTCGAGAGTTTATTGTGGCAAAAACATCCATCCATTATCCATAACCACTTATCCTGTGTAAGGTCACAGGCAAGCTGGAGCCTATCCCAGCTGACTATGGGCGAGAGGCAGGGGACACCCTGGACAAGGTGCCAGATCATCGCAGGGCTGACACATAGAGACAAGCAACCATTCACACTCATGGTCAATTTAGAGCCACCAATTAACCTAACCTGCATGTCTTTGGGGGAAACTGGAGCAAACCCACGCAGACAACATGCAAACTCCATACAGAAAGGCCCCCGTTGGCCACTGGGCTTGAACCCAGAACTTTCTTACTGTGAGGCAACTATGCTAACCACTACACCACCATGCTGCCCCCCCCAAATAGCTTTGTGATTTTAGAATTAATTGTCTGTAACATTCTAGAATCACAACTTTTTTAAAAAAGCCGGCTTTCACATTTGCCATCTACCACCAGTGCATATTTTATATGGAATTATATGTGAAGCAGATGCTTTTAAAAAGCAACACCACTGTTCCTTTATGCTTCTCACAGACCTTCTGATGTCAGGTGCTTTTTTAAAATTTATTCTTATTATTTCCCAAACAATCATATTGCAAGACAGGAACTTTTTAGCAACATCGAAATATAATTAAAATTACAATTTGTCCATTTGTGGGACATTCACCTGCACATGATGTGTCCCACATCCTGAAGTCATCATTAGTCCCCAAATTTCCTTTCTAGATTCGAGCTCAGACTGATAAGAGCATTGATTATAGTTACAGTGTGAGCAGTGTGTTAGCGCATATGAATGAGTGCCAAGTATGCAAAAATCGAATGCAAAAAGCTTATGACAGAGACAGATGATATACCTGGAGGATAGAGAGGGACTAGAGCTGATTAGAATCAGGTTGGATTGATTCAGCATTTTTTAAGAGTAACAGGAGATGTTGATGGAGTATAATGATGGATGGTTATGTATGGATGGTCCCATCTCTGTGCAGTCTCATTTTTACATAAAAAAGCTGGATCTTAAGTTCTCAAGTTTTACATCATAAACACAGACTGTATAAGGTCCATGTGGGACACACAATGGCAAAAGCTAAAATATCCCATAACAGTGCTTGTGTTGCTACCTTGGCTATTGAACAAGCAAATACTTCTCAGAATTTATTGCTCCCGCGTTCACTTGTGTGTGTGTGTGTGTGTGTGTGTATATCTATATCTATATATAAATGCACATTACTATTGCTTTGGCCTTCACATGCACTGTGTCTCAATGGAACGTTCCCTCTTCAGATTGTATACAGGGTGGCATGGTGGTGTAGTGGTCAGCACTGTTGCCTCACAGCAAGAAGGTTCTGGGTTTGAGCCCAGTGACCGACGGGGGCCTTCTGTGTTGAATTTGCATGTTCTCCCTGTGTCTGCGTGGGTTTCCTCTGGGTGCTCCGGTTTCCCCCAAAGACATGCAGGTTGGGCTAATTGGTGGCTCTAAATTGACCGTGAATGGTTGTGTGTCTCTATGTGTCATCCCTGTGATGACCTGGTGACTTGTCCAGGGTGTACCCTGCCTTTTGCCCATGGTCAGCTGGGATAGGCTCCTGCGACCCTGTACAGGATAAGCAGCTACAGATAATGGATGGATATATATGTGTTGCGCCATGGGATCTTTGTACCAGATGCTCTGTTTACAGAACATGTTGAAAAGTGTGCAGTGTTTTCGCTGGCTGATCCAGTAACAAGGTCGGTCTGAGGATCAACAAGAGGAAGACAAAGGTGCTTAGGATACACACCACAAGTGAGGTACCTGTTGTAGTTGAAGGGCAAAAACTGGAGGATGTAGAGGAGTTTACATATCTTGGGAGTATCGTGAACCTTGTCGGTACCTCCGAGACTGATGTCATTACAAGGATGGGGAAGGCCAGAGCAGCGTATCTTATGTTGAAGAACATCTGGGCATCGAAAGAGTTCATGATAAAAACTAAGCTTCGCATATTTACATCTAATGTGAAGTTGGTCCTGCTCTATGGCGCAGAAATGTGGAGAATGACCAAGAAGACACAGAACAAAATCCAGACCTTTGTCAATAGTTGTCTGAGATTAATTTTTGGGATCTGCTGGAAGGATAAAGTCACCAATGTGGATCTATGGAAGTTTGCCGGGGAGGAGCCAATGGCACTGCAGATAAAGAGGAAGAAATGGGGGTGGATAGGTGACACTCTGTGGGAGCCTGCAAACAACATCATGTGGCAGGCTCTTGCTTGGAACCCACAGGGGAAAAGGAGAAGAGGCTGCCCAAGGAATAGTTGGAGGAGGGACTTAGAAAGCGAGCTCCAGGGGTTGGGACTAAGCTGGACTGAATTTGGAAGGAGGGCCCAGAACCGTGTAAGCTGGAGGAAACTTGTTGATG
Source organism: Ariopsis seemanni (assembly GCA_026413345.1). Taxonomy (NCBI): domain Eukaryota; kingdom Metazoa; phylum Chordata; class Actinopteri; order Siluriformes; family Ariidae; genus Ariopsis; species Ariopsis seemanni. The sequence continues at coordinate 51,311,834 of JAOANJ010000002.1, read as the reverse complement.
GCCTATGCTCCGCAGGGGGCGATGGGCCTAAGTCAGGAAAAAAAAAAAGACTGTTTGTCGTCACTAAATATAGTCACAGAAAGAGGCCAATGTCTGACATTTGCCAATGACCAAAATATAGTGTTCCTGACTATATCTTGCTTACTGTATCAAAATGTCCAAAGGTTTTCCTATTACACAGCATACGTAGATATGTGGAAAATCAATCAGATTGCAACCTTCAGGCTCCGGAAGCTTGTTGCCAGAAAAGTATACAAAAGGTATATATTACTCTGTAGCACAATGGGGAGGATCAAATTTTAAGACAGAACATCAATCCTTGCCTTTACATTGTTTTTGTGTTACTCTAAGAAAACTGAAATAAACAGTTAATCAAAATCTCTGAATAACTGGAATTTTTTCTAATATATTTTAAAAACACAATCTGCTTTGCAAGTAATGAAGATTCTCTGGCTGACCCCCATACAAAACAATGTGCAGCTGAGGAGTGATTTAATCTACTAAGCGAATCACTGCTGGATAGGATTTGTAAACTACAGTCAATAGGATTCCCCATGACCCTACATGCTGTGTGTGTGCGCATGCGTGTGTGTGTGTGTGTTAGATGTGGAAGAGCAGATGCCAGACACCACCCATTCCTCTGCCTTTGGTCTCTTCAGCTCTTGTTCCCTTCATCACACTCACTGTCCTCCACACTCCACTCCTATTTTCTTATTCCACCATCTTTTCATTATCAGTCTATTCCTCCTTCTCTCTCTCTCTCTCTGAATTATTGAGGAGTTGTTCATGGCAACAGGTTGGAGAATGTTTGTCCTTGTGAACACACATTATTGTCTCTCTCTCATTTATACATCCAGTCTGTTTTCTGACAGCTGAGCAGATTCAAACCACACCGCCTTGTCTTGTGTATTCAACAACTCTCTGCAATGTACATGTATACAATATTCTAAATGGGAATACCATACCCCTGCGATGATCTGCCGGCTTGTCCAGGGTGTACCCCGCCTCTCACCCATTGTCAGTTGGGATAGGCTCCAGCTTGCCTGCGACCCTGCACAGGATAAGCGGTTACGGATGATCGATGGATGGGTGGATGGATAGATGGAATACCATACGAAATTCAGAGTTTTTGGAGGACACCACAGAGTTCCTGTTTGGTAAAAATAAAAAGGGCAGTGTTGAAAAATGAATGCTGTACAGCCAAACTAACCAGTCTATCCAGTCTGATACAAACTGTAATTAATATGAGAATTGGGGAAGCCATGGTGTAAAGGTTAGAGATGCAGCTTTGGGACCAAAAGGTCACCGGTTGATTCCCTGGACCAGCAGGAATGGCTAAAGTGCCCTTGAGCAAGGCACCTAACCCCCACCTGCTCCCCAGGCTGCACACATTGGGTACATTGTACGTTGCTCTAGATAAGAGCGTCTGCTAAATGCCATTAATGTAATGTAATCTAGAACAGCTTTTTCAATATTTTAATAAGCTGACAAACTTACATTATGTTACATGGCATTTAGCAGATGCTCTTATCCAGAACGATGTACAACGAGTGCAAAAGTCAGGTACATGAAGTGCTGAACTTCTAGACAAGAACATTTTAGTGCCAACTGAACAAGTGACAGCAATACCTAGTGTAATATGCTGTTGAAGTACCAATAATCAAACAGCCAAGGAAACAAACCAACCATATAAAGTACAACGAAATAAAGAACTCAAAACAGCTAACCCCAGGTTAGACCGTACACAGCCTGGGTTGGCCTAGACTGAAACACAGTTACACAATGGGCAGGCAAGAAGGGGAGAGGTGCAGCCTGAAGAGGTGAGTCTTCAGTCTGCACTTGAAGGTGTTCAGGGAGTCAGCAGCTCTGACTTCAATGGGAAGGTCATTTCACCGACGGGGAACCAGGACAGACAGTAGTCTTGAGCAGGCTGGACAGGAGCAGAGAGGAGGAGGGGCAAGGCGACCAGTAGTAGTGGAGAGTAGGGATATGGCTGGTGTGTAGGGACAGATCAGACTCTGGAGGTATGCTGGCCCTAACCCCTTAAGAGCCTGGTAAGCTAGCACCAATGTCTTAAATTTGATGCGAGTTTCAATAGGTAGCCAGGTCAGGTTGGCAAGTAGAGGGGTGACATGGGAAGAACGAGGGAGGTTGTAGACCAGGCAGGCTGCAGCATTCTGGATGAGCTGCAGGGGTCTGATGGCAGAAGCTGGAAGGCCAGCAAGGAGTGAGTTGCAGTAGTCCAAGTGGGAGAAGATCAGCGCTTGGACCAGGAGCTAAGTAGAGTAGGTGGTAAGAAAAGGGTGGATCCTTCGGATATTGTAGAGGATGAATCTGCATGTCCGGGTCACTGCAGTGATGTTGGCTGAGGAGGACAGTCTGACAAACTTGGATACAACTAAATAGGCTTTTTTTTCTTGACCTTGACTCTCCACACCTCCCAAAAAAACATGCCAATATGTGGTGCCCTGCAATGGACTTGCATTCTATCCAGGGTATTTTCCTGTCTCATGTCCAGTGCTCCCAGGACAGGCTCCAGATCCACCATGAGCCTGACCAGCATACAGTGGTTCCCAAAGATGAAGGAATGAATGAACAAATGAATGAATGAATGAATGAATGAACGATTTTCTGTCATCGCATCTCTTTTGAAATACTCAAACTCTTCAGGCTCAGTGATTACTGTAAGTTCTTTCACTGTGTCTGTGTCTCGCCTCCACAGCCTTTACACAGCACATCACCACTATCATCAATTTATAGATGATATACTGAAGAATGCTTGTGTCTTGTGAGTAAAGGCTTTGCATTACTTTTTTGCATCAACAATTTTCAAATGCTTTGCAGATATTCTGAAGAATACCTCATAAAACTATGCAAAAAAAAAGCATGATGGTAATATTAATAGCTAAAACATCTAAAGTTCTGAGAAATCTCTAGTGTATGCCAGATTTGAAACATCCAGTATATCAATGAACTTTTATTCCCTTGCAAAGTTCTGCTTCAATACCACTTTTGTAAAGTCACCTTGGTGAGGACTCTGGAAGATAGAATATGATCCACAAAAATCCATTTAATACGGTTAATACACCTGCACCACTCCAAGTCAAGACGGGAAGGATAAGGAGAAAGCGACTACATATTTATTTTGTGAGGTGCTAATTGTGAATATCAGTGCAGTCAGGGCTGAAAGGCAGGAGATACAAAACTTTGCTGACTTCAAACACATGCATGATTTTCATAAAGCACTTTCTTACACATAGGACAGCAGTGAAGTTGAGATGAAAAAGCATTATTTACCAGAAGAAAGGAATGCAAGCACAGGAGAATGAAAACAAATTCCCTTTTGCGTCTCTCAGAAGATGGAGAACGAGCACAGGCAGAGAAAGCACAAGATGAACAGAGCTATATGGCAGTATCTGAGAACAGAGAGAATAATCTGAAGACACTGTGTAGTGCAGCAACAAGAGAAGGAAACAGATACCTCTCTCACACTACATCTTACTTTTCATGTATAAAAACATACGTTACATCATGTTCCATTTATATGAGGTAACTGGACTGAAATAGAATGTGAACAAACAAGGGAATGAGAAAGTATTACGAATCCTGATGAAGTGTGGATGGAAGGTTCATTGCTGTGTCCACTAGAGTGGTGTCCATATTATAATTAGTAATTGATTTAGAATTCCTTTTTTTTTTCTTTTTTTTGCATTTTGAAAGTTCATTCATTCATTCACTTATATATATGTACTGTATGATTTAGGGTTGGTTCAGTACCAAAATTTTGGTTTCAGTACAGTACCTGGCATGGTAGAACGTTAACGGTAGTAGTTTGGTAGCAATGCAATGAATAAATCAATGTTCATACAAACCGATGAAACTTATGAACATCAAAAGTTGTATTGTTTAAACGCGACACTAAATGAGTGAAAACATTGATTTCCTGCTTCTGTCTGTCTGTGAGTGACAGGTTTAGAAAGAAGGATTTATAAGTCGGCTACTTTTACAAACTTCTGACTAAGATTATTTCTAGAGCCTAAGTATTCTTCCATCCATTATCCATAACCGCTTATCCTTTGCAGGGTCACAGGAAAGATGGAGCCTATCCCAGCCCAGCTGACTATGGGCGAGAGGCGGGGTACACCCTGGAAAAGTTGCCAGGTCATCGCAGGGCTAACACACAGAAAAGGCCCCTGTCGACGTCTGGGCTCAAACCCAGAACCTTCTTGCTGTGAAGCGACAGTGCTGACCACTACACCACTATACTGCCCCTAAGTATTCTTTAATTTATGAATTCATTAATGAGTAGACTGCTAAGTAGGCTACAGCTGTGTCCAAACTAATATGATTTAGTTTTAAAACAGCGTTTTGATACTAAAACAATCTCTTGTCAGCCGAGTGTTTTAGTGCCGTATCAGAAATAATCTCCATCTTTACTAACGTCTGAAAATGCACAACACATGACCATTCATGTACACTGGGCATCCATGTGCCAGTATAAACAGCTGGTGCCATTTGTTTTCTTCCAGGAAAGAGTCACGTGAAAGGAGCATGATGAACCAGGGAAGAATGCATCATGACTGATAAGATCCAATCAGGAAGCAAACGTGGGTGTCTGCCTTATCATTTCCCAACATCTCCGTTTTCACCCTCCATCCATCCATTATCTGTAGCCACTTATCCTGTTCCTGCGCAGGGTCGCGGGCAAGCTGGAGTCTATCCCAGCTGGCTATGGGCGAGAGGCAGGGTACACCCTGGACGAATCGCCAGGTCATCACAGGGCTAACACATAGAGACAAATAACCATTAACACTCACGGTCAATTTAGAGCCACCAATTAGCCTAACCTGCATGTCTTTGGGGGAAACCGGAGCACCCAGAGTAAACCCACGCAGACACAGGGAGAACATGCAAACTCCACACACAAAGGCCCCCGTCGGCCACTGGGCTCGAACCCAGAACCTTCTTGCTCTGAGGCGATAGTGCTAACCACTACACCACTGTGCTAAAATGCAATATTGTGGACATAGCCTTCGAAGAAAAATGGCAGTCTTAGCGCCATCATCACAGTGGCTAGCTGCCAGTTAGCTCCGTGTAACATTAGGTCAGCTAAATTTATGTTATAAGCAGACTAGTCTGTTAGCTAGATTCAGGACACGAAACATTGTGAATAAGCTAACCACGGACAAAGTTCTGTACCTATCATTCAGGCAATCTTATTTTCAATTTATTTATGTGATCATGTGCACTTTCCATTCCTGGAATTCTTTGCACAAATTGGGATGGATGTGCCAATGGCATTTCTTTTGAAATTCTCAAAATCTTCAGGCTCAGTGGTTACTGTGAGTTCTTTCACTGTGTCTGTCTCGCCTCCACAGCCTTTATACAGCACATCACCGCTGGAATTCTTTGTACAAATTGGGATAGATGCGCATCAAATGTTTAATTAGGTTAGACGTATTGCCTCCTCCTGCCACACATGACTTGAGGCATCATTTGTACAAAGGTGGAGAATCTCTAATATCACTTGCCCTAAAAGCAAAATATTGCCATATCTTGCTCAGAGAGCCTTGTTTCTCGACAAGTTTCAGCAATCTAATGTCAATAGTTCATTCAGCAGTTGACAAATCCATAGTGTATTCCCAAACATAGCAAGATAAGTCAAAACGGTGTGACAAGGTCTCTAGTCAGAGGGAGAGCTCTTCCACTGTTAGGGTTCGACTTATGTCACACCCACAAGCTGCCAGCTTAGTCTTAAACTACCAAAATTTGTGAAATGACAATATCCATCCATCCATCCATTATCCATAACTGCTTATCCTGTGCAGGGTCACACACAAGCTGGAGTCTATCCCAGCTGACTATGGCGGAGAGGCAGGGTACACCCTGGACAAGTTGCCAGGTCATCACAGGGCTGACACATAGAGACAAACAACTATTCACACTCACATTTACACCTACGGTAAATTTAGAGTCACCAATTAGTCTAACCTGCATGTCTTTGGACTGGTGGGGAAACCGGAGCACCCGGAGGAAACCCACGCAGACACAGGGAGAACATGCAAACCCCACACAGAAAGGCCCCCATCAGCCACTGGGCTCAAACCCAGGACCTTCTTGCTGTGAGGCGACAGTGTTAACCACTACACCACCGTGCTGCCATGACAATATCGTATATTTTCAAATGTTAAATTTACAGGTAACGGTAAATTACCGGTAACTGGAGCAACCCTAGTATGACTGAATAGATAATGTCTTCCAGATGGCAGTGCATCAGGAGTCAATAAAAAAAAGTCACATGATTGGCTGTATTTACTTTCATGCAGATGCAAGGGGTCATGTATGAAGCTTCTGCATCACCAGGTCAGGGTCACTTTGCTTTAAATTAGGCTACTAGATTATGGGAAAGAGAACTAACTAAATTTGTTACAAAAATGTGTGTGATTGGGATTATTAAAAAAAAAAAACAGTCATGCACTTCATATCTAGTTGAGATCAATTGTGAACTGGAGTGATGAGGAACTGTCAAGGCCAGAATTCATAAACAATGCTGTCATTTCTGTTTGGGTTTTCCCAGTGTTTTCCAGAGTTTCTTGGGGACAGTGATACAGTTCATATTTAATAATAAGAAAAAAATAACACATACATTGGGTTTAGGTTATATGCAATTCAGGTTCAAATCCAAATACAGACACAGATACAGATATTATGTGGTCTAAACAGACGCATATAGCAATACAGATAGTGGCACTGGCTTTTGTCTTCATAGCAATTACTATAGTTCAGTCAATCAGTGCTGTGGTTTTACCTTCTACAAATGTTAAACTGAAACCAGCATAAGTTTCCTAAATGGTATAATGGCAAAATAAGTATAATTGGTATCGTGCCATAATATTGCTAGCTTGATTTGCTTAAGCCAATCTTTTTCCTCGTTTTACCCTGGTCAGACATCAACATGCCTTGTCTTGCATGAATAGAAAGGCTCATAGTACGATGTGACATCTGAAATCTGCCAGGGCAGCAAAACCCGTAGTGGTGATCGAGAACTTCAGTCTGTGCTACTAATCACCAGTAGTAAATCTGGAAATGCTTCACCTCCACCATCCAGTCTCGGAGACACACTGCTCTGCACGGTGAAATGTTTCCATACTCACAAGTCATGAAAGGCTTGCTAATTTATGGATTAGCTGGATGAGGTATGTTGAGAGTCAAGAAAACCTCAAACCGTGCAGAGCAGTAGGTCCCCAGGATTAGCACTTGAGAACCAAGGTTTGCAGCTTGCCTTTGACACACATTTGCCTTGGTGGAAATATGACCAACTTCTGCAACCTTCCAGTTGAATGTAATGAAGTACATTTCATTAGGCATTAGGAAAAACACATCCTCCCATGTCAGTCAAGGTTTGATACAATGCATCCTATAAAATTAATCCCTGATTCTGCAAATGCAGTCTCTCAGAAGATGAAGTGTTTGCAGTGTTTGTTATTTTTCTTTTTTCTTTTTTTTTTTTCACAGGCAAAGTCAAGGTTTAATGTAAATATTTGTTTTTATCTCAAATAGTGAATGCTGCAGCAGAGGGCAGAGCATTCTCTTACAAAGCCCCACAGTTATGGGACAGCTTTTCAAGTAGTGTTCGAGACTCAGACACAGTCTGCCTGATCCATCCTGATGCCCTACATCTGGCTGGACTTTTCATTGCTTCTTTCCTGCAGAGGCTGGCTCCATATGGATAGCCTAACACTTAGAACATGGACCTGGATACTTACTATGAACAGTGGCACGGTGGTGTAGTGGTTAGTACTGTCGCCTCACAGCAAGAAGGTTCTGGGTTCGAGCCCAGTGGCCAACAGGGGCCTTTGTGTGTGCAGTTTGCATGTTCTCCCTGTGTCTGCGTGGGTTTCCTCTGGGTGCTCCGGTTTCCCCCAAAGACATGCAGGTTGGGTTAACATGGGGAAGCCATGGCCTGAGGTTGGGCTGAAGTGCCCTTGAGCAAGGTACCTAATCCACAACTGCTCCCCGGGTGCTGTAGCATAGCTGCCTACTGCTCTGGGTATGTGTCTGTCCTTACTGCTCAATTGTGTGTGTGCGTGTGTTTGTGTTCACTGATTCAGACGGGTTAAATGTAGAGGTTAAATTTGACTGTGTGCTTAAGTCTGTGCTTGAGTGTATGTGTGACAAATAAAGGCTTCTTGGCTTGGCTTCTTCTTTTGCTACAATGGCTTAGAACTACATCTGGCATGATAACTTTAGGACTGCAGTTGTCATGAACGGTTTTGCACTCAAGTCTCCATCAATGAACAGCTGATCACTTCAACAAAATAGACTTCATGTCAAAACTATAATGAATTTCCTGGTTACACAATTGCACTTTTTGATTATATAGTTCACAGTTATAGAAGTGAGCTATCAATAATCATGCTATCTGTTATCGCCCAAATGAGGGTGGGTTCTCTTTTGAGTCTGGTTCCTCTCAAGATTTCTTCCTCATGTCATCTCAGAGAATTTTTCCCTGCCCTCCTAGCCTCAGGCTTGTTCATTAGGGATACATTAATTAATTCATTTCTTTAAAATCTATATTTTTCTGTAAAGCTGCTATGCAACAATATCTATTGTTAAAAGCGCTATCCAAGTAAAATTGACTTGACATTTGAGAGAGAAAACAGATTGCATAGGGCCCTACTTATAGCCTTCTTAATAATAATTCCTTACAATGCATCATATTAGAGGTTCAGTAATGTTCTTGCGCTCATTCACACAAGCTGCTTTATGACTGATATGGTGGTCCTCAAAATTTTACTATAAACAGCAAGTAGTTGGCAGACCTTTAACTTGTTACTTATGGACTTCCAGAGTGATGCAAGCCTTAAGGTGATGATACACGGGGCAACATTTTGGGCAATGTTGCTGGGCAATGTGGCTGGGCAATTGCACTTTGACACTTTCCCATTGATATTGGGGAACATAATTTCTATCTCAATGATTTTGATCATTTTGGGCAACTTTTTAAGATCATCCAATCAGAGTGCTAGCAGCGAATCACATGACCACCTGAGAGTTTCTGAAATTTTCAACAAAGATGGCGGCATCTCCGGCAGTGGAGCGAAGAAAAAGACAGACAACTTATATCTTTTTATGCCGGTAAGTTATGTGTAAACCCAAAGTAGTGAATTTACCTCATCAAGTGCTTAGAAAACCAACAGATGTTTATTTTTATGTGCTCAGGTTGTAATAAAGACATAATTCTTTTTTCAGCTAAGTGTAAACTGTCAATAGCTAACCACCGCTCCATAGAGATTGAATGGGATTTAGCTAACTAGCCTTGGTTTTTGCTAAAACAGCTGAAAGTAAAAGTTATCGCTAGCTCTCTTTCATCAAGTTAAAAGTGATGGGCAGCTCATAATTTTTTTTTTGTGAGTTGTAAAAGAGATTGTCTAACTTATCGTCTGATCTAATTCACATACAAAGCATGACTACTTGTGGAACCTAAGGGCAAAACAGTACAAACTTCAGGATCTAAAAAAAAGAAAGCCTTTCAGGAGCTCTTTCAACCCCTTTTCCTCCTCAGCAGCTATCTCCTGGTCCATGTTCTTTTGTCTTTTTTGCTTAGATGAGAATGAAACGATTATGTTTTTGCCATTATGTCTTTGTGAGGTATATGTCAGTTAATGTAATTGAGGCTATTAGCATTTTTAAAGAGATTTAAAGGCAAGGGCTGCCCCTTGTCACCGATCCTGTTTGTGATATTCATGGATGGGATCTCAAGGTGCAGCCGGAGTGAGGAGAGTGTCTGGTTTGGGAACCTCAGAATTGCATCTCTGCTCTTTGCAGATGATGTGGTTCTGTTGGCTTCTTCAGTGGGTGATCTTCAGCAAGCACTGGGACAGTTTGCAGCCAAGAGTGAAGAGGCTGGGATGAGAGTCTCTGCCGGAAAACGGTGGAGTGCTCCCTTCGGGTTGGGAGTGAGTTACTGCCCCAAGTGAAGGAATTCAAGTATCTTGGGGTCTTGTTTATGAGTGATGGTAAAATGGAGCGTGAGATGGACAGGCGGATTGGAACAGCGTCAGCAGTAATGCAGGCATTGTACCAGTCCATTGTGGTGAAGAGGGATTTCTGTCCAGGTTTTCTGGGCACATCCAACTGGTAGGAGACCTCGGGGTAGACCCAGAATACGCTGAAAAGATTATATATCTCACCTGGCCTGGGAGTGCCTTGGGACCCCCCGGGAGGAACTGGAAAGCGTTGCTGGGGAGAGGGACATCTGAAATACCCTGCTTAGCCTGCTGCCACCGTGACCTGACCTTGGATAAGCATAAGAAAATGGATGGATGGATGGATGGATGGATGGATGGAAAAAGTGTTTATTATTAACAGAATAATGTGGTTATTTTTGACTTATAAATGTTAAAATAATGGCAAATTATCTTTTGACCAGAGTATCTATTCAGTTTTGTTCCAGAAGTGAT
>JAOANJ010000002.1:50577935-50588790 GCA_026413345.1 Ariopsis seemanni | reverse complement strand
TCTTTATCTACTTTTAGGACTTGTGTGAAAATCTGATGATGTTTTAGGTCATATTTATGCAGAAATATAGAAAATTCGAAAGGGTTCACAAACTTTCAAGCACCACTGTAGGTTCATGATCCTGAAACGATATTATCATCAAAATTACTTCTCATATAGAATTCCATCTTTAAGCTTTGGGTCACGCCTCAAAGTCTGAAACTTGCTACATAAGCATATACAGTATTGTGCAAAAGTATTGGGACTCTCAAGTAAACAAAAAAAAACATTATATCAATACATTTATATATAATTAAGATGAAATTTGTTTTACATAGTATGCATTGGTGTTTCAGTTAAAAAAAAAAGAGAGTAAATTTTGACGAAAGCGACATACTGTATTATGTAAAAAAGGCCACTGAAAGAGCTCAATTGACAACAGCCCATGTCTGCCCTACATGCCATCGCATCTGTCTCTCTAGGATCAGGCTAGTAAGCCATTGTAGGAAATGCGCAAAAATTACTTTAACGGTTGCGACTCATGCGCTTGTCATGGACTTTGTCCGACGGCTGCCAAATACACACATTCACTGGATATGAGCAATCGTGCACTCTGATTGGCTACTACTAGGCTATCAGCTCATATACCATGAGCAGAGAAAAACAAAATGATGGTGTGCATCAACTCAAATATATCACTTTGTTTTCAAGTATTTAAAAGAAAAATAAATACCTAAATAAATGAATATAGTTTTTTCCCCCCTCAATAGCACCTGTTCCACACTTCAGCCCAGTCGGTGGCAGTAATGCACCTTTAAGTTGGTTACCAACCGCCAAAAAAGAAGAAAACAAAATGGCAGAGCATGTTGCTGAACCAACCAAGGATGAAATAAAAACTCTACTCGAAAACAAAACCCCAAAAAATATACAAAAAAGGAACAATAAAAGTATTTGATGGTAAGAACGTGTCTTTTTAAAAAATTTTCAAGAATTATTATTATCACATTTTTTTACGACTTGCGACTGTCATTTCGTCGGTTTGTTTACATTCTAAGTGGAAATGATTTTGTCGGATGTTTTGTGTAAAGTTTTTATTTGTGGAATTTGCAAAAAATAAAAATAAAAATGCTCTGTTTCTCAAAATCCAGTGAATGTGGATAGAATAAAAGTTATTCCACTCAATCTCGTTGTGCATAGCTTATAGCCCACTCGGCACTACATGCCTCGTCGACTATCAGCTCATGTCCGACTCGATTTCTTGGATTAACTGTTAAATGGCTTAAGTTCAAATACATTGAAGTCTCCGTTGATTTTTGCATAATAATAAAGGTAATCTCAGTAAATTCCATCGGTAGACATCCATCAGGCAAAATCATTAACTTTTGTCTTTCGTGGAATATTACTCCCAGTTACCATTTAAACATCATCTACTGATCTGATAAAATATTAAAATGCAGCACCATGTCAAGAGAGAGGCCATGGTAAATCATCAAGTTCACCATCAGAATCCCTGAATAGTGTCTGTTTTGAAGCAACTACCGCACTGATGGAACAACAATTTGTTCTGGCTGTCGAATGCAGGCATTAATTGGTTTGTCCATACCTATTTTCCATCTTGGTGTCTCTGGTCCCAAATGGCAGCTGTCAGACTACAAAAAGTACAAGACAGGCTGTCTGTGACAAACATATTTCCCTTCCCCTATTAGTATCTCAATCTGTGCTCCACTTTCATCTCCTGTGAGACTTCCCTACAAATCCTTTTGCACTTTCTCTGTGTTTTGCCACCAGAGAAATGACCCCCACTTCTTTGGCAGTACTGCTAATGCTACTCTGCCTTTAAAGCCCATCAGAAACCTCTATGGGATGTAAGACATTTGGCATAAAATGAAAATGCAAACAGAGGCTGAAGAGTTCGCATAACCCAAACCAAGAGGACTTGAGAAAGCTCTAGATTTGGCCAGTTTTTGGCCTTGTCTTTTCCAGTGGGTGGAAAAGACAAGGTGTGTCATATTTGTGTAATATTCTCCCAGTCTTGTTTATAATTGTTCCTCTGAGGGTTATATAGATGAGTTAAATAATCAATTTCATTAAGCCACTAGACTACAGGAACAAAGCTTGAGATATTATTACCCTTTCCAATGCTTCTCACATTCTGAGCCTGACAATGGGATGAAATGGTAATTGCACAAATGGGCCATTTGTTGTAATAGTTATGTCTCATAAGATAGCACATGAAGTAACAGGTAAATGAGCACTGATACAAAAACCTGCATTCACTGGACTTGTGAATGGACCCTCTATGCTGCCATGGTACATCTCTCTAGGCCCTGGTTTCGGTTTACATTTGATGAGAGATCGGCCTAGCGTAGGAATCCCCAGCAAGGCAAAGTGCTTTCCATCAGGATGTGGTAATCACTACAATGCCCACTGCTGATGCTCCATCTGATGTATGGTCCCTGGAAGATGGTGACTCGGTGCCTGAAACTTCATTACCTCCTAATGCATTGGAGTGTGTCAACTTGCCAACCATTCCTACAGTGATAATCTAGAGCGATTTGTTGCCACAGCACTGAATGTTGCCCCCAAATCATTACTTGTCATCAGCACCCAAAAGACTCAGGTAATGTACCAGCCCGCGCCTGGAAGGCCCTACCAAGAACCACATATTACAGTGAATGGGCAGAACATTAAGGCAGTCGACAAATTTGTTTACCTGGGCAGCACCCTTTCCCGAGCAGTGAACAAAGATGTCGAGGTGAACAACAGGATTGTAAAGGCCAGCGCCATTTTCAGGAGACTTCGTGAGAATGTCTGGGAATGGAGAGGGCTCAGCCTTACCACTAAGCTGAAGGTCTACCATGCTGTGATACCTACCACCCTACTTTACGCCTGTGAGACCTGGACTGTTTACAGCAGACATGCTAAGTAGCTCAATCACTTCCACTTGACCTGCCTCTGCAAACTCTTTCATATCAAGTGACCGGACAAAATTCCGGACATGGAGGTCCTAAAATGGGCTGGACCTGCCAGCGTTAACACTCCTGCAGAAAGCCCAAGCCAGATGGACCAGCCATGTTGTCAGGATGCCAGACAGTCGACTGCCCAAACAGTTGTTGTTTGGAAAGCTGTGCCAAGGCAAGCACTCATCTGGAAGGCAGAAGAAAGGCTTCAAGGACAAAGTGTCCCTCAAAACCTTAGAAATCAATCTCAACTCCTGGGAGTCACTTGCTCAGGATCATCCAGTATAGCGAGCAAAGCTCACCAGTGGTGCGCATGCAGCAGAGATGAAATGCATCGCCGGAGCCCAGAAGAAACGAGCTGCACGGAAGGCTTGAACTATCACCACCCCCACTACAGCACCTACTCACACGTGCCCAACATGTGGGCATACCTTCAAGCCCAGATTGGCCTCATCAGTCACCTCCGGACCCACAACCACCACCCGCCAAATTGAAGTCATGGTCATCTTCAACCCCGAAGGATTAACATCACTTGTCATCTATTGACTTTGGGAGCAGGGGCAAGCTACCAGTTTGGAAGGACTGGAAGGACAGCTCTTTGGTTTAGTCTTTCTTCACCCTAGGGACTGAAGCCTGTCTTGTGTTTAACCCACTCAATGGGGCCAGAAGGAACAGGGTAGAAAAGGTGAGGGTAGAGGTACCATAATACATCTTGTTTTGGTGCACCTTTCCATCATTATGTGGAGTAGATTTGCCAATGACGTGGAGGATGTTTGGAGAGCACCAGGCTGGAGCTGCAGTATTTTATAGTCATATGCCAGATACTTTAGAATTATATTTACTTTTGGCCTTTACAATCAATAAACAAATATACCTGTGTTTTTATCCCCAATCTGGCAGCCAATACACAAAATACACAATCACCTCAAAAGAGATGCAGTCGGACAAAAAGCCTTACGGTAAATGCTACTGGTTTGGAAATGAACACCAATAATATCAAAGTTCAAATTTTCTTTCATTACCACATGGCAAGACTGGTGAAATCATCTCGGTACTGTACTTAAGGGCAGCATCATTTTGGAAGCTAGAACCAATAACCATTCAAAGAACCACAGAGGATCCCTGTTTTGTATACATAAGTGTTTGGTTTTCAAACAGGTGAAACCTTGTGGTCTTCACAACATCTTAAAAGGTTTGTTGGACCAAAGACACACCTTTTCAGAAGAAAATAGAGCTGCTCATGCTCTGCAGTCATTCTACTGTGAGTTTTGTCTTTGTTCAGGATGAGTCAGGTTTTGTCACTCTTCTATTCCGTCACACTGCTATAATGGGTATTTAACATGCACAGCAATAGTGGAGCAAAAGCCATCCATAAGCTGGAGACTCTGTGAGATTTCACACTCATCCACATTCTGTCAACTAAAACCAAAACCCTAAGACTTAATTATACACACAGGCCTTGTTTAGAGTTGAGCTGAGAGCTGAGACACATCATTTGTAGCTGTAGTGGGGCCAGAAAGCCCTGCAGGCACTAAATATGTTTCCTGGCAAATGTTTCACAGAGAATTTCTAAATATTTGACAAAATAATTTTTGTTTCCATTAATAAGTGCAAATATTCCAGGGACGAAATAAGATATGCTCCAAAGTTAATGAATGTTATTTTTTCATGAGATTTATATCTGACTACCCAATTGCACACACATGTAAAAGTACTGCCACTCCCAAGATTTTTCTCTTGGGTCATGCGGGATCTTGGTCCCAATGCATTTATACTTGCTAAAATGTTTCCTGAAGTGCTTTGAGTGAACAGGTTTAAATATGTCTTGCATGGGCACATTTTTTATTGTCGTGAATAATTTCTATCCATGAAGCATCCAGCCATGACCTATACAGCTTATCTGTTAGTGTTGCAGGTGAGCTGGAGCCAATCGTAGCTAACTTCAGGCGAGAGGCAGGGTACACTTGGGCAGGCCTCTAAGCTATCACAGGACTAGCACAAAGGCAAACAACCATTCACACTGACAGACTGTTTAGAGTAGCCCATTGACCTAATCTGCATGTCTTTGAACTGTGGGAGGAAACCAACAAGGGTACAGGGAGAACATGCAAACTCCACACAGAAAGGCCCCAGTCAACCACAAGGTTCAAACCCAGAAGAGACTTTTCACCATCATGTCACCCCATAGCAAAGGTCACTGCACTGCCATAACAGGGGGCATGCTTGTAGTGCTTCATTCAGCTGAGTTAGTTGTTATTGATCAGTATGTGAAAGTTTTGCTGTATTTTTGGATGTGCAAATCATTTTGAATGAAGCAAAGCCATCAGATTTTTTAATTTACCAAAAGTAATTCATCATCGGGGGAAAAAAACAAGAGAAATTTCTAAACATAAAAGGGAAAAATGGGAAAAAGCATTCAGCAGGACTCGGTGTCAAACGTTGAGGTCAAAAACCTCATGGTATGCTTACTTCACTTCCACGAAGGTAAGAATTCCAAAAAAAAAAATTTTCAGAACTGTCACAAGCTGCTCATTCTTATACAGTGATGTGAATATGAGCGTCAACACAGCGGCTCAGCATAGTCTATCCTTCAGGTCTATATTTGCGTTCAAAGCAGCATCAGGTGTTTCCCATAATGACTGGGTCCCAAGCATGCGCACAACGCACTCCGAAGGATCCCCGAATGTAAATGCACATTTTAAGTCTCGGGGAATATTAGGCTGTGCAAAGCCACTGTGTTGCTCATGTTAGCTTCACTGTATAAGAATGAGCCCCTCGCTGCAGTTCTGAATTATTATTATTATTATTATTATTATTATTATTATTACCTTCGTGGAAATGAAGCAAGCATATACCATCGGATTTTTGACCTCTCTATTCAACACCAAGTTCCACTCAATGTTTTTTCCCCATTTTTCTTCTATGTTTAAAAATTTCTTTATTTTTTCCCCCGATGATGAATTACTTTTGGTAAATTAAAAAATCTGATGTCTTTGTTTCATTCAGAATAATTTGAACATCCAGAAACACAGCAAAACTTTCACATACCGATCAATAACAACTAACTCGGCTGAATGAAGCATTACAAGCATGCCTCCTGTCATGGCGGTGTAGTTACTATTGCTATGGGGTCAGGTGATGGTGCAAAGCCTCTATACCTTCTTGCTGTGAGGCAACAGTGCACCACCATGCCACCCAAGTACCGTATGAAACAACCAAGTGTAAAGAGTCTAAAAACAGATCAAAATATGTAAGCGCACCCAAAAAGCTACGGTACCATTCTGACAGCAGTTCTGACCTACCATCTAGTATGGTGTTTTGTAGTTTTGAACATCACAAATTTCATTTAATATGTCTCGTTATATTCACAACAACTTTTCACCTCAAAAAAAGGATAACATCCGTTTTTAATTTTCTGGTGTTTTCATGAAGATTTCCTCATGCACAAACAGATGGTGTGCCTAATACTGATAGGAGCTGAGCCAAGAAACATGTTGGCAACCCCCAGTCTTTCTACATTGATTTGATTCATCTAAATAACAGACTGAAGCAAGCTGCCACAGCTCATCCTGCTTAACGCAACACATATTGTAAGAAAGTAGTATAAGGGCATTTTCTCTTTAGTTCATCTGAGACTCAATTTTTGATAATCCTGTTCTGAGGCTCACCAGTTCTTTGCTTCTCAGATCCATTATGCTGTACTTGTGGAGAGCAGAACAAAATGGCAGGGTCTGTCCTAAACCACTCAGTCATGTCATTATTGTAACTACATCCCAAGGCCATTCCAGGGCCAGTTTATGGCCAAAGTGTGCAAAAGTATCCATGCTATTGTAGCATTGTGCAGACAGACCAGGAAACAGCACCCATGCTTCATGATACCCAGCCATACATACATACTTATTCACGCCGCCAACTTTGTTGGAGGAGGTTATGTTTTCACCTCCATTTGTTTGTCTTTTCCCAATGTAACTCAAAAAGTAGTGAACGGATTTTGATGAAATTTTGAGAAAAGGTGGGCCATGGGCCAAGGAACAATTGCATAGATTTTAATGAAAATCCAGATATGTATGTGGATCCAGTATTTTTTTTTTAATCTCTTCCCAACATAACTCAAAACAAAGTGAACAGATTATGATGAAATTTGGTGTACAGCTTCAGTATTATCCTAGGTTCAAGTGATTTGATTTTGATGTTGATAATATGTGGCTTAGCGGAGGTATGCACTCTACCGAGTGCTCTTCTAGTTATTATTATTGCACAGTGGTGGTGTCATGCTGTGAAAAGCCTTTAATTGGATTTGACAATTCTCTTGAAGTCTGCCTGAATACAGCTTATGAAGCGCTTTCTGTCATTTTTGCTGAGAATTCAAAGTAAATATGTATTTGATTTTTTTTAAAAAAAGCCCTCCAGTATTTCTTTTGTCTGCCAATCTGGAGATTGAAGTGACTAAAGTGTTGCTTGCAGGAGAGAGAATTGATGTACAGAAAACAAATAGCAACATCTCAAATGTCTTCTGCCAAAGCTGTGAATAAGTTTTTTTTTTCTTTTTTGGATGAAATAGAATATTTCTAGATAGTTTCACTTTGCTGTCTAAAGTTACAAATAAAAAGTAATAAAAAAGCTGCAAGGAATAAAATGCAGTATGAATTTTATGAATTTCTTACCTACATCAAGAGACTACATACAGCATGAAACAGATTTTCAGTAATTGCAGGGTGGAGTGAGGGCTTTAGCAAGCTCTGTTTTTGTATTTATCATTGACGGTTACACTGGAAGTACACTTTTGCAATGCAACACAGCAACCAGAAAACTGCTTTCCCCGACAAACTAAAAGTATGCTAGTGAAAGGTATAACTAACACCAGAAAATAAATAGAAGATTTTTTTTTAAATGAATTGCATTGCATTGATTGTAGCACTGTTTGAAAGTTCAAATCTCTGATTGTCTGAGACAGCAGCCATCAGAGATGAGTGTCTCAGGCCAATCAGTACCCTTGAGCTGCCTTTTTTTTTAAGGGACAGCTCCAGTTTTAATTTGAATTTTTCCAGCTAATGCACAAAGGTTGGATGGAATTAAACAAACAAACAAATGCACGATTAACAAAATACAAATTAATCTTACGTTTGGTGGCATTCCATTTATACTGTTTGTTTATTTCCACTTTACATGGTATATTTAGGGGCGGCACGGTGGTGTAGTGGTTAGCACTGTTGTCTCACAGTAAGAAGGTTCTGGGTTCGAGCCCAGTCGGTGACGAGGGCCTTTCTGTGTGGAGTTCTCCCTGTGTTTGTGTGGGTTTCCTCCGGGTGCTCCAGTTTCCCCCACAGTCCAAAGACATGCAGGTTAGGCTAATTGGTGGCTTTAAATTGACTGTATGTGTGAATGTGAGTGTGAATGGTTGTTTGTCTCTACCGTATGTGTCAGCCCTGTGATGATCTGGCGACTTGTCCAGGGTGTACCCCACCTCTTGCCCATAGTCAGCTGGGATACGGTAGGTTCCAACTTGCCTGCGACCCTGTACAGGATAAGCAGCTACAGATTATGGATGGATGGAATAAATGGATTGAACTGGAATAGGCAGATCACTCAAAATGGGCACCAAAACAAAACACATTTGATAAATGTGACAAATCTAAGTTTGGGCTTACTTACAGTTTCTATTTCACCCAAAAAAAAATAGTATACCTACATTCAAAAAGTTTGTAAATACAAAGATTTATTTTTTATTTTTATTTTTTTATTTTAATTTGTTTTTGATTTTTAATTTTCTTTTAAACTTTTTTTTCAATGAGCATACTTGAATAATGGGCAATATTGGGCAATCTGAAATAAAATAAATAAATAATTAAATAAAAACATAAATAAAACTCCAGATGTTGAAAAGCTGGCAATGTATTAAATAAGCAGGTTCCATTTGCTAGAAATAAATACACTGCAACCCTGCTATAATGAACTCTTTTAATACGAACTTTCGCATATAACAAGCTAAGTTTGTGTCCCTTAATTTTAGTGACAATGAGTCGGAGTCTTAAAAAAAAAAAAAAAATCACTGAGCCATACACTCTTCTTCCCCCAGAGACAAACACAAACAATAAGTCATGAAGTCCGCACTCAAGTTAACAATACATGTTGACACCATAAATCAAAGGCGTAACGAGTCTTGCTTAAGTGTTGATCACGAACAATTATTGAAAATGGTGATCAAATAATCTACAAAAGGACAAAACGGCTGGTGACATCATTGGTGATTTGCAATACATAAATGAACTGAATAGTGAATATTTAGAAAACAGACTGAGTCAGTGGGTGGACATTGACAACAATACACCGCTAACCTCCATCATTTCCATAACAGACGAAGAAATCGTCGCCTCTGTCCGTGATCCTTTAACTCAGTCAGTGAACTGCAGTAGTGACTTGGAAGGAGAAATTTTTCATCAGGAGAATGTGTCAAAATTTTTTGCATATAACCTGAGTGTTTGGTGTAACAAGTGGGTCCATTTCAGTTTTACAAACTTTTTGGCATAACAAACTATTTGGGCATTGCTCGGTTGACACAGTGGACCAACACCAGCAGATGACATGGTGCCCCAAATCAACACAGACTGCAGGAACTTCACACTGGACTTCAAACACCTTGGATTCTGTGCCTCTTCACTCTTCCTCCAGACTCTAGGACCTTGATTTCCAAATGAAATGCAAAATTTACTTTAATTTGAAAAGAGGATTTTGGACCACTGAGCAACAGTCCAGTTCTTTCTCTCTTTAGCCCAGGTAAGGTGCTTCTGCCGTTGTTTCTAGTTCAGGAATTGCTTGATATTAGGAATGTGACAGTTGTAGCCCCTTTCCTGAAGATATCTATGCATGGTGGCTCTTGATGCACTGACACCAGCCTCAGTCCACTCCTTGTGAAGCTCTCCCAGGTTCTTGAATCGACTTTTCTTGACAAACCTCTCAAAGCTGTGGTCATCTCTGTTGCTTTTGCACCTTTTCAGCCAACCTTTTCAGCAATGACCTCCTGTGGCTTACCCTCCTTGTGGAGGGTGTCAATGATCGTCTTCTGGACAACTGTCAAATCAGCAGTCTTTCTATGATTGTGGTTGCATGTACTGAGCTAGACTGAGAGAGATGCAGCGTTTATACTGTTTTACTCAAACTTCAAATGAAATATTCTCATATTTTGAGGGTTTTTTTTTTTGCGCTGTAGGCCCTACTTATCAAAATAGAAAAATGTTTGAAACATTTTAGTTTACGTGTAATGAGCCTGGACTGTGTTAAATTTTCACTTTCTTAAATAACTCATGGAAAATTATGGAACTTTTTCACAATATTCTAATTGTTTGAGATGCACGAGTAAAAAAAAAAAACCTTTGTTCTCTCAGTTTCAGATTCATTTTTGCATCATTGTGTGCTGGTTTTTTGTTTGTTTGTTTGTTTGTTTTTTACTCATTTATTATTTTAACCATACAACCATGTTCATTTTCCAAAAAAAAAAATCCTTTATTTCTTTCCTACTAACTGAGACTAAAGCACTGGGAGACACATCTGAATGCTTCCACTTTCTTCCTGCATCATTCTTTCTAGCTTGAAGAGTCATGTCTTGCTATTCCATATAGTCATGACATGTTTGTTCTGTTTGTCTGTGTATTGTTAAGTCTGCTATGTCAAATACAGTGTATTGTCATACCTGAGCCAAAGAATGATGAACATTATTGTCCTGTATCACTGTAAGGGTGCAGGAACAGTCAGCTCCATAAATATTTGGACATTGACAAAGTTATTTCTATTTTCACTGTCTGTTACAGTATATTAGAGTTGAAATGATCCAAATTGGGTGAACAGTGTAGGAATTTCAGCACTAAATAACAAAAACTTTGTCAAATGTTTATGGAACTCACTATAAGAGAGATACTGAG
>JAOANJ010000002.1:49073031-49084068 GCA_026413345.1 Ariopsis seemanni | reverse complement strand
TGTCATCCATGTCTTTATGGACCTTGCTTTGTGCACTGGTGCACAGTCATGTTGGAAGAGGAAGGGGCCAGCTCCAATTTCACGAGCTGGATTTGTTGCACAGGTGGCATCCTATCACAGTTCCAGGCTGGAATTCACTGAGCTCCTGAGACAAATGTTTGTAAAATCAGTCTGCATGCCTAGGTGCTTGATTTTATACACCTGTGGCCATGGAAGTGATTGGAATTAAACAGATAGAGACATTGTGTTACACCCCTAGTTTTTACACAAGAGTCCTTACTACAAAGAAGTCAAAGGCAGGTAAGAAAAAAAACCCTCTGGCATAGCATGAGGATAAAATGTTGACATGAAAGAGAGGACTGAACTGATAAAATCAGTGAATAGTTTACTGATATAATAAAGTTTGAACTATTGATTATTGTGCTCAATTATTCTCAGTGGCCCCAGTCACATTTGGTATCATGGCACTTTTCACACAAAATGGGTCACATATTGATCCAGTACATATCTGGTGGTGCTTTAATGTATCCTTTACCAGGCCAAGCCAATATCATAATTATAATTTAGGTATTGTTCTACAGTGTGCTGTAAGGTTGCCATGGTATGAACCCTATCCATTCAAGGAGACATCCTTTTTGCCCAGAACAATACAACAATCAATGGGACTTGACAGCTCTTGGCTTATCTCTCTGGGCCATGTTGGTCAGCCGGCCAGCTTTACCGCCTCACTCCAATAGACTGCAACCGTATGTGCCATTATTTCCCCTGATCCTCAAATGACAGTGCAAATCCTCACCGTGTCCACCACCGGGGCTTCTCTCTGGTGCCTGCAATATACCCAGATCCAGCGTATTTCAGACTTTCCATCCTGATGTATGATTGTCTCTTGGGGTTGTTCAAGCGTGTGTGTCATATATCTGTATACATACATACACATGTACCTATATCTATCTATACAGAAATTATTTTATAGCATGCCTCCTTGTTTATCTGCAAACTGGTGTGCAGGGAAGTGGCCACAACTTTTCTCTTGGTAACGCTAAAGACCAGCTTACAGCTCACTCATATGAGCTGTAGATTTAGTGGAACAATCTGCTTCGCTCATGATCCCCTCCCCAATCTCCAAACCACAGATGGCTTTTGTGGTGTTTTTCATCAGCTTCAAAAAAAAAAAATCCTACTTTATTGGTCCCCTGAAGCCACATTTTACTGGACAGTTGACCTTCGTCATTCACATTCATCTAAGTGTCTACAAGCACCTACTGCTTTAAATATTGCCTGCGGGGTTTATCTGTTTTCTGCACTGACCCCTGTGCTTGTGTCGGGGCTCCATCCACGTAACATGCCGCCGAGGCAAATCATTTCATTTCGAGCTGAGAGGAGCCACTCGGACCGCTTATAAATGAGCTCGGACACATCAAGAGAACATGAGCATTTAGTTCTGCCTTCTGGCACACTATATTTAACTTTCGTCATTAGACCATATGAAATAATAATGAAATAATATGTAACAGCACAGTAAAGGACATTTTTAGGAAAGTATCATTAACAAAGACCAGGACGTGATGAAGACGAACGGGACACTGAAAGCTGAATGATACTAATCACGTCAGACAGAATTACAAAAGCGCATCAGAAGGATAGAGAACTGGAAACATACACTGGTATGTATGTATTTTTATCCTCCTGTTAGCCTTTTGTATGCATGCAGAGGGGAAGATGGTGCTGGATGCTGGAGTTAGGTGGCTGAGCTGCATGATGTGTGGGCGAGAGAAGGAGCAGGGAGCTTTATACACCGAGCCCTGTGCTGACTCACCCCGGTGGGCGCACATTCACAGAACAGCAGGACACCCACATCCTGGGCCCGACTACAGCTCTTTCTGGCCCCAGAGAGAAACCATACAGAGAGAATTCAAGACAGAAAGAAAGAACGAGGAGATGAAACATAATCACTCCAATAGCTGGGTATAAGCAGTTCTTTGCTGGTAACAGGTTTAGATATGTGGAGATCTCAGATGCTCCTTTTGAAATGGAGTGTATACGCGATATCGATTGCTGATAGTGTCGGAGTTCTGGTAGAATTCAACTTTTACTGTTCAAACAACACCTTCAAGGGGTGGCATGGTGGTGCAGTGGTTAGCACTGTCACTTCACAGGTTCTGGGTTCGAACCTGCTGGTCAAGAGGGACCTTTCTGTGTGCAGTTTGCATTGCCTGCATGGGTTTCCTGTGAGTGCTCTGGGTTCCTCCTACAGTCCAAAGACATGCGGATTAGGTCAACTAAATGACCCTAACCCATTACTACATCATCGCTTGTTTACTGCAATGCATTATGGGTGATACCCAGGGTCAGCTCCGCCGTATTGTTTACTTTCTCCTTTGTTAAACACTGCATTGTTCTGTCTGACCGGTTTTAACCATGCCTAAAGCCTCGGTCACAACCGGCCGTACGCGCTTCTACGGCCGGTCTACGTGCAAAAAACGCAAGAAATGCACGGAGGGCGTGCGTGAAACGCACGGAGGGCGCACGTGTGACGTGCTGATTTTCGAGCCGTAGACTGGCCGCAGACCGGCCGCAGAGGTTCTTTGTCATGTCAAACAAACTCTGCGGGCACTTACATTTTTTTCAGGTTGCAAGACAAACTTACGGCCAACGTGCATCTTTCTCCACGAAGAAAAAAAACACAGCGATTTGGGAAATGCCAAAAATCGCACGGCCAAAAAATCGTACGTCCGGTTGTGACCTAGGCTATAGGGGATTGAGAAGTGGGTATTCACAAAGCTGACTGACAAATAAGTGGATATACGCCATATACCCCCCACTACACCTCTGCTTATCGTGCTATGTGATGTTGAGAATGCGCCGAAGGCAGTGTAGGTGAAAGGTTTCAAGACGATTTTCTTGCTTGGCATACGTAGTCCATGTTTCGCTGCCATACAGGAGAGTGCTCAGGATGCAGGCCTTGTAAACCTTGACCTTGGTATTGCTTGTCAGGAGATTGTTACTCCAGACTCTCTTGTTGAATTTGGCCATGACACCTGCAGCCTTGCCAATATGCTTGTCCAGCTCATGGTCAAGGGACAGGTTACAGCTGACAGTGGAGCCCAGGTAAGTGAAGCTGCTGGTCACGTCGAGCACTTGGTCATCAATGTAGATGGATGGAGGTGATGGAACATTCTGACCCATAACTTTTGTCTTTTTGATACTAATAGTTAGACCAAAATCCTTGCATGAACTGACTGATGAGGAGTTGCAGGTCTTCTTCAGAGTGGGCGGTCGGGGCTAAGTCGTCCACGAAGAGCAGTTCTCTGATGAGCACAGTGTGGACCTTTGTCCTTGCTCGTAGTCTGGCCAGGTTGAATAGCTTCCTGTCACTTCTTGTGTGGAGCTAGATGCCCTCTGTGGAGTTTTAAATGCAAAGTTTAGCAGCATGGAGAAAAATATGCCAAACAGAGTTGGTGCTAGGACGCAACCTTGTTTTACGCCGCTCTTGATGGCAAAAGGCTCTGAGGTTTCTCTGTCATAGCTCACTACTCCTAGCATGTTGTCGTGGAAAGAAGAGATGATGCTGAGTAACTGGGGAGGGCAGCCGATCTTGCGCAGGAGCTGGAAGAGACCGTCTCTGCTCACTAAATTGAAGGCTTTGGTGAGGTCAATAAATGTGATATACAGTGACATCTGCTGCTCCCGGCACTTCTCTTGGAGCTGTCGTACTGAGAATATCATATCCACCGTAGATCTCTGAGCTCTGAAGGCACACTGAGACTCAGGGTAGATTCGGTTTGCAAGAACTTACAGTCGGCTGGGTACCACTCTGGCGAAGACTTTGCCAATGATGCTGAGCAGTGAGATACCTCTGTAGCTGTTACAGTCACTCCGGTCCCCTTTATTCTTATACAGGGTAATGATCTTGGCATTGCACATATTTTGGGGTACCTTGCCCTCTCTCCAGCAAAGAAGAAGCAGGTCGTGAACTGGCTCAAGCAGGACTTGTTTCCTGCATTTGATGACTTTAGGTGGAATTCCATCCTCTCCTGGTGCTTTTCCACTCTTCAGGGCATCGATAGCTTTGCCAGGTTCTTCGAATGTAGGTTCAGCATCCAGTTCATCTGCTATAGGAAGGCTGTCTGTGGCGTATATATATTTTTGAGAGTTAAAATTGACCGCAAAGTTGGCATTTGAGCTGCCCCGCTGAGGCAGCCAGCCCTGAGTGCATGACATCACTGCGGTAACCGATTTTAAGGCAGAGGCCTTTTACAGCTATAGACCAAAGTCATATAAATAAAAATTTATGGTGAAAGTAAGAAATACCGTTATCGACTTGCTCAACTAAGACTGATTTGACTTGACTCTCATTAAAACAGGATGGGTGTTATAACTTATGCAACATACATGTCCATGCATAGTGTGCAAACTTTCCAGAAAAACAGGACATTTTGGACAAAATTGTCCTTCTGTGCAAACAAAGTACTTCTGAGGCTTTAGCTGGTGAAACCCTCCGAAGTTTCAGCTTACGCTTTTGTCAGAACAATCGAATATATTAAACATACACAAGCGTAGTGCAGTGTACAGCTTCAGATTTCACCTACGACAGTCACAGAAACCAGAAACACTTTGCTTGCACAGCTGATAGAGGATCTTTTAGCAAAATGTCCCATTTCTCTTGAATCTTTGTGCACTTTGCTTATCCTTTACTACATCTACTATAAGGTAGATAGATAGTTTGATTGATTGATTGATTATGATGATGCTCAGAAGTTTTAAGTCTTAAATTATATACATATTTAATAGATAGTAGCAGCAGCTATTTAATAATAGTAGCAACTATCTAGTATGGAAGTATGAGTCAACGTTATCATGTAATGGGGCGCAAGGTTCGGTCGCCATGGAAACACATACGCATAGACACATTGAAGTGCCAGTCAGCATTTTTATTTGGGTTTGGTCCAAACATGCCTGACACAGGTAATAAAGAAGAATAATGATGACCTCTCTTTACAGAAATGAGGATAAAGATTGACAAATAATAATGTGGATAGGTTTGTAAATGTCTGTTGAAATGGCATTTATTTCTTTAGGCATCCGATTGCAGAATGTGTGCACTCAGGAAGAAGGTAATAAGCTGTGCAATTCAGGGTACAAAGGTTTGTACCTACACCAAGAAATAAAGGCACATACTAATCTCCCTGTCATTGGTGTTTTATACCTTTTACCTTGGAAGGTGCACGTGGTGAACCTGTAATTAACTTCCGTCCATCCATTTTGGCATATCACTACAGTGGCATGGCCGCTCTGATGGCTTCAGCCATCAAAGTGTCCAGGGAACATTATAGTAGTGGTTTCCCGTTGCCTTCTACTGGATTATTATAGAGGTTTTCTCCTCTCAACCATTCACACTCACATTTACACCTACGGTCAATTTAGAGCCACCAGTTAGCCTAGCATGTCTTTGGACTATGGGAGAAACCAGAGCACCCGGAGAAAACCCACGCAGAACATGCAAACTCCACACAGAAAGGCCCCCGTCGGCCACTGGGCTCGAACCAGAACCTTCTTGCTGTGAGGCGACAGTGTTAACTACGACACCACCGTAATTAACTTAGTGGTCCTTGAGTGCTGATTATGTTTAAAAAAAAAAAAGATTTTGAAAGCTTTTCAGGTGAAAGAAAGATATATACTAAAGGAGCAAATCAATACAAAAAAAAAAGTCCCCTTGATGGTATCACCCAATGACATACCTTTATTTCTGAGAGTGAACATACTGTACAGAGAGAGTCTGATATTAGATATTTGGTCAATTGTTTGAATGCTTTCAATAATATCTTGGCTATTTATTGGTGCTTTCGTGCTTTTTATTTACTGAATGTTTCACTCACACAACATGATATTATTACATGTTTTGGAGTTGTTGAGGTTTGGATTAAACCAATTCATTGAGAAGTGAGCCGTCAAATCGGCTAAAAGCTATAAGAACTCGATAATAAATATAATAATTTTGATCATTTGGGCTGGAATTTTCACAACTGTAACTAAATCATACAATCAAGGTCCCGATGGTGATGCTTCACAGACCTTGGACCTTATTTTGAGAAGCTCTTCCTTAGCAATGTATAATGTACCTGTAGAGAATCTTTTCTCTGGCATTATATGAGTCTTTGCTTCATTCATTCATTCATTCATTCATTCATTCATTTTCTATACTGATTATCCTTTGTGGCTCGTACGTGAACTGGAACCAATCCCAGCTCACGTCGGACGAGAAGTGGGGTACACCCTGGACTGGTTGGAAATCTATCACGGGGTTAATACAGAGAGACAGACGAACAATCATTCACACTCATATTCACACGTATGGGCAATTTAGAGTAGCCAGGTGACCTAATCTGCATGTCTTTTGACTATGGGAGGAAACCAGAGCACGTGGAGGAAACCCATGCAGGTACAAGGACACAGAAAGATCCTGTAAAGAGTAAAAAGTCTGAAAAATGCTCTGGAGCTTGACAGATGGAAAGTATACTCATTATCACATGGAGAACTCTTGATTATACGCAAGTGTTTTTGTTTTTTTTTCTTTTCCCTGAAGGTCACAGATGAATTCAGTTATATCATTACAGTATATAACCCTGTGGTTATCATCCACATTATGCTGCAAAAGCTTGCCTTGTGACACCTGACCCATGCCGTGAGACTGTATCATTACACTAACTTTGTACCAAGGGGCTTGCTTTGATCACATGATTGCTGGCAACAATTGGCGGAAGACGATCTGTTTGAGTGTGTCCTGAGCATTCTTCATGTGTTTATGCTCAAGTTTGTTTGATTCCCCTGAACAATGTTTGGGAATAACTCTTGTCACCGTGACGCTGCGAGGCTGTTTATTCTCCCCGATTGCATTAGGCTACCGTCTGTGACAATTTCCCAGAAGCAAGAGCCATCTTCAAAAGCTGTTCAGGGAACTGGGTGCATGTGCTTGAAAGATTTGGTTATAAAATGTTATGGCAAAAAGGCATACGATGAATGACTGCCATAAGAGCAAACTGAATACTGTCTCACATACATGTATTTGGATAAAGTGAGTTTGAACTTGGCCTTCTCAAGGACACTGGAGACTGTTTGGCACACTTGCTATAAAAACACACTCTAAATCCAGGCTCAGATCAAATTCCTCTGTCATTTTGGTCCTTCAGAGTTCTCAAGGAAGCACAGGAAATGGAGGTGAGCAGAATCACCAATAGCGGCGGATCCTGCACATTTCTGTTGCAGTGTGAGATTCCTTTACTGCCTTCCTATTGCAACATACACACACACACACACTGCTCAGAGACCTGCCAGTGATCTTTGATTATAATAGGAAAATAAATATCTAGCAGCTTCCAGAGAGACATGTATAAAGAAAGCGACTGCAGGATGAAATATAGTAATGGAAGTTTATCACCACTTTATCTTATTGCCACATTGAGTACTGAGTTACAGATGTTCTGCCTGAGCTACAGATGTTCCGCAAGGACTCTTTGCGTAGTTAAAGGAAACATCCAATCTGATCAACAACAACAACTATTTAAAGACTGTGGCTAAAGTCACAGTGATTTGCGCTAGCTCTTACAAACCGGGACGTCTGGTCACCGTACCCTATAGATCCAGAATGGTAAGAGATAGAAAATGACATTTAGTGAGGAAAAGTTGTGCACTGCCACCCTGAACAAAATTTTTAAAAGACTGATTGAAAAAATCATGAAAATTGACAAAGTTATAAGTGATTGAAAAAAAAACGCGCCCATTTTTCATGGATCATTCTGGTTCGGTGATCCAGATCAGCACCAAAAGTCATAGCAATGTAATTCAGCCCAGAAGTATTCTTCATGTGAAATTTGGTGATGTTTGATTGAAAACTGAGGGGAAAATAGCGTCCTAAAAAAAGTTACAAGAATAATAATAATAATAAAAAGAGGAAGAGAGTAGAAAGAGCCTGAGTGAGAGTAACAATTTGCACCAGCGCTGCTAGCACAAATTACCAACAACAACAAAAGTCCAACCTAAACCTAACCCACAATGCAGTTCGAATACTTGCTACTCAATAGGAATTCATCTCTCCCTCAAGAGAGCGATGCAGCAGAGCTTTAATCTTTTGATCTGTCTGGCTCTCTCACCTTCTCATCTATACACTCTGCTCAAACAGATCAACTTCCAAAGCTTCAACTTTCATGCTCATTCCACCATCAACACTGTCACACTTGTCATTTTGTGGATCGCTATCTGTGGATATCAGCTATCTGCTGTCATTTCGCTGCAGCTGAGTCATATACGTAGTCGCATCGCATTCTGGATCTTTGATTCTAGCGTTTGCTGTCTCCACAACTTCTACATTGGACTTCCCCTTCATCTTCATATTGAACCTGACTGGAAAATGGTGAGTGAGAAAAGTTGAGCTTGTTCTTTTGTTTTTAGGAGGTAACAGCGAAACCTGATAGTCATCCCTGATTTTTTTGAGATGGTTGAAGATGTTCTTGCCATTGTGACTGAGCTCAGAAAATCCCCCTGTGTCATCAGAGTTGCAGCATATAGTTGCTGACTTCTCACAGGAATAATGAAGATATAGCACCAACAAACAAATTGGCACCATAATCACTAAACACAACACACATATATGTTGCAGGTTAAATCCGGTCTTAGGCTAAACCTCTATTCAACCAAGATAGAACTGGTGAACCACATTTTACCTAGGTTCATACACTCTCTCTCTC
The DNA here is from genome assembly GCA_026413345.1 of Ariopsis seemanni. Classification (NCBI taxonomy): domain Eukaryota; kingdom Metazoa; phylum Chordata; class Actinopteri; order Siluriformes; family Ariidae; genus Ariopsis; species Ariopsis seemanni. The sequence continues at coordinate 49,075,327 of JAOANJ010000002.1, read as the reverse complement.
TCTCCTCTTTCTAACTCCTAACCTCCCCTCTCTGGTCCTCATCACCTGGACTCCCTTCCATTGATGTCGTACCTTTTCAACTACCTCTCTACAAACACTCAACAAATCACAATGAAATTAAGAATTTTTATTGAACTCACCAGGATCTGAACTTACACCCTCCAGATCTGTAGCCCACAGGGTTTACTACTACACGATACAGGTTAACATTGCAAGCTCTCCCATACTTCTTTGTATTATTACTAACGTTTGGTCCCAGATTCGCCTCAGCCAATATCTTTAGAGGGTAGGTGTAGAATATCTTTAGAGGGTACCAGGCCCCCAACAAAAACCTAACCCAAACCCTAACAAAAATCTGTCTCAAAACATACAAAAATTATACATTTAACCTAGATTGAATGCTGTCTGTATATTTAACCTAGGTAAAATGTGGTTCACCAATTCAGCCTAGGTTGAATACAGGTTTAACCTGAGAACGGATTTTACCTGCAACGTGTACACAACTTAACATAAGTGTATTTAATGTTTATAAAGGTTTTGAGTCTTCTCATATCGAGTTGTAAGCTTCTGCATATCACCTATCAGGGTTCCTTCAGGAGACAAGCTGAAGAACCCTTGAATTAACACTAAAGAGAAGACATTCATGAATGTAATATGGTCATATGGTGCTTGTATAGTCAGTAGTGATAGACCGTCTTGATTGAAAAGAAGATTGAAGGCGTTTTAAAGGTTTCACTTCCTCACAAACCTCACACATGGGTGGAGGCCACATTTCATGCAAATCCGGTGTTTGCTGTGTTGGTCTAATACAAATGGCTTAAGGGCACAGTAGAACGTGCTTAGATTTTCCACTGAGGTACAACAATGTCATCCCGGTTCCCTTTTTCATGGAGGACTATGTCATGGTTTGTATTGTATGTGTTATTACATGTATGTTACAGGCCAGAATTGTAGGTCAGGTGGAATTTTTCAACCTAGGTTAGAATTTTTAACCCAATTCATAATTTGTGACTTTTATTAAAGAGACTTACTATATCTAGGGTTAGGTTTAGGGTTAGGATTTGGGAAGAGTTTGTATTTTATAATAAAACATAATGCACCTTGGGGTTAGGTTTAGGGTTAGGATTTGAGAAGAGTTTGTATTTTAAACTACTTGATGGCATGATAACACTGGGCTCATTAATAAATTCAAAATATATATCGTTCCTTCCATTGCGGTTGTTGCTGGTCTGGTGGTTAAGGTGTTGGGTGAAGGCTCTATGTTTGAATCCTGGTTAAGTATGAAAAAAGATACTTTGAAAAATAAATTGTTAATTAGGTAGATAGGAACAGACAAGAGGAAATATTAGGTACAGTAGATGTAGACAGAGAGGAAGTGGATGGAAGAAAGAGAGACAAAAGAAGTGATGGAAAATCCCTTTTAAGAGACTTAGATAATCCAAAATTTTACCGAGGTTGGACAATATGAACAAGGTTAAAATTTTTAACCCAGGTCAAAAAAAAAAAAAAATCACCTAAATTGACATTTTTTTACCTGTTACATATACATATGAGAAATTCCGACTGTTTTTCTGCTTTCGAGAATGGTGTATGCATGCAAAAGAGGTTTTGTTGTGATGTAAAGGTGTTATGTTCACTCTGTGAGTTAATGGTGGCTTAGTATAGACAGTAGAGAATGAGTTGAGTTTGGCAAGATGGGTTTGTGACACTTTATACAAAGAATCAAAAGCTTCACCATCATTTTTGTGGCTTCTTACAATAAGTTATTCAGGTAGTGAGTCAATGAGCTGAATGCCTGTGGTATGAAAGCTATTGAGCAGGAATTTCAGCTCAGCAGTTGTTAGAAAAGGTGACAAGTGACAACTTTGGGTCGGACCTTTTATGGATTTCCGGCTTACATCAAGTAATCATATAGCCAAAGGTTAGCGTGGGTTTTTTGACTTGGAAAGCAATAGATGCAAACGAGGTTCTTTCCAAGCCTCCAGCAGCACCAGATGTTTTCATATTTTACTTCGATATACAGCCACTCCTATTTGAGAGCTGTGTAATTTGTTGACACAGTCATTAAACTGTCTGTTTAAATATAAATCTTTTATATGATAGGTTGGCTAATGTATTACAGTGTTGTACAGTATTACAGTACCAATCAAAAGTTTGGACACACTTTCTAATTCAATGTTTTTCTTTATTTTTATGAATTAAAAGACGCTTCATATCTTAAAGAAGAAACCTTTATTTGTCACATGCACACTTCAAGCACAGTGAAATTCATTCTCTGCATTTAACCCATCTGAAG
>JAOANJ010000002.1:48635377-48646424 GCA_026413345.1 Ariopsis seemanni | reverse complement strand
AGGGTGTACCCTGCCTCTTGCCCATAGTCAGCTGGGATAGGCTCCAGCTTGGCTGTGAACCTGTACAGGATAAGCGGCTAGAGATAATGGATGGACGAATATATATGCTTTGTACAGGTGATTGTGTATTAATAGTGCTAAAAACAAGAATTGTGATAAATGAAGATAACAACTGTGCTAAGAGTGGCAGGATTGAATGGATGATCAATCAATAAAAACAAACAAACTCTAATGGTGGTTTAAATTTAAATACTTTATCTATTAGTGCATTTTTATGCCTTCATAGCTACATTTACTATTGTGAAATAGCAGCAAAACAAGTTAGTTCCTGCCATCACTTCCATCATAAAACCTATAAAAAGTTGTTCCATCCCCAGCGTCCCTTTTCCTCCTCTCTCACAAAGTTAATGTTCCTGAGAAACCACAACTCTCTCAGTGAAAACTGTTCAGACTGACACTGGGGATTCCTTCCATAAACGTTAAATAAACATCTCCATAAACAATTGCACAGGTTTTTAAAATCTGTGATTTGGAGTGCCTGCTATATACATCCCTGAGTGAGTTGTTCCTATAGAAACAGTATATCAGAACCAGCGCATTAACGTCAACCGTGCTGTTGGACCTCCAATCAGAACTGCTGTTACAGAACATTATACAACATTTTCTGAGCAATTCAACAATGTCGGTGTATAACGGCATTTAAGAAATTATTCTGATTTGCCCTGCTGTGTAAACAAAGCCGAAGACTGAAAGGGACTGGATCGCTTGTCTAAACATGACACAATCTAATTTTATTTTGCAGATTAACTCTCTGCTGTATCAAGATTACTGCTTGTATTATCTAGTGAGCAGCTTGTCAACTGGAGCAACTTTAACTTTTCCACACGTTTATTGGTTTTAATATCTAGTATATTGAACATGTGATATTTGAGGGCATCTGGGTTCTTTCAGGCTACAAGTCTCTTCATGATAATGACAGATACAAACACAAAACAGGATCAAGGAAAAAAAAAAACCTTGAAACCCTGAATTAAGCAATGTGTGAAATGCGAACACAGTTTAAAAAGTTACCAGACAGATACACCATAGAGAAAAACTAAAAAGAAAAATGACAATATATATATATTTTTGTGTGTGTGTGTTAGAGGGAGGATGGATGTGTGTTAGGACACATGTTAAGTTAACAAACAGAAGAAGGTTAAGTGATTGATGCGAGAAGCTCTCCACTGAGTGTGTCCTATGAATTTGTGCTTGTGGAAACTCACAGCTCTACAATCATCTCCCATGTCAACGTTCTGACACTGAGTCTCAAAAACAGCGCCACAAAGACAGATTTTTCATTATAACGAGTGAGATCTAAAGCTATGCCACCCCGACTAAGCCTCAGGAACCAGTAAGACTCTTTCATGGTGACGCAGAACCACAAGAAAAACTCTCATCTGTTAGCAGCCTGCGTCACCCAACTGCTGACAAGCATGTGGTGATGTTTACAGTGTTGGTTGACGCATGCAACACTGAGTCTGGGGAAATAAGTGGCGAATGACAGCGACATTTGAAACAGAAATTTGGGGGGTCTCCAACATCTGTGTGATAAGATTAGTAGAAATCTTATCACACAGAAGGAAGGTAGTAGAAGGTAGGTGTTATCGCAGTTGTCCTGTCCCTCTTCCACTGATACCATATTAGTTTTCTTTTTGTACTGACACAAATGTTTAAAAAAAAAAAAGCCAGCAAGACAATGGGTGCCAATACTTTTGAAATTTTCAGTTAACCATATGTGTCAATTTACATTATAGGCATTTAGCAGACACTTTTATCCAGAGCAATGTACAGCATACCCAGTGCAGTCTGGGGATTACTTCAACCATTCCTGCTGGTCCAGGGAATTAAACCAGCAACCTACTGGTCCCAAAGCTGCTTCCTTAACCATTAGGCTAACATGGTTATGATAAAGTGCAATAAAAATACACTGCAAATAACTAATGTAAAAGTGATATTTATGCATGCCTTTCACATCAACTCCTAACATTTTTATTGTATTTAAATTCCTGACTGTAAAATTATTTTATATACAGAAATCATTACTACAAACTACACCAAAGGATAATGATCTCATTCACAAATGGTCTGCAGGTTTTTATTCCACCCAAGCAGCAGTCACACCTTGTTTAAATTCACTTGATCATTCATTCATTCATTTTTAGTAAGCGCTTTATCCTGGTCAGGATCGTAGTGGATCCGGAGTCTATCCCGGGAACACTGCTCTTGGTCTTTAGTTGACTATTTCTTCTATTATGGTCCGTATTAATCACGCCCGGACTCCTACGGATGTAGAAGGAACAGCTTTAAATGCGGAGTGACATTCAAAATTTGTGCTGCTGCTGTTGGGTTTCCAAAGTTTGATCCAAAGGTTTAACCCATAACCCCTTCTTATAGAACAAGAACAATGCAAACATATTATTGTTCTGACTTCCTGTCTCATCACATTTCTTACAATCCAGTTTTATGGCTAGATAGTGATAATGTCAGCCTAGTAAACAAGCTACTTCTCACAACTGACTAAATGATTTCATTATGTTAACAGCAAATCTGGAAGAAGAAAAAAACCCAACAGCTCATGCATGGTTAGAACTCCTAGGCTTCCATTTTAACCAATTATTTCATTCTAATGTGCATAAAAACTCAAACCTATCTGTTCTGCTGCATTTCCCCCTTAGATATAGATAAAGCATAGACATCCAAATTGAACACTTCTACGGTACTTGATCCTGAAAATAAAGGTGCTACCATAGAACTGTAACGTGCAGCTAAATAAACACACTCTCCTATTAGGCTGGATGAAACCCTGCAGCCATACTGACCCTGTTCAGATCAGACTGCACACCATCCTTCGATACGAAACGCCATGTATGACCCATAAAACAGGAGTCCGCAAAGCACTGTGAAATGAACAAAGTAACCTTTAACACCTTGGTTTTTACCTCTCTTCGATGCGGTACTGTGATGTGGTCTGGTCGAATGCAGATGTGAGTAAGTTGGAAAGGTTCTATCGTTTGCAGAAAAGAGGCGCACATTCGATACTAAAGAAGAAAACCACGGATGAACGTTCTGAAGTCCTTTTCAGAAAGCTAAATTGTTGAAAGATGGAAATGTCTGATGGTGTACAAATGTATGAAAGGGCTTCAACCAGAACACCGATGTAAAATTTTTGTTAAAAACTCTGATGTACATAATTATAACAAGAGTAACGAACAATATTCATATCGTGAACTCAAAATCAGGAGTTTTGCTTTTTCAGCTGCCGTGTTATATAATTCTCTGCCTGACGATGTTAAAAACTCTGAGACGACGAAGAAATTTAGAATGAACACTTTTCTGGTATTTAGATACCGGTATGTTTTTATAAATGGAATATAATTACTAAATCATAATAATATGTTTGTCCCACTGTAGTGTATATTACTCATTTTATACATTTTATGACTTTTATAATGTAGATATAGATTATTAGCATAAGTTTATACACATCTCCAATGGAAACCTGCATTAGCTGAGTGGATCTTGTGTTTAATAAATCTCTCTGTCTATCTAACAAACTTATCTTTTAGGAAGCAACAATCTGATGGCTGCCATGTGACATTGCCCTCTTGTGTTCAAAAGAAGAAAGAGTTTCACAGCAATAAAACATGACATGACTTTCTAAAGAAGAAATAAGATCAAAACTTAAACTTCTCAAAACTTTGATGATGAATCTTACAGAAGGTTACTCTTTCAAAGACGTGCAAATACAAAGCGTTTAAAAAAAACTTCTCATCACAGAGAATTGAACTCAAATAGCTGTTTGATAATCAGACACACAAATATCTATCCATCTATACTGCAGAATGTAAATGGGTGATATAGGCATGCGTACCTGTGAGACTTAAAGTAGCGTTTCCTTTTCTTGCCTTTAGGAGAGCTCATATTTAGAGCTAGTTGCCATCAGGCTAACAGAGACAGACTGTCTGGGCTGCTGTACCTGCGCTACACTGAAATACTCTGACCTAACTCCATGGTTGTGTGACAGCCATGCACGTCACTATCCCTTGACCTCTCTCCATAATCCCAGCAAATCCCATGTCCTTATTTGGTCTAGCGTGGTCTAAGAACAGGGTGGGTGTTCCCGTCTCAACTCGTACGTGCATCAAATACATGTTAAAACAGCAGCAGGAAAAATAGACAGTCACTATCCTGACTGCACTTGCTTTGGCCACAGAGTTCACTTCATGACTCTGTGATCTCCATGTACATGCATCATTAACAGTTTTGGAAATGGTAAAAAGCTCGAAAATGCATCAGAATTAAAAGACTCCTGTACGAAACTGAATTATATACATTAGATTAAGTGTGGACTTATTTACTCAGCACTATTTGAACATTATTCTCTATTGAAAATCCTGTGTGTGTGTGCGGCTGGGGAAAAAGGAGCTCTCGACTAATACAAAGCAATACAATGAGCATTATGATATAAAACAGTGAACATTAGTGTAACATAATTAAAGGTTGCGATATTGATAAGATCCAGAGCAACTCAGGCCAGGATAAAGTGATTACTAAAGATGGATGAATGAGTTTTAGTGTTTAAAACTATGAGTGGGTAAAATGACAAATGTATCATACAGGGGGCTGCAAAAGTAGGTATCCAGTAAGGATTATTCCAGTATTACCAGTATTATAATAGTGATGCTAGGTTTCATTGAATCCTAACGTTTTGTGCGAACGTTTTGTTTTTCATTACTTTTGCAGCCCCCCTGTATAATGATATTTAAAGACGTTTCGATAAACCCATTTCCAAAAAAGTTGGGACGCTGACTGAACTATAAACAAAATCAAAATGTGATGATTTGCAAATCATGGAAACTTTATATTTCAGTAAAAATAGTACAAAGACAACATATCACGTATTAAAAACGGAGAGAGTTTATTGTTTTTTGAAAAATATATGCTCATTTTGAATTTTATACCAGCAACATGTTTCAAAGAAAGTTGAGAGAAGGGCAACAAAAGACTGGAAAAGTTGTGTACTGCTAAAACAAACAAACAAACAAACAAACACAGGTGGAAGAGCTCACAACTAATTAAAATCTCTGCACAGGGACAAGGCCAAAAACCAACATTGCATACCTGTGATCTTCAGGGCCTCGGGAGGCACTGCATTAAAAACAGACGTGATTCTGTCATGGAAATCGCTGCACAGGCTCAAACACTCCTGATAACCATCATCTGAGAACACATTTCATCACTGCATTCCTAAATGCAAGTTAAAATTCTACCATCCAAAGAAGAAACCGTATATAAACAATATCCAGAAATACCGCCACCTCTTCTGGGCCCGAGCTCATTTACGATGGACTGAAGCGAAGTGGGAAACTGTCCTATGGTCTGACGAGTTGAAATTTGAACTTCTTTCTGGAAATCGTGGACACCATGTCCTCCAGGCTAAAGATGAGCGGGACCATCCGGTTTGTTATCAGCACACAATTCAAAAGCCAGCATCTGTGATGGTATGATGGTGCATTAATGCACATGACATGTGTAGCTTCCACATCTGTTAAGGCACCATTAATGCTGAATGATATATACAAGTTTTGGAGCAACATGCTGCCATCCAGATGATGGCTTTTTCAGGGATTATTTCAGCAAGACAATGTCAAACCACATTTTGCATGCAGTATACCGTAACTGCATAGCGCCATAGTAAAAGAGCCCAGGTGCTAAACTGGCCTGCCTGTTTATGAAACGAACATTATGAAACAAAAAATATGACAAAGGAGACCCCAAGCTGTTGAGCAACTGAAATTGTATATCAGGCAACAACAGGATAACATTTCTCTTTCAAAACTACAGCAATTGTTCTCCTCAGTTCCCAAATGTTTACAGTGTTATTAAAAGTAGAGGTGATGTAATACAGTGGTAAACATGCCCCTGTCCCAACTTTTTTGAAACGTGTTGCTGGTATCAAATTCAATATGAGCATATATATTTTTCAAACAACAATAAAATTTCTCAGTTTCAACAATTGATATGTTGTCTTTGTACTAGTTTCACTGAAATATAGGGTTTCCATGATTTGCAAATCATCGCATTCTGTTTTTATTTATATTTTACACAGTGTCCCAAATTGTTTGGAAACGGGGCTGTATAATACAAATATGCATTATGATATCCATTACAGGTTTGCTAACAAACTACCAAAAAATAAAAATAAAAATTGCAGTGATGCATTAAAAAACCTGTTAAAACTAAGTGATGTTTTTATCTACAAAAATAAAGCTCCTGAAAAATTCCATCAAGGTTTAAAGGTGCAATAGTCAGTATTTTCCTTCAAGAACAAATTATATGGAAAAGTATGTAGAAATGATAAAAAATGTTTTAAACCTCAGAACAAGTGCATTACATTGCTGGGGGGGTATTTTGGAAAAACTGGCCTCCAGTCAGCATGTTTGTTTGTACGTGGATTGGCTTCCTGTCAGTCATTTTATAGACACGCCCCCAATGCCCCTTTAAATCTTCATAAATCATTATGACGAGAAGTTGCACGTTTAGAGTTGTAACTTGGTTTTCACGCAATTGAATGTCCAAGTGCATTTGAAACTGATATCATGACAATCCTTGCTAATGGTAACTCTAGTTAGCATGCTAACTCTATTTGACCTCTCGTTGAAATCTTACCCAATGCACCTTTAACATTTTACAATTTTATATATTCAGTACAAACTTCTAACATTCAATCAGCTACTTTCAATTAGTTTGTAATTGATATTTAAAATATATTTAGCAATTTAATGACAACACACTGTCACATAATTCATCACAACAGCGCATTTGCGTGTTGAATGTGCCGAGATAGGAAATGACATCATTACAACTTGCACATGCATGCTTACAAAGCCCTGTGAATACAACATTAGTTATGTGGAACAATATATGTCTGCTGTCTGACTGGTACAAGGGTCAGAAGGCCAGAGCACGGCAATAGAACCAAAAACTGACTGCCACTCCGACTGTGTCCCTGATGTTAGCGGTATTTTTCTCAAAGAGCTCATCATCCAGAACCAGGCACCAGGTAAATGACTTGCTGCCCGACCTAATGTTCCTGGTAGATTAGAATATGAAACAGGAGCCTGAGCTGAGAAGTGAAAGAGAGACGCTTCAATCACTCGATCCTTTTCAGGACTTTAGCGTAAAGGTTAGACAGGGACCTGGTTGATCAGAACACCGTGTTCACCTCTGAAAGGTACCTCCTGAACCTGTGTGAGCTTGAAACAAGCCATTAAACTGGGATTAGCGCAGGTACAGTACATAATGTACAGCATTAAACAGCACTCATATGACCCCAGGAGAAGAAACTAAAGCCACTTCACCATCTCAGCAGCAGAATGGAAGTACGTTCCTCCTGGAGTCTTAGCAGGAAAAAGTTCTCATTTAAAGCTAGTGAAGAAAGCCATGAGCCATTTTCAGCACTTCAGCTTCCTAGCTTACATATTATATTTTCGGTTCTATATTTGTGGTTCTCTCCTGTAATCATAGACGTGTATCTTGTTGTTTTCATTTTCCTTTCTTTCCAAAAAACAGCAGTGTCTCTCTATAGAACATGAAGTCCTGACCATCAAGTGGAGAACCTGCACTATGACATTTAACAGTTATTCCACGAAATCTAATTGTACGTGAGCTGATAGCCGATGAGGTGCGTAGCGCCGAGTTGGCTATAAGCCATATACGATGAGATTGAATGGAATAACTGTTTTAGTCTATCCACATTCACTGGATTTTGAGAAACAGAGCATTTTTATTTTTTGCAAATTCGATAAATAAAAATTTTGTACAAAACATCAGGCAAAATAATTTCCGCTTAGAATGTAAACAAACTGGTGAAATGACTGTAGCAATTTGTGAAAAATGCTATAATAATAATTCTTGAAAAATAAAAAAGATACATGTTCTTACCATGAAATACTTTTATTCCATATTTTGTTGCACTTTTTTTGTTTGTTTTTTTTTTCTTCTTCTTCTTCTTTAGGTTTTTTTATTTTTTATTTTGGCGGTTGGTAAACCAACTACAAGGTGCATTACCGCCACCAACTGGGCTGGAGTATGGAACAGAAGATACTGGGGGGAAAAAAAAAACACCTATATTCTTTTAGCCATTTCTGTTTCTTTTAAATATTTGATAACAATTTTTGGGGGTTTGTTTTCGAGTAGAGTTTTTATTTCATCCTTGGTTGGTTCAGCAACATACGCCACCATTTTGTTTTTCCCCACTCACGGTATATGAGCTGATAGCCTAGTAGAAGAGTAGCCAATCAGAGTAAAATGGTATACGCTTCTTCATACTGACCACGAATAATTAACTAGCAAATTTAATTATGTCCTACTTAAATTTTCCTTTAAAAGCTCTTTAATCCTTAGAGTATTCTTTAATTCTTAATAATTTACACTTGATACAAAACAGAACATGAGCTATTGTGCAATTGCTGTATTTATGCAATCCTGTTTCAAAATTAAGGCATTTAAACTTTAACCGCAGGAATTTGTGTAAACACTCAACATAAAACTGAAGCACTAGGATTATAATGTAACTCTGATTTAACTGCACTCACAGATCTATTTGACTGACTGAAGGTGATATGACTGTAGTCAGCCTAAGAAAAGATTTCACACACTGCATCCTGCACTGAATATTACTGTGAGAAGTAATATAATATATAGTGATCTTGAAACTGTGTGATGGGATGCAATAGAACACAGATTATTACTCACAGAGGCTTTTAAATATATACAATAGGTGCATCGATGAGACAGGCTGGCATCTATCCAGTGTGTATTCCTGCCTCATGCCCAGTATTCCTGGGATAGATTCTGGATCCACTGTGAGCCTGACCAGGATAAAGCAGTTACTGAAGATGAATTAATGGAAACAGGTTTATACGGTACATTGTCATTTCTGCATTTACTAGAGCTACAGTACCAGTCAAAAGTTTGGGCACACCTACTCATTCATAGATTTTTGTGTATTTTGAGTATTTTCAAAACTGTGAAATAACATTTGGAACATACATGGAATTACACTCACTGGCCACTTTATTAAGAACACCCATCCACCTGCTGTTTTATGGCGTTCTCTAATCAGCTAATCCCTGGACAGCAGCACAAAATCACGCAGATACAAATCAAGAGCTTCAGTTAATTAAAATCGTGATCTCAAAGTGTGACTTTCTTTCACTGTTGCATGGGTGTTGGTTTGAGCCAGATGGACTGGTTTGAGTATTTCAGAAACTGCTGATCTCCTGGGGTTTTCACACACAACAGTCTCTGGAGTTTACACAGAATGGTGTGAAAAACAAAAGACATTGACCAAGCGCCAGTTCTGTGGGTGGAAACAAACGCCTTGTTGATAAGAGTGATCAGAGGAAAATGGCCAGATTGGTTCGAGTTGCCAGGAAGGATAATAGTAACTCATATAATCTCTCTTTACAACCGTGGTGAGCGGAAAAGCATCTCAGCATGCAACAGCAGACAGAAGACCACATTGGATTCCAGTCCTGCAGCCAAGAACAGGAATCTTAGAATTAACAACAAGCTCCTATTAAAGTGGCCGGTGAGTATATATACATGTAGAGCAGAGAGAGATAGATTATTAAGATGTCTAAAATTCAAATTATTTCTCTTCCTATTTGACAAAAATCTTAATTTCAATATTTTCATTAATAATATGAAAAACGATTTTAAAAAATACAATAATTTTTTTTTTTCACTTTCATATCCTAAACCTTAGTTACCATTGCCAACTTTGTTGGAGGAGGTTATGTTTTCGCCTCCATTTATTTGGTTTTTCCCAATGTAACTCAAAAAGTAGTACACGGATTTTGATGAAATTTGGAGGAAAGGTGGGCCATGGGCCAAGGAACAATTGATTTGATTGTGATTCAAATCTGGATATGTATGTGGATCCAAGATTTTTTTGTCTGTGCCCAATGTAACTCAAAAAGTAGTGAACAGATTTAGATGAAATTTGGTGGACAGCTTCAGTATTATCCAAGGTTCAAGTGATTTGATTTAATACGTGTCAGTATGAGTGTTGAGAACGGTAGCGCTGAAAAACTACAAACACGGCCGCTCAAGACTAAAACGCCCATGAACCACAGCGCCCCCAGTCACCAGAGTATTGAACACAACTGAAGTGCATCTGTAATCAGCACAACGCTACTTAAACACCTCGCACTAAAGCACTCGCTGCGAAGTATCGTCCTGAGTTCTCCAGTTCATACCGAGCCTTATCTTCCTGACTGCTTACTGCTATGCTATTCTTCCTCGTCTATTCTTCCTGCCTTCTCTACGTTGTCCTGTTCACCAATCGCCCGACCCTTGCCTGTCCACGACCATGATTCTTGTTTCACAATTTGTCTTCGTTACTGTTTGTTCCCCGCTCTCTTCTGCAATTACATCAGTAAGTGCCTGCGCCCTGACAATATGTGGCTTGGCGGAGGTATGGACTCAACCAAGTGCCCTTCTAGTTTACAATTTTTTTTTTGCAAAACAAACCAACATTCAGATAAAAATGAAGATGCTTGTTTATACAGGTGGGCGTGTCTTCAAAGTTATGCAACGTACCAATGTTTCACTGCATATTTATTCATTATAAATATCATACGTGAAATATTTTTTTCAGGTTTCACTCCTTGTCTAGAATGAGCGTTTCCAGATGTGTGAAATAAAAGACCCCGTCCAATAATAAAACTCACCATTTGCTTTGCCCGTTCCAAATTCCAAATCATGTACACTACTGTTCAGTTCTTTCTAACGTCACGCAGTACATATTTAAATTTAACATATCAGGATTAATACATGCACTTTCCCTAAATATTTTTATTATCAATGATGTCTCAAAATAGTGTCAGGATATTACATACAGTCTATTATTATCATAAATCAAGGCTACATCAGGGGGCAGAGCCTTTTCTTACAAAGCCCCACAGTTATGGAACAGCCTTCCAAGTAGTGTTTGGGA
>JAOANJ010000002.1:47413097-47423431 GCA_026413345.1 Ariopsis seemanni | reverse complement strand
CAAATTAAAAAAATTTAAATTACAGGTTGTAATGTAACAAAATAGGTAAAAAGCCAAGGGGGGTGAATACTTTTGCAAGGCACTGTATACCATCTTTCTACTGATTGGCCTGTTCTGCCTCTCATCTTTTCCTGATCATGTGTCCCAGGTAGATATGAATTACCAGTTTGATGTAACTTTGTCCACCATTCATTCTTTCTGTTTTCTTTCATAAGACCTATTCAATTATTTGTTATTACAGACATGTAACAGAGTAGTCCTAAATAGTGTTAAAGCTAAGTTTGGCTATTTATTTTAGAAACATTTTTGTTGTATTTCTTGAAATTTGCTTTACAGTCCAACAACACTGAATAAATCAAATACTCTGACAGTAAAAAGAAAAAAAAAGGTCATCTGTGGCAGTCACAGGACTGTAAAAATCCCATCCAATCATTTCATTCCATCCTCATTGCACGTGACCACAGTTCCACAAGGCTAGGCAGACATACTGCAGACATACTGCCAAAGCTAGTGAGCTAATCTCCAGCTGTAAGTATTAAAAATAGCCACGTTCATTGATTACGTTCATTATGATAACGCTATAGGTGTATTCTTACATGTGAATGAAACATGAGGTAGTTGGATATGACAGCAATGCTCTACACTCCTCTCCACAATGCTCTTGCTCATGGACTTGTCCTCCAGCAGTAGGCAGGCAGTGCGCATTCATGTGTTTTGGAGGAGTAGCTTTGGATTGAAACCTGAAGGGAGGAGGTGGGATTTTTTTGGTTGGATGCTCTCAAAATCTAGCATACTCTTGCTGGTTTCTCCAATGTTGCCTGCCCTAGCTTTAAATATCCCAGAAAGCTCTGCCACATGATATACTGTAGGTACTGAAGAAATTATCATTTGTTAATTTCTTTTTTTTTCAGGGTAAATCAATCTGTAACAAGTAAACTAAAGTAAATTTTTGCAATCTGACTTGTTAAAGTTATGAGGATTTCATTGGGGGGGGGCATAGAATATAGGATGGAGTGAAACAAAGGCTGGCTTTGTGGTCCAGAGCTTCCCTAAACAGAGTTAGTCTTAAAGCCTCTACCAGACACCAGAGTTTAAAAAGTTTCAAGCATATCAACAATATGAGAATGAATAGCACATACACAAAGAAATGACGTAATACTAGAGTTTAGTTGTTTGTTTAATTGTTCTATGTCAGCTATCTGATCAGACTGTCAAATCCTTTTTACAAATATAATGTGGTAAACAAAAATTCAGCACAGTGTTGTAGTGGTGGTAGTAGTAGTAGTTTTGCCTCTCACCGATCCAGGGTCCCTGGTTCAATCCTGAGTTTGGGTTACTGAAATCCTGTGTACATTTGGGTTTCCTCCAGGTTCGCCACTTATTTCCCACCTCCTGGTAGATGGATTAGCTATGATAAATTAGTCGTAGTTATGAAAGTGTATACATAGTGTCCTGTAGACTGCCATCCCATGTGCAGAGTAGGCTCTGCAAAATCCATTGCAAAGATGAATGAATTAATTATGTTCAGTATGTTTGACAAAGAGATTTACCAATATGGCTAGATTTACTACCTACTGAGATTGACTTATATTGCTATGTTCAGTATGTACTGCCAGTAATTTGCCAGTATATTTATGTTCAGTATGTAGTTCTTTTTTTCCCCCATAGTCAGCAAGTGCTGTAAGGGCACCACTGATGACATTTTAACAGTCCTTCATTAGGGTATCCAGGGCATTTTTAAACTTGGCAGAGCCCATCCTTCTCCAATTATCAAATCAATGGACAATTTAGAGTAGCCACTTAGCCTAACCACGTCTTTAGACTGTGGGGGAAACCAGAGCACCCAGAGGAAACCCATACAGACATGGGGAGAACATGCAAACTCTACACAGAAAGGCCCCTTGTCAGCCGTAAGGTTCGAACCCGGGACCTTCTTGCTGTGAGGCAACAGTGGTAACCACTGCAACACTTTGCCACCCAGTATTCACTGGAATTTGCCAATATGCCTATGGTCAGTATGTACTGGAAATCAGTGATATGTATATCTTCATTATGTCCTGGAATCCACCAGTATGTCTATGTTCAGTATGTACTGGAATTTAGAGGTACTGGTATACTCAGTATAGACTGGAATTTGCCAATAAGGGAATGTCCAGTAGTGGTTTCCCAATAAGGCTATGTTCAGCATGAATTGTTATTTACAGTGTTAAAGTTCCTTGTTGTTCTGGGTGGCTTTCTTGATCATAACTGCTAATGACAGCTCTAAACACAAGTGACTTAGCCTTTGATGTGCCTGGCACTGCATTACAGAATCCATACATTGGTGTATAATTACACCAAAACTAATATTCTAGATTACAGTATACATAGGATGGTAATGAAAAAAAATTCTGCTATGTCAGATCCTATAGAAAGTTCTTTAGTACAGGCTGTCATTGCCAAGGCTTTCTATCTATACTTTTAACCATTTGTCTGCAGAGCTGATGAGTGTGTCTTAGCTTAGTCTGTGAACTCGGAGCAGCTCCAAGAATGAAGCCAAGTAGAAGAAAGAGATCTCAGACTCGCAACTAGACATCTGACTCAGTTAAAATAGCACTTAGGTGCAATAAATTTCGTGTACATACACAACATTTTTTAGAACTTGTGATTCTTGACATGCAGGAACGGACTGTGCTTGTTTGCTAAAAATTTCTCTCCCTCTCTCCCATGTAAAGGAAAAAAACATAAACCTTAGCTTTAAAACCCACTGATTGTGAATATAACATGGCATTCACACTTAAACAATCAGGCCATTGAGTATACTACCATGCACTTTTTATTACTGCTTTTATTCAGTGTTTCTGCACCTTGTGAATGAATACTGCCTTTTCATTCCTCTGTTTATAAGTAAAGTAATCCTTCTCAGAGGTGTAATAATGATCATTAAGAAGCAATCGATATGTTTTCTGATTTATCGACCCACTGAGGGGCTTTGTGATGATAAATATGCTGTGTTGATGAACTGTGCATTCACTGTTCATGTCACATGCAGTTGTTGACAAATGAGAAAAGGAGACATGCTCCCACAGTGTGTTCGTGGGTGTGCGTGCATGGTGCTGACTAGCAGATCTGAGATTGCCTTAGGGATGTTACACACAACCACATCCGTCATGAGTGAGTTGTTACGGTGACGTAAGCCAAATCCTCCAATGTGTCTGGGCTCATCCTGAAGGAGAGCACAGAAGGCCAGGGTGATGAGATAGCAGCAGTTACAGAAACCCAAGACAGACAAATGGATTTTACTCGAATTTCCACAGTGCTACAGTCAACTGATCTGTTCTTTTACAATATTCATACTGCCCCTGATTAAAGATGTTCTTAATCAGTAGCAGTATGAATATTGTACTGGCGCTTTAAAGATTTTCATCCAGTCTGAAAGATGTCTCTGTGCGCTTTTGACATTTCCACACAAAGACGTCTTTCTCCACATCACTTCTGTCACAGACGTTATTGATGTCTAAACGATTATGAGGTCATAGAGTTAGTCAAAACTGACAACAGACCCTCTTCTTATATGACTTCAAGTTTCCCCATATGACCTCTAAAAGCACTTTACAACATGTCCACATTTATATTTAATGAGCTGCCCAAAGTAAAACATGGCTTCACACACGTTTACGTTTTAACATGCATGTGAAAGCTAGTTACAGCAAAAAAGCGCACATCTCAATTCTGTCATTTAAACCACTTTCTCTACTAGAGACATTTTTCTCTAAATATTCTAAAGATCAGAAACTAATCTTTAATCTAATAAGAAGATTATTCTATACTACCTGATCACTGTGGGGGATCACTTGTTTGAATATGGAAAATATAAAATAGCTAAGGATAGCTTTTATTTGTTTATATACAGTACTGAAGGGAACCCAAACTGCCTGATTTTACTGTACAGTGCTATGTGTATGTGTGGCATGTCTAAACTGGTATAAGGTATTTGATCTCAATTAATCCCAGACACATGAATGTGATCATAATCCACAGCTCTGACAAGTGTGATGCATAGATCAGGCAAATAATGAGCAATTCTCTCTTTCCCACACACAGATATTGTAATAGAGAGATTAACTGAAGATATGACTACCACTTAAATGCTTTTAAGATATGTACCTAATTGAAGACCTGTGATGAATGTCTCCATGGACACACACACACACACACACACAATGATAAATGCACTTCCTCTTACATAAATCCACTGATTGTGAGCAATTTACTGTTAGAAATGTCTCAGCCTTATGAGTAATTAGGTTTGATTCATAAAGCAATTTCTTCTTTAAAACTACAGCCCCCACTGTGCCCTCTCATTTATGCTTGGGCCAAAAAAAAAAAATCAATGTGACGCATGAATTGGACAGTCACGTGATTGGCTAACAGACAGATACACATTAGAAAGAAAGAGAAGGAGAGAAAGGGAGAGGAAGAGAGGCATAAAGGAAGAGAGCTTACTGGAGTATGGTAAGGTGATAGTGCTTATTTTTGAACTAATGAGTTGCATAACTATGGCAAAGCACTGCTAGAAAGCATAGATATTACTGAACTCATATTTATAGATTAACTTAATTTTCATGGTGTATACAAGTGCTTTGAATCATTATTTTGTTGTTGCATCTTGAAACGTAAGTATTTAGTTTTCTGTGCTGGTTGAAAACTATTAGAAAAGCATGTTGTTTTTTAAAATCATGATTTTGTAATGTGTAAGCTTTTTAAGTAGGTGTATTCATTCAGATGATGACATAGCATTAAAAGAATCTCTTCAAAGAATTTTACATTTTCGCCCTCTAACTGAGATTATGGTATCAGGATTGCACAGCTTCCTCTGCAGAAGCTGATAACATCTATTGATCTGTAATCCTAGAGATGCAAAGACCTTTTACAGGCAGCACTGTTAATGTATATGCATACTTTCAAGAAAGGAAGATGCACAGCTCACTGAATCTGAAGCAAATTGCTGCAAAAAAGGTTTTACATTAAAACCATTTTATTGTTGCTACTAGCTTCAAGATTATCCATGACTGAACACACACATACACAATTTGATGCTGTTATGGTGAAGGGACTTTGAATCTCACCTTGATCGCTAGCCATGAGGAGATACAATTACAGAATAACAGGTGTGTG
Organism: Ariopsis seemanni; assembly: GCA_026413345.1. Classification (NCBI taxonomy): domain Eukaryota; kingdom Metazoa; phylum Chordata; class Actinopteri; order Siluriformes; family Ariidae; genus Ariopsis; species Ariopsis seemanni. The sequence continues at coordinate 47,418,274 of JAOANJ010000002.1, read as the reverse complement.
AGAGACATGGAAGAATGAACATTACTTAAAATATAAAAGATGAATACAGAATAGCAAGAGATTGATACAAAGGGCTGACAGGTGACAGGTGTGAAAAACAGCTTTGCTACTTTTTCCCCCCAGGTATAATTTTTTCCTTATTCTTGGCATGACATTACAAGTAGCTAAGAGTAATGCCAGTTCAAACCAAAAGGCGGGACTCAGCTCTTTTGTTCTCCTCTTAAGTCAGATCCCTGAGGAGAAATCTGAGACTATGGAATGGTAGATCATCACCAACCACAGAATTCCACTCATGTATTCAGACATATTAGGTGGTCCATTTTATGTCTGAGGATGCCAAATGATGTCATTTTTTAGGACTTTAATGACACAAACTTAGATGTTGGGTCCCCATTGAACATGATCTCTGATGAAAACCTGATGGTTACTGTATATTAAAGTAGCTTTCTTTTTCAGATCTCCATGAGGGAGGTAGGCGATGGTCTCCAGACTCAAATGAACTCTATGATGGGAGCTTTGCAGGAGCTGAAACTCCTTAAGGTACAGACTGCTCTGGAACAACTTCAGATCTCCTGCAAAACCAGTCAACTTTATCAACCCTCTCCTCACAGACCCAAGACCTCAGATACAGCACTCACACATCATCTGGACCATATCTCAAGAGGAAGCATGGAAAACGATACACAGATTTTAGAACAGCCAAAAAAACATATCTTTACAAGAGAATTGAGTCTGTCTGACCTAGACATGGAACCCTCTAAATTCCTCACCAGCTCCCCATTTGAGAAACATAGTCCACACCATCTACCTAGAAGGCAAGAACCTAGAGGAACCCACCACAGAGGCAGTCTGTGCAATTCTGCTTCTTTCTCCAGTTCTGAGGATGACAGCTTCTCTTCCTGTGATTCTCGAGACAGCATCCCTTTATACAATGCTGCAAGCCTTTCAACCTCAAGATCCCTTTTTGAGGAGCGTCAGCCTTCATTCCATTCAGCCACGATGGCTGAGCTCCAAGGACTAATGAACACACTTTCACGGGAAGGGCCCTCTATCGACAGTGATTTTTCTCAATTCGACACAGATGACTCCAGTGACTGGACGTCCTCTCTGATGAATCAAAGCCGAAACAGGCAGCCACTAGTGTTAGGAGACAATGTCTTAGCTGATTTAGTGGGTAACTGGTTGGAACTGCCCGAACTGGAGAGCCAAATATCTGGTGAGACAAAAAGCACAGGAAGGATTGCTGAAGCATCTCAACATCCACTACGACTCAGCTGCTCTCAGGAGTTCTGTAGACGACTTTCTCTAACCACCAGCATCTTTAAAAAGGTCTTGCGCAGCATTCGACCTGGCCGGGAGAAACTTCTAAAGGAGAAACCAGGCTGGTTACACCTAGAAAACGAGGAGGAAACCATCTTTAAAAGAGCAAAGAAAAACAGTAAAGGGTCCAAACTGAAAGATAGTGTGTACAAACCCTTCTGGACAAGAACGGGTGGATCAAGAGGGAAAAGCACACCAAAACCAGACAATACAGAGATCAAAAGTTCAAAAGGGCCAAAATTTGATTATAGCTCTGCAGTCTGGGTTTAAGAGCAATTCATATAAACACTGATAATCACAGGTGCAAAAACAGAGGACTTACTGAACAACAAATAGACGTGGAATTACAGCAAATTAGAAGAACTAAAGTTAAGACAATTCTCAGGACTTATTCAAAATTTAGAAGCCAATTATGAAGACATGCCTAGTGTGCAACAGAGAGGGGTTTGTTTAACTCTCTTTCTGTCGCATGATCAACCTTGTTATCCTGAAAGTAAAGGTAACCACTGGTTTTCAGAAAACGACAGATCCACAAGGCTCCAGCTCAAGCATATAATTACCATTACTGTAAATTCCTTTAACTGAATCATCCATGTAGATTATATGCCTTGTCTTTGAGTAAGAATAATACGTACAATGGTCTCAACCTAGTACGTAATTGAAAAATGCAAGTACAACACAACTTTTTTTGGTTAAGGTAATTTTGGGGCAAAACAAGCTGTCTTACCCCTGATGAGTCAAATCAACTAGTCTCAATCTGTTCATTGATTGTCTGCCTATTTAGACAAATCAATAAGGTGGGAGTGTCCGGCTGTCAGTCAAAATCAAGTGCTGAATACCCCAGAAAAAATAAAGTATCTAAATACCTTTGTACTTCTCATATAAGAAACCAAAATGTTCTCATACAGAACTGTAACAATAGAATAAATTATGAAATGTTTGTAACATATGAACATGTTGATGTTCTATAATGCTCTTTCACTGATGATGTTCCATATACGTACTGTATGTTCTTCTTTTCTTAAAAATGTATGCCAAACATAATTCCTATATGAGCACACTGACCCAATTAATATGCACAATTATTGGAACACAGCACAGATATGATCAACTGATCAATTGAAATAAGGTTATATATATCAAGTCGAATATTCACTCAGAACTAAGTAATGTTTATTTGAACATCTGAAATCCATTCACTCTTTGGGAATGTTCAAGCTTTAGTATGAACATGAAAATGCTTGCCATTAAATCTTGAGTGTTTTTTTTTCCCTATAAGTATTTTATATAATGGCCAAAGAGCTTCTTTTTCAAATCTTCTTCTTCAAATCAATTCATGTTACTATTGATAATTTAATCACTCTTCATTAAAAGTGTTCTATGCAAATTATGTTGCGTGAAATAATTTTTGAATACAAAAATTAAAGTCACCTGCTTTTACTCATAGGCGGCACAGCGGTGTAGTGGTTAGCCCTGTTGCCTCACAGCAAGAAGGTTCTGGGTTCGAGCCCAGTGGCTGACAGGGGCCTTTCTGTATTGAGTTTGCATGTTGTCTGTGTGGGTTTCCTCTGGGTGCTCCAGTTTCCCCCATAGTCCAAAGGTTAGGCTAATTGGTGGCTCTAAATCGACCGTGAGTGTGAATGGTTGTTTGTCTCTATGTGTCAGCCCTGTGATGACCTGGCAACTTGTCCAGGGTGTACCCCGCCTCTTACCCATAGTCAGCCCGGATAGGCTCCAGCTTGCCTGTGACCCTGTACAGAATAAACGATTACAGATAATGGATGGATGGATCTTATCCAGAGTGATATACAGCATACCCAGCGCGACCTGGGGAGCAGTTGGGGATTAGGTGCCTTGCTCAAGGGCACTTCAGCCATTCCTGCTGGTCCAGGGAATCAAACCGACAACCTTTTGGTCCCAAAGCTGTTTCTCTCGCCATTAGGCCATGGCTTCCCCATGAACTACAAAGACACTGTCAGATCAAAGTGTGAAATACACAAAGGGATGACAAAACTAAGTTTTATTGCCTATGATGCGACCCAATGCTATAAAGCTATACTGATAGGCAGTAGAATTCAATTTCACAACCAGCTCTAACTGCCTGATTGCATTTTGTTTCCGCCAAACCATCTCACTTCACATCTCACTGCACAAACCATATATTCCACGACCTCACAAAAAATGTCAGATTACTGATACGCTGCTTCATGCACACATTCGATTCTCATTGCTATCTCATTGATTCAGAAAGCATATATCTAACTCTGGCTCTGGCACTGACAGAAAGGCGTTAGTTAAGTGTTTATTATAGCCTCTAGCTCTTAAAAGCTGTCGCACATGGCATTCATTAACTTAAGAATTTAATATGCTATAACTCAGGTTAATGGTATAGACTGGATATGGATTTCCAGACACAGGCCCAGCCTAATCTTCAACTTGAATTCACTTCAAACCTCTGAAGCATATTTATCATAAGCTAGTTAAAGATTCATTTATATCAGTTTTGCTCTGTTATTGGATAGTTTGGTCTGATCTGCATTTTCTGATTTACCAGATGATGATAAACCTCTGTAATTTAGCATTACTCACCCAAATATTTTTTTAGATATGAACTCCAAAGCCAATAGTGCTTATCATCATTTAGTCACACCAATGGTAGAGAACGAGCAGTAGACTATGTGAAACTCTCATAATAGAGCACAAATATCTCCAAGCAATATATTGAGCATGAGAAGTTTGAAGTTAATTAACCCTGATTTATAAGGTTAAGGTCAATGACTAGGTTCAGGCTATGTCTGGAAAACTGTATGATCCACTCCACACCATTAAGCTGAGTTATCTTGTATTCCTCTAAGCTTTGATGAAGAATAAGGAAGTGACCACTAAAGGAGAAGGTGACCACTAAAATGTTTCTTATGAAAAAAGGTTAGGGTTAAGGGTTAGGGGTTAGGGTTAAGTTAAAAATAAATATCAATATAAAAATCCAGTTGAAAAACATACAATATTGCTATGGTGTTAGTATCTACTGTACACTGAGTAATTAATATCACTCTGTGCGAGTCTGTTCAAAGTTTTTATTCTTCAAACTTTTCCAGAAATGGCTGGTTTGGCTGCAGGCTTTTATTCCAAATAATCTTGGTATGCAAACAAGTAAAGTTGGGTTTACATTGTAGGACTTTTGGCCTGATTCTGCTGTCATATTATAACATAACTTGTTTGGGTCATGATTTGAGATTAGCGGTATTAAAATGTATCATCATCAGTTGATGTAGTGCCATTAAAATCTCAGAGCATGAGCACTGCTATGATATAATGCTTATCTAAAGCATCATAGTAAGGTAAAATAGGATGATGCAAAACTCCTAAAACAGCTAAAAATACAATACCACCAATTTCAAAATGGAAACAAAACAGGCTAATGGGCAGAAAAATATATCCTTGGTACCTCAAGGTCACTTGAAAAATGTTTCTGTTTAAGTGAGCCCATTTTCTTCGCAACCCCAGATGATGTAAGCAGAATGTAGTAATTCTCTTTAATCTTCATTATATAAGATTAAATGGAGAGCACATGTTATTGCATAGTCTATTAGAGAATTTGGCCAAGATTTTACTGGGATTTTGCACAGCATGGCATTTAATGATCTGAAAAGCCTACTGTGAATATAAAGTGTAAAACAGACTTTAGATGTGGCTGTTACTTGGCTCGAATAAAAACTTGCAGCTACACTGGCCCATGGAGTCGAAACTGAAGAGTCTTGGTTCATGGATGCATTTTCTGTATACAGTGGTGCTTAAAAGTTTGTGAACCCTTTAGAATTTTCTATATTTCTGCATAAATATGACCTAAAACAACATCA
>JAOANJ010000002.1:47263523-47274510 GCA_026413345.1 Ariopsis seemanni | reverse complement strand
CTCGCGGCGTCAGCAGGAAAACGATGAAAAGGTAATCCAGGTTTTTCCTGCCCTCTTCGATTGTGACAATCAACTACGCATGTTTCCGGCATTTTGAACAGTAGAATTTAGTTATACTAGTAAATAAACAGCGAATGCAAACGACAGACAGAATTTGACCGGCAGCATGGCGACATAAACAAAAATCACGTGATCTGTGACGTCACGTCGAAAACCTCTATACCTAGCCAGGGACCATGTTGTGCCTCATTGGCCTGAATTCAGAGACACTGTGATGTTCATTCAGACACTCTTCATGGGGTATCAAGGACTCAAATGTGGGCTACAAAAACCTTGTCCATACTATTCTCCCTGCCTGCTATAAACCTGTACTGTTTGTTCATAAGCAAGATGGTTTCATAAATATGCATTCATAAACTTTTGCTTCCATCAGCATGATGCAAAAATGAACCAGTTTGTCCAAACAGATGATTAAGTTCCACTACTCAACCATCCAGTTTTGATGCTCCTGTGCCCACTAGAAAGTACTTTTGTTTTCTACAAGAGACTGTCTTTAGACATAAGCCATTTGGCAAATTGGTTGTGGCCCATGTCACCGTTTCTCAATCATCCTCCTGAAGCCACCCTGTCCTGAATATCTTCTCTCTCCTTACTTCAAACCAAACACATTTGTGTGAAGGTAGTGTGATTAACAGACTCTTGATTAAAGCAGGTGTGCTTAGCTAATAAAAAGTCCCACTGATTAGCTCAGTCAGACAGGTAGAGCAGACGAAGATGGAAAATGTGCTTGCTGATTTAAGGGGTGCATAGCAGGTGCTGGTAGAAATAGTGTGATCCTTCCCATGTCCACAGAATAAAATGTTCTAGATACCCAGTCCTGGACTGAATACATTGGCTAGTGTTGCAATCATTTTATTTTTGCAACAGACTGCTTGGTAAGCTGACCCAGAAGAGGTATTTTTCACTCCCCGACACCAGTATTTGAAACATATGCATGAGGAGTCTGGCTGGAAGAATTTCTTTCTAGCTACCCAGCAATACCAGAGATTTGATATGCATATACTGCATTTATCGATAAAGTAATAGATTTTGGGAGAGTTGGAAAGAATTGTAAACCAGGTCAACTGCACACCATGTGAAGGCTACGGAAAAAGAGGTAGATTCAGTCAAGTTTATTTTTCAAGGGTGTCCATGCTGGAAATTATTAAAGCTAATGACTTAAGTTGTACAAAGACATACTATGGTCTCAATTTGTTCATAGTGACAACGTGGCCATATTCAGTTTACACAAATGTTCTGGGCTTAGCTAGCTATTTAACACTGAGGTCTAACCTTCTCATTGTTAATATTTTAAAAAACACAAAGCTATGAAACCAACTAACCAAAGCTAGTCTTCATTCTGAAACTGCATGCAAGTTTCCAGATTCTAGTTTTATTTATATGTTGTATAAAAACCCACACTCCAACAGAGGTCATTAAAAGGGAATTTATTCAGAACCATTGCACAGTTGATGGAAAACCAGGTTTTAAACAAACAAATAGAATGAGAACAAACTAGAACAGAATTAAACATACATAGGGGAATTAAAAAAGACAGACATTAGCTCCCTTTCCTTTGGAATAAACTGTGGCAGCAAAGTAGCAAGAGGCAAGTGCTTCTCCCACTAGCCTCTTGGAGATTAATACTCTTCTCCTTCCTCCTCATCTTCAACAGACTCTGTGCCAACCTCTTCATAATCTTTTTCTAGAGCTGCAAGATCCTCTCTGGCCTCAGAGAACTCTCCCTCCTCCATGCCCTCACCCACATACCAGTGCACAAATGCACGCTTTGCATACATCAGGTCAAACTTGTGGTCCAGACGTGCCCAGGCCTCAGCAATGGCTGTGGTGTTACTCAGCATGCATACAGCTCTCTGCACCTTCGCCAGGTCTCCTCCAGGAACAACTGTAGGTGGCTGGTAGTTGATGCCAACCTGGTGAGTAGAGGAAACACATTTAAAAACAGGAAGTCAAGTTAGGTGACTACTGTTTCCATCAACCACTGTTATGGGGGCTTATAGAAAGGTGTTGAAAGTAACCAACTAAAATCCCATTATTATTAAAAAAAAAAAAAAACAAAAAAAAACCCCACACAAGCAGGTGAGAACTCTTATCATTTAGGCAACTGCCCAAAAAAAGTTTGCATTCAATTTATTTAAAATAAATAAATAATAATAATAAAAAAAAACCCAAGCAATACACCACACAGCCATGCCCCTACCTTGAATCCAGTTGGGCACCAGTCCACAAACTGGATGGAACGTTTGGTCTTGATGTTGGCAATGGCAGCATTCACATCTTTAGGCACCACATCTCCACGGTACAGCATACAGCATGCCATGTACTTGCCATGGCGTGGGTCACATTTCACCATCTGATTGGATGGCTCAAAGCAGGCACTTGTGATCTCAGCAACAGAAAGCTGCTCATGGTAGGCCTTCTCAGCTGAGATGATTGGTGAATACGTAACCAGGGGGAAGTGGATTCTGGGATATGGCACCAAGTTGGTCTGGAACTCTGTCAGGTCAACATTAAGAGCACCATCAAAGCGCAGGGATGCTGTAATAGAGGAGACGATCTGGCCAATGAGCCGGTTCAGGTTGGTGTATGTTGGCCTCTCTATGTCCAGGTTGCGACGGCAGATGTCATAGATTGCCTCGTTGTCCACCATGAAGGCACAGTCTGAGTGCTCCAGCGTGGTGTGTGTGGTGAGGATGGAGTTGTACGGCTCCACAACAGCAGTGGAAACCTGAGGTGCTGGGTAGATGGCAAACTCCAGCTTGGATTTCTTGCCATAGTCAACAGACAGGCGCTCCATCAGCAAGGAGGTGAAACCTGAACCAGTGCCTCCACCAAAACTGTGGAAGATCAGGAATCCTTGGAGTCCAGTACATTGGTCAGTCTATGAATAGAAAATGGAGGGGAAAACAAGGTCCTTACATTCCAAAATTATTTACAATGATTGAAACCTACACACAGAAATACGAGTGGAGTTCTTCTGAACTTACCAATTTACGGACACGCTCCAAAACCATGTCAATGATTTCCTTGCCAACAGTGTAGTGTCCACGGGCATAGTTATTAGCTGCATCTTCCTTTCCAGAGATGAGCTGCTCTGGGTGGAAAAGCTGCCTGTAGGTGCCACTCCTCACCTCATCTGTAACAAGATGCATCGACAATCACAAGCCACCCTCTGCCTACACAATCACTTTGCAGGATAAGACAGAAAAATGATTCATTGCATTTAATCAATCACATGTTGATCCTTCCATTAACTACATATTAGGTTCTAAGTTCGGTTTCCTAAGACACTGCTCATGCCAACTCACCAATAACTGCAGGCTCCAGATCCACAAACACCGCTCGTGGGACATGCTTCCCAGAGCCAGTCTCGCTGAAGAATGTGTTAAAGGAGTCATCGCCACCACCAATGGTCTTATCACTTGGCATATTGCCATCAGGCTGGATACCATGCTCTAAGCAGTACAATTCCCAGCATGCATTGCCAATCTGCACACCAGCCTGGCCCACATGGATAGAGATGCACTCACGCTGCACACACAATGCAAGAGAGGGAAGAAGGTTAAAATGGCTGCTTACCCACCACAGTAGGCTCCAGGTCCACAAACATGGCCCTGGGTACATGGTGGTCTAAGCTGCTTGTATTGAAGGTGTTCTGACAGGAACAGGGGAATGATGTGGCTTCCTGTAACACACCATCAGGTCCCATACCATGCTCCAGACAGAAGAGCTCCCACCACACATTACATATCTGAATGCCAGTTTGGCCTACATGGACTCTCACTGTAGGCCTAAAACAGCAGCAATCAAACTCCACTGAAATCCAACTATATTCATTTAACAACTCCTTCACCCCTCCCCCCACCCTTAAGAATACGTCATCTTTATACGATCATTTAAGAGAAGGTCCCAGAAAGAACGCTTGCCATAAAAGCAAATATGTAAATCTACAGCAACATGGCATGATTGGATTTTTGAAAATCTAAAGCTCTGACTCAATAAACAGAAGTTCACAATTGCCCCTTTCCCAGCTTCATTTTAAACCAGGATGCAAAATCCTGCCAAGGAGTATACATTTGAAACAAGGAGGTACAATTCACTAGAGTCTAGACAAAAAAAAAAACCCATCAAGCATTCACTGTGATATTACAACAAGATGCTTTTCTGAACATAATTCAGACACACACTTTTACAAGTTTGATCATTGAACTCATGACTTTTTTTTAGGATTGAAACAAAAAGACCTTACTGTTCCACCTAATAAGATCAGGGGCATGGTTGAAGCTGGCCTGAAATACAGGACTGAACCAAAATTTAGCATTTTCCTATTCAATCCACAAAATATACACCACCTTCACTTAAGAGATTATCCAGTACAAAACCGTCACTGTCGGTAGAGAGAAGAGCAGCTTGGTTACTATGAAAACGTACAAAGGGATACTTGTGCTTTTCGAGTTCAAATCAAGATTTGGACTACAATAGAGCCTGTAAGAGTCACTTGAGGAACAGGAGTCACGTGTAGATCTAAAAGTAAGGAAAGCATGCGTGTGAAATGAAGCACACAAAATGAAGGACGGAGGTGAAGGAGCGCGTGCGCACACCCCATGTGCATTAAAGCTACACTTATAAATTATCAATTTTGGGGGGAAAATCCGGCGTTGATAAAACAAATCGTATCGTCATTTACATGCCAATACTGTGTAGATTTAAGCTCGTTTCAAACGACAGTGAAGTGGGCCAGGGTTAAAGTCTGCGTTTCGTTTCTCTTATAACTTCACGAACAAGGAAACGGTTCTGACGTTCATTTAAAATGGGTGACAGGAAGGGAGTCGGCAAAAAGAGAGACAGCACAGATCTCAATTACTAAGAAAAGTTCAACTTAACAAGCTTGACACGAACTTCTGTTCTTTCTCCGAGGTTTTCTTCCTCCCATCCCCCATCCCCTTAGTGAAAGGGCCTCAGACATTCCGCCGATTCCTTCAGTGCACCATTACAACTCACAAGGACCGAGTAAATGCGCGGAGAGAAAAAAAAAAGTCCTACAAATGTGTTAAGACTTCAGCATTGTCTACCTATTTGATTTATCAAATTAGGACTCCTATAAATATGTATTTCAAAGAAAAACAAACAAAATGATGCGTGTAAAACATCACATCTTACCGTCGCGTGCGGGAATTTTGGCTTTAGCTAAAGGCTAACAAAATACTCTTGGCGCCTTTTCCGCCTCAGACCAACAGTTAAATATTTGAACAATAAATTACCACTAGAAAGAAAAAAAAACTTACCATTTTGATTAAGCCGTGAACAAAAACGTTGGAAAATGAGAAAAGTACAATTTCAACGCGAATTTTGCGTTAAAAAGAGAATGTGTGAGAGTATCGTGGCTCCGTTGACTGCAGACGCGCTACGTGTCTCCGCCAACACAGCAATATGAAGAACAGCGCGCGCGCATTCAGCCTTTATGCTCCGCGCGCAGATAAACTCCTCCTGCGCATGCGCGTTATTGAGGATTGAAAAAAAAAAAATCCGACCTGCTATTGGTTTAGGCACATTAATGTTTTAAACAGGAAATTTACACTATTTCGCAATGCTTTTCCAAAACAGATAATAAAATACACTGATACATATTATTACACATAACTAAGCAACGTTTTAACGTTCATATTAATGTTTTGCTCAAATCTTTTGGGACTTTGGAGAGAAAAGGGGCGGTTCTTTATGAATTTCAAATTTCCTTTGCACTCAGACAGGTGTTTACTTTTCAAATGAGCCTATCAAAAGCGCTGCTGACACTGAACAATGAAGCTAGAGGGGGAAAAAAATGTACACTATGGCCACCTGACCATTCCACCCATATGTGGTTCTTCACCCAAACTGGAAGCACACAGTTGTCTAGGATGTCTCTATGCTGTAACATTACAGTTTTCCTTCACTGGAGCTGAGGGCCAAACATGTTCCAGCATGTGTGTATACACAAAGTGAAGTCCATGAAGACCTACTCTGCCAAGGTATGCAAGAATTTGAGTGGCCTGCACAGAGCCCTGACACAAATCCCACTGACATTTTTGAGATGAACTGGAACACCGACTTGCAAGGCACAGTGTTCTGATTGCTCTTACGGCTGCAGCAATGTTCCAGAAATCTAGTGGAAAGGCCTCTCAGAAGAATGGGGATTTGATCTGGAAGATTAACTATAAAATTAAAAATAGAATGTCACTTGGAGGAAAATTATTAACTTTATGAGTCGTCATCCTGATCTAATCTTGTTTTTGTGCAATTAAAAGCTCTCAAGAATGTACATGTTCCAGACAGAGAGGACAACCTTCCTTTAAAGTAGCAACTTATTAGCAGCAAACAGAGCATCTGTATGTTTTTGGCTGGGCATCATCCCACATACCCTTTCTCAACCATTAGAAATGGTTAAATGGCGGCATGGTGGCACAGTGGTTAGCACGGTTGCCTAACAGCAAGAAGGTTCTGGGTTTGAACCCAGCAGCCGGCGAGGGCCTTTCTGTGTGGAGTTTGTATGTTCTCCCTGTGTCTGCGTGGGTTTCCTCCAGGTGCTCCGGTTTCCCCCACAGTCCAAAGACATGCAGTTAGGTTAACACGGGGCAGCCATGGCATGAGGTTGGGCTGAAGTGCCCCTGAGCAAGGAATCTAACCCCCTAACATTGCTTGGTGCTGTAGCATAGCTGCCCACTGCTCTGGGTATGTGTGTGTCCTCATTGCTCAATTGTGTGTGCATGTGTGTGCTCACTGCTTCAGATGGGTTAAATACAGAGGTTAAATCTCATTGTTTCCTTAAGTCTGTGCTTGAGTGTGCATGTGACAAATGGCTTGGCTTATTCTTGGCTCTGGATAAGAGTGTCTGCTAAATGCCTGTAATGTAGATGCAAATAGTGACTTCTCTGTGCGTACTGAGTTAAAGGCTGGTGTTCTGCAATGTTCTGTTTTAGGCCTACTGCTTTTTTTTTCTCCATATATGCTACCTCTGGGTAAACCTTTTCATAAACATGGTACTGTATTACCTTCCACTGTTATGCTGATGACACACAGTTGAATGTTTCTGCAAAGCCACATGAGAGACACCAGTTTCATAAAATTGAGGAATGTTTAAAGGACATTAGATGCTGGATGCTTATTAACTTCCTTCTGCTTAACTCTGACAACACAGAAGTACAGTGGTGCTTGAAAGTTTGTGAACCTTTTAGAATTTTCTATATTTCTGCATAAATATGACCTAAAACTTAATTATATTTTCAATTACATTTAGTGTATTACAAGATTACATAGACACTAAGGATTGACAGAAGAGATTTAACATCCAGAAAGACTCCAAAACTTTCTGCCATGTGATGATTGAACTTCATGCTCTCATAGTTCTCTTCAGCTTTGCTTCCAAAATTTTCTGCTGTGTAAAGAGTGAATTTAGCTATAAGGAAATATTTTACCTAGCTAAAGTAATGGTTAAAGTGGCAGCAAAATTTATGCTGATTTTCCAGTTTATTAGCCATCATCAGCTTATTGGACAAAACTGTGGACATGTTTAATCATAACATACTGTTTGTTCACAGCTGAGTGAGAATAAATGGCTTATCCAAATGCAAAAACGTGAGCAAATCTATTTAGATGAAAAATGAGTGCTATGATCCTGTAATATTACTATGACTATACCCCTGTTACCTGGTTAAAAGCTTCCTTTGAAGGTGAGATTGACACAGGGTTGTAGCACAGAAATGTAAATTTCACGTATTTGCATTGCTATGATCTTTCTCTTGTCTCAAACTTTAAAGCAAAAGGGTGTCTCCATCGGGAAGATGAAACAATCTTGTCAACAAATAAAACATTCTTGCTATTATTTCTTTACTCTAACCTTGAGGAATTTGGATTTGGAGCAAATACCCATTTGAAGTGAGTGGTGGTATACACATACCCTGAGAGAGTACCTGTCAATCACATAATCTTTACAAATATACCTTTAAGGCATGTTGGTATATTACATAAGATTCAAATAATGAATCCATGGGAACCTCAACTGTTCATCTACAGTTTGAAGATTCAAGTAAGGTATAAAAGTCAGCTGAACTTCTAGTCCTCACTCACTCTCGAGAGTAAGACCGAAAAGCCTCCATCAGCATGGCCAGAAGCTCCAGAACACACTTTACATCACAATCCGTATCCCTTGGTAGTGGTGTGGGAGGAAGGAGCAGTGGCTTATGGGCTGGAAGTGTCCATGGTGGATCAGGAGGCAGTGGGGTTTGCATCTCCCAAGCCCCTCAGTCTTTGTTGGCTTCTGGGTATAGAGCAAGTTTTGGTGGAGGTGTTGGTTCTAGTGGAGGTCTTCATTCAGGTTTCGCTGTAGGTCTTGGTTCAAGTATTGGAACAAGCTCTGCTGCAGTTTTGGGTACAAGCTCAGCTACACGTTTTGGTGGAGGGTATGGAAGTAGCACTGGGTTTGGAAGTGGTGCTGCATTCAAACTTGGAGCTGAGTTTGGAGATGCCTTTGGAGGAGCAGATGTTGGCATCCTGGGCAATGAAAAGTTCACCCTAAGGGTCCTCAATGACCGTTTGGCCTCATATCTGAAGAAGGTGCAATTGTTGGAAAAGGCCAATGCAGATCTTGAATTAAAGATCAGTCAGTTTGTGGACAGCAGGACTTCACCTACTGCACGGGACTACTCTGATTCCTTGTCTACCATCAGTGACCTCCAAACCCAAGTAAACTATACAAAGTTCACATCTATTTTTTTTTTTCTGCAGTTAGCTAAGGTTTTAAAGTGTGAAAAGGATGCATGGTCCATAAACTACTCATTGTCTTTAGAGTTTTAATCAAGTGCAAATTTTATAGCTTACACTCCTTTTCTAATCACTTTTTACTTTTCCTCAGGTGAACATATTTGTACATTATTCTTAGTGGGTGTTGAGCACACTTTTTTCTAAAAATGCATAGTGACCTTGGCTGTTTATTGCCTTCTGTACCTTGATCAAGTACTTTGCACATGGTTTCACTTTGTCTTTGTGTTGATTGTTTTCAGATTCTGGATGCTATTCTATCAAAAGGTGCAATCCAACTCAACTTTGACAATGCCTCCTTGGCTGCTGATGACTTCAGGATTAAGTAAGATCTCATATCGTATTAAAAGAACATACTATACTATACTGTACTATAGCAGGGGAAATGTATGATGGGAATTTTTTTTAAGTAATTAGCATGCAATGTCTTTACACAGGTATGAGAATGAAGTGGCCATTCGTCAGTCTGTTGAGGCTGATATCTCTGGGCTGAAGAGATTGCTAGAGGATATCAACCTGAGCATGAAAGAGCTCACTCTGCATATTGACACACTGAAAGATGAAAAGAACTTCCTCAAGAAGACCCATGAGGAGGTGATGAAGCTCTACAAGCAAGCAAAATGCTAAATCTATTTGTATCTGTCAAGGAAATGTTCTGAAACAGGTTTTGGGTGTCAGAGTAGTCCAAACACTAAATGACGGTCATGTTTTAGTGTTTTTTTTTTTTTACATATAGAACAGAAAGGAAAGGTACTGGTGCAGATTTAAAATTTTACTCATTGTTCAGGTACCCTTATGTATCAGAACTGGACAAAAGTCAGTCATTGATAGTTATTAATTTATATAAATCACCTTTATGGATTAATGAGTTAAGGAGCACAGCAACTCAACCATCTCCTCCAACTCTGATGTATTTCAAGGAAATGGTGTCCACACGCACCCAGATGAGTGGACAGATTCATGTGGAGGTAGAGGCACCAGATCAAGATCTCAACAGTATTCTGGAAGACATCCGTGATCACTATGAGACTGTGGCTGCCAAGAACCGGAGAGAGCTTGAGGGCTGGTTCAAGGGCAAGGTGGGTTCCTCCTGGTGCAAAAAATTATCATCGTCATCAAAATTATTAAACTACCACATCATAGCCTTTTAATAGAGTTGAAAGAAGATAAAATTTTGGTGATATGTGCTACTATTTTAAAAACTTTTATCCAAATCAAGCACAGATTTGAGTCATTATGTGGCACTGTGGCAGAGCAGAGATTAAAGTTTACACCTAGATCAAAACCTGCCCTGTCCATGTGGAAATCTGGGACTAACTTGTTGTTTTTCTCTCTTTTGGCAGTTGGAGACTCTGAAACAAGAGGTTACTACCAGCGCACAGACCATAGCAGCCTCCAAAACAGAAATGACCACAGAGAAAACTAAAGTACAGAGCCTGGAACTCGAGCTCCAGTCTGTTTTGGCTGTGGTGAGATTAACATATCAGCTTTTCCATGTATTGCCCCATTGAAGTATGGTCTCAGAATATTGAAAATGTTAACTGAGAGGTTGTTTCTTGTGTGATGTAGTGGATGTAAGCAAAATCCCATTGCATATCTGTCTACAATATAAACATTTACTGAAAACCCACCAATTTGTCTCACCACAGAAAACATCCTTGGGAGCGAAACTGCTTGAGACACAGGCTTTCTACAGTGCACACCTGTCAGGATATCAAATGCAGGTGAGACTGGATGAACGCATTTTAAAATCATTGAGATAAGATTATTTTTATTGTCAACTATCCATATTGCTTAGTTACAGACAAATATCATGTGTCAAAAATAATTTTATCCATGCAGTTTATTTATAATATTTACAAATTACACTACTGCAGCAGGCTCCGAACGATTCCAACTGGTGTGGATGTATTTAAGTTTGAGGTGTCCATCATGTTCATTAAGTTTCTTTGATTGGTAATTGGTTATGAGGTTACACCACTTTGAGAGATCATCATACCAATCATCATGAGGAGAAGCTGTGCATCCAGGAGCAACAAAGAAAAAGCACACTGTCCAATAAATGTTTAGATGCTTGGGGGTTTTTTTTGTTTGTTTGTTTGTTTATTCAAAACCTGCCCACCCACCTGCCCAC
>JAOANJ010000002.1:44597254-44608680 GCA_026413345.1 Ariopsis seemanni | reverse complement strand
AGTTAATGTTATAACTAGCTTTATTTTGCATGCTAGTCACCTGCGAAAATCTGCATTGTTCCTTACCAAGATGAGCCTAATTCACTATTTAAATACCCTGCGATAACGGTCATTTTTTTTATAGCAATCAAATTAAATTGCGTTAATGCACTAATAACTCGTTAACTTTGACAGCCCTACTGGAAATGTAGCCTTTAAACAGTTAGGAAGTTGTCCAAGTGTACTTCTGTGTAGTGGGTGAGTAGAAGAACCACAGTTTCCCTCGAAAAATACACTGGCACAAGTTCTTTTTTCTTAATGTACAGTGAAAGTGCAAATAAATTTGACTTGAGTGCTTTTTTTTTTTTTGTGTGTGTGAGAAATATTTTTTAATGTATTTTGTTTTTAATTGTTTTTTTACTAGGCTTCTGATCGTATAAGCAAAAAAGCCATCTGACTACATGTTGGTGTAACAGATCAGTACTTGGGCCTGACTGATGAGGGAAGTTTGGCACCAGTAACTTTTTTTTTTTTTTAAAGAAAAGTCTGATTTCCAATAACTGAAGACAAAAATATCTTCATTCAAATAGCTATGTATTTAAAATATTGCGGTTTAGAACAAAAATAGTCATGCAGGCCTAAATGTACATTAGGATGTTTTGAACTACGTACACAACAGAATTACATTAACTAGGCAAACTACATGCATAAGGATATTAATCTGGAAACGTGCATTTATGTTTTCAAGGTATAGCCTACTTAATTAGGGGAAAATGTTTAATCTAAATCACATAAATATAGCATATGTAATGTTAAAATAACAGTTTTATTTATTTGATTTTAAAAGATTGGAAAAATATTTTCTATTTAAACTAAAAATTAATTTGTACATGGGTCATTTGTGTATAATTGAAACTGACCTTTAAAAAAAAAAAAAGCTAAATGTCAGTTGCTACTCTACTTATGTCAGCTGATTGTTGTGATTTGTGGCGTTGCAGTGTGCCATCTGATAAACAAGCTATGTAACAGCAATGCTCATAATATGGTTAAAGGCTCCATCTCTTATTGTTACTTTTTTAATTGTCATTTATCGGCCTTAAAAGCTGGTGCCAATTTCTGAGCAGTGAGCTCATATCGGCGGATAATATTGGAACACCGGACCTTAATTAGTACAGTAGAGATCTAGCTATTTGGCTAATCAAGCAGGATTAGGGGTTTGTTTGTTTTTCAAGATGAGCTAAAATTATGCACTTTGAGTGTTGTGGTTATTAGGAATCGAGAGTTTGTGATACTCGGTCAGACTGCCTCTAAAAATGAAACAAGCTAACAAACTTGGGAAAGCCCACAACACTCCTAAGCATTCAAGACAATCTGGGTTGTTTATCAAACATGGAGACAGATAGTAAACAGCAAGGAGTGATGTGTGAAGGTGTATGTTTTATTGTTGAGTACAAATAAAAATGGTGGCGTGCTTCAGTTCTGACGATGCTGCGATTTTTGAGGAGAGAGAGGTTACACAAAATCTCCTCATCCAACAGGAGAATTTTACTGAAAGCAAGATTTAAGGCTGTGAGCTAAACACTCAATGGACCCGAGTGTTCTCTAGATTGGCCAGTCTAACTTTAAATATGTAGTTAATGGTTAAGGTACAATTTCATTTACGTCTGTAAACTCTAATTCCTTGTAAATGGCTGCTGTGTTGATTTGAGAAAAGCATCTCCAGCCACCCATATGGTAAATACACCATCACTTCATTGTAAGTTGTCCATCTGTCAAAAAAAAAAAACAACGTCCATCTCAGCACCTCAGTTCATTAGTTTCACTATTTAGTAGCTGCTTTCTTTAAAAGGAACAGCACTTTCACCCAGCTGTGGGAAATGAACTTAAACTAATGTTTGCTGTAGCCAGCACTTTGTGTGAAGAGGATGTGAGACGTGGCGTTTGAGATCCTGCTGATTTCCTCTTCTCTTTTTAATTTACATATCTCTAGCAACCAATCACAGTAGAGTAGAGTGGCTTCAGATTTGAAAGTCACTTTTTTAAACTGCTGTTCTCTACACCAATGTCACTGTTGTATAAAGAGTTCTAGTCAAGGTAGGATGATGTGGCTCCATTATCTCTCTTATTATAAATCTCGCTCAAGTTTTCTGTGATTCAGAATTTTTATCCACGTTTCCATTTAGACTCCACATGGTTGATAGTTGAAGTAGCATGAAATCCTTTCCTGAAATAGCTTTGAAGGTTTTATGCTGTCATTAGATGCTAAAGTTGTACGTTTTTAACATTAATCAACTTGTATTCCAATGAGTGGGGAGAAAAATGCAACATTAAAGCGAGACAGCCTTTCGGTTTCATAAAATCTGTGAAATTTATTTTTGTCTGAAATTTGGTCATTGTGATATGTTTTTCTGTAATATCTCTCAAAATATCAGGGGGCAAACCTAATAAAATTGGAAGCCTGTGATTCGAATTCAGTAGCTTTATAATTGGGTGTCAGGGAAAATTAATTTTATGACCTGCACTTAAAATTTGAAAGGTCAGTGAAAAATAAGTTAATTGGGTGTTTAGTGTTTGAAGAGATTAATTATGCTGATACAATTGTGTACATGTTTTTACTTGTAATTTTTTTTTGTTTGTTTGTTTTGATTATCATGTTAAAGGTTAGCATTTTAGATTAAACGCATTCAAAATGCATGACCAGTCAGTTAAACCCATACCTATAATAATTTAGGTACAGATCTTTTTGATGATGGTTGATCTCCACTGTGGGCTTTAAGGTAGTTTTATATGCAAAATTTAATATGTGAATTTCTAAAAACATGGTGTGTAGTATTCCTTTACCATGGTAAAGGTCAGCCTGTGAGATTCACAGATCACATGTTGGATGATGCAAACTTCACGGTGAGATCCTAGATGTGTGTGTGTTGTATGTGACCATAGCAACTATCAGCAGTAAGTTGATGATGTAGTATGTATGTAGTATATGCGTGACTAACCTGTAATATATTTGTGTGTTGTAGGCATGGCGGCAATTCGTAAGAAGCTGGTGATTGTTGGTGATGGAGCATGCGGTAAAACCTGTTTGCTGATTGTCTTCAGTAAAGACCAGTTCCCTGAAGTCTACGTCCCCACCGTGTTTGAGAACTATGTGGCAGACATTGAAGTGGATAGCAAACAAGTAATGCATGAACACACACTTGCACATTAGCTTTATTTAACCTGACTGCCAGCCACAAAATGTACTCAGAATGAACACGCACTGAACTGGTGAACGCGAGCAACAGTTCTGCTCAATATTGTGCCTTTGCAGGTGTGGTGTCTGTTGTTGCACTCCACGTGCGTTCACCAGCGGATGTAATCAGTGTTTATTGCTATTTCAATTAATTATTAATTTATAATGTCACAAACCGGAGTACTGAGGAAAGAAGCACTGGTTTAATAAATGTTTCGTGATGCATTAATGTTTAGAGTGGATTGAGGTGGTTGTGGTATTAGAGGTCTGTGTTGTGACCCACAAACCTAGTTTCATTAACGAACACCACAAATGTCTTCTGGAGCACTTGGCTAGGAGATTATTTTTGGTCATGCTTTCCTGTTTTAATGTCCCTCTTCAGAACAATGTTCTTATTTTTCTTGCAGCAATTAACTTGTATTATGGATGAGTGATATAAGGCAAATTTCATAACCCAATGCTCAGATGTTTGGTATACACAATACATGTCATGATCTACACTGATTGGACAAAAGTGTACACCTGAATTTCATGCCCTGATGGAAAAACAGAATTGTATAGATGTCTTTGGATGCTGTAGCGTTCCAGTTGCCCTTTACTGGAACTAAGAGGTTCCCCAAACCTGTCCCAGCATGACTGTCTCTCTGTATACAAAGTGAGCTCCATAAAAACATGGTGTGGCCTGCACAGAATCCTGACCTCAACCCCACTGAACACCTCTGGGATGAACTGGAACACCGACTGTGTGCCAGGCCTCCTTGCTCTACGTCAGTCCCTGATCTCATTGATCTCGCTTGTGGCTGGATGAGCACAAATCCCCACAGCCGCACTTGCAAGTCTTTTGGAAAGCCTTCCCAGAGGAGTGGAGGAAATAACAGAAGAGAGGATTTAAATCTGAAATGTGACGTTCCAAAGCACATTGGTGTGATGATCAGGTGTCCACAAACTTTTGGCCATATAGTGTAGCAGTCTGAAAAACAGCAGTGTTCCATTTTAAAAAGTTATTTTTCTTGCCTAATAGCTGCAATGATTTTTTTTTTTTTTTATTTTAAGCCAACATCTAATCTGCAGTTTGAAAGCTTGTGACTTATTAAACAAAATAGTGTGTCAAGTGTATTTACATAATTTATTTCCACATTGTGCAGCTTTTGCTTGTATCAGCTTGGATTTCCATGAGATGTAAAACATTAGCGCACTCTCAAAGGATCAAAGTTTTCATGTTGCAACAAAATCATCTGTCAGTTGTGAAACGTTGTGAAACCATTTAACCGTGTATTTTTACAGAAAGCAATGTCACATGCGAACTCTGATACAGTATAGTTAGCTGCTGTGGTTATGGTTATGATAATCGGTGTCAAGTATAAAGAATGGAGCAGTTAATGCTCATTATGCAACTCTATTTTTGTTCTATAATTTAGCCATGTTTTAATTGTGATCTGAGAACTTTACCAGTAGATTTACTGAAAATGTTTGTTTCAGGTGGAGCTTGCTCTTTGGGATACTGCAGGGCAAGAGGACTATGACAGGCTCCGCCCACTTTCCTACCCAGACACTGATGTCATTCTCATGTGCTTTTCTATTGACAGTCCAGACAGTTTAGGTGATTATGGCTTCTATTTCTCCCTTTAGTGATGTAGAATAATTTTAATTGCTTAACTCGTTCTTTCCTGTTATCCATTTATTGTAATTCTGTGACAAAATGGCAGATCTTAAAAGGCATCAAGATCTGAACAGAGATATTCAGAGGGAATTAACAGAACAACCACTGGGTCTGGAAATCCCTTTCTGGATGCAGACAGTAAACTATGTATGCAGTTACATCAGAAAGGGGTTTCTAGACCCAGTATTTGTTCTGTTAATTCCGTCTGAATATCTTTTCAGACCTTGATGCCTTTTAATATCTGCCATTTTGCCGCAACATGATGACAAATGGATACAACTATCATCTAGCTTTGAGTGATTTTTCTTTCTTTATGGGCATTCTCAAAAAAGGAATGAAACGGTCATTTAAAGAGCCAGGCCTATTGAGAAATGTTTGTTACAGCATTACTGAATTTTCCTTATTAATCTTGGATAGAAAGAAATATTGTTAAGCTTGTTTTATTAACAAATGAGCCAGTGGCAAGGTCAGTGACTTGTTTTGCAAATTTAGTTGCTTAAGGGGTTCAATGTCACAGATTTGAATGTTTTGTTTTTAGACACTGAACTAGCCACATTTCAGTCTGAAGGGTTATTTAGTCAGTGTCTCACCTTTGACCTCTGTTCGTACAGAAAACATTCCAGAAAAGTGGACACCTGAGGTCAAACACTTCTGCCCAAATGTACCTATCATCCTTGTGGGCAACAAAAAGGATTTACGTAATGATGAGCACACGCGCAGAGAGCTGGCCAAGATGAAACAGGTAATCTCACTCTTGTTGGTTGGTTTCACTCACTGCTAGTAACACAAACTCTTGTGGTGCGAATCATTAGTACTGTGTAACTCTTTACCCGAAATAGACATCTGGATGGTCTTTTTGGCGTTATAGAAGATAAATTAACTCTTTTGGGAACTTGAAATATTTGTCCAGTAGAGTCATAGCAATGTGGGATCACCCATAAATAACCTTGTAAACATGAGTGTTTAATCTGGTGTTACTGACATACTCCCTAACGTGTTCAAAACTCTCTTCTCAAACAGGAGCCAGTCAAAGCTGAGGAAGGCCGGGACATGGCTAATCGGATCGGGGCTTTCGGCTACATGGAGTGCTCTGCAAAGACGAAGGATGGTGTGCGGGAGGTGTTTGAGATGGCCACCAAGGCAGCGCTGCAGGCACGCAGGGGCAAAAAGGATAATAAATGCTGCCTTCTCTGAACACGCAGCACTGGACTCAGACCCCAAGCAGGGGTGCAAAATGTGTGTAGATGCACACACTCATTCCTCAAACTCGCCAAACATTTTGGAAGAAAGAGTAACTGTTCAGAAAATAGTTTTTTGTTAAATTTATTTTTGATTCTTCGAATAGTCATGGAAGTGTTTTATCAGTATTTAAGAAATTGCAAAGGACTTGGACTTTTGCCTGTTTTGTTTGTTTTTGATGTTTTTACCTGAGTTTTGTGATCTTATTAAAGCCACACCCACCTGCCAAATGCTGTCATGTGATTCAAAAGCCTGCCAGTTAAGTGCTCACAAATGCTGGGAATCTTTACAATTTTTTTTTTTTTTAAGTTCCCCATGGAACAAGGCTGAAAAGTGAACATGATTTGTATGTGTAGGAGTCATTTTTATGGTTTGTTTAGGAATTTAAATGCCAACTTTCTTTGGAAGCAAAAAAGACGGGGTGGGGGTTAGATATGTATACATGTACATATGTAACACGTGTCTGGATGCACACGGTCATGACTGGAAGTCCATTTGTAAACTAGACTTGGTAATCTTATGTAATAAAAGACTTTCTATAAGGAAGACACGGGTCTAATTTTGTTTTATTAATATTTGACCATTTGGTACTACATGCAGTATTCAGAGCAGAGTTGTGGTCATGGAAGTGATGCTGAAATTATGCATTCAGATCTAGAAACTGCTCTATCGGTATTTAGGCCTCATGTTTGCAGGTGTAAGTGATATTTGGATAAAATGTAGAATTATGGAATGCCAATATGAATAGAAATGTACAAATATGACCCTATTATATATCTGAAATTTTTAACCCTATTCATAGTATTGCCCGCAAAATGGGTTTTTTTTTTCCTGTACAAAGTACATCAGTCTTCATCAGAGAATTGATTTTTTTTTTTTTAAATAATGTGAGTTGTGATGTGCAATGTCAGATGTATGCTGCCATTTTATTAAAATAATGGCATTTTATGCTGCTATTTTATTAAATAGCAAGATGAAATGGAGCCCATGCACATATGACCTTGGTGTGTCTTGTGGCTTCAGTTGTGCATCAAATTAACTGTTGGCACATAATAAAACAAATTAATTACATGTGCTGGATCAAGTGCTGTTTTATACGGTGGAAACCATATTGTTAAACCAAAAAAACTAGACTCTTAGATGTTTCAGTGCTTGCATTTTGTATATACATTATATTTTTTTCTATTTGCATTTGTTGTATTGCAGTTGATAAAGAAAAAAAGGAAATTTTTCAAAATATTTTGTATCCATGTTTTAAAGTCTGTTTTCTAGATGCTATTAAAAACCCTAGGCATGGACAGTTTTACTCAAACAGTTAGCTTATTATTTAGAGTAGATGCACAATAAGTAGCTGTTGCTCTGCACATGTCTGCCCCATCTACTCTAATGATGAGTGAGAAAGGACCACTCTGGACACATTTTATTCGGATGGTGTATCATTCTTAGAACATTAACACTTATGTGGTGTGTGTTGCCTTGGTATCAGACCCAGCAGTAATTTTGGAGGCTATAAGCACCTTAATGCTGCTTACTGGGTTCACAAAGGAAAATATCAAGTTAACAGCAGTTCTGTGGTTAACATGGGGTTAAATAATCTACAGTCTTTGCTTATATATCAACATTGATGTGCTTAAAATGCTGGTACCAGTGACACCACACAAATATCTGGTCAATGGTGGTCATTAAGCAGAGCAAAAGCCAGTCCTTCTATACCTACAATAGCTGGTAACATGCCAGTATATTAGGGGGCAAACTGGCAAAATGTGGTTTGGATGTAGATCTTCAGGACCGGTTTGAACATCTCTTGCCTGGATCACAGAGCCTTTTTTATTTTATCTTTTTTTTTTTTCCATTTAGCAAACATGCTCATAGCTCTAAGATCCCTGGGTTGGACTGGTGCTTCTTTCAGGGTTTTGCATGTTCTCTCTCTGTGTTCCATTTCCTTTCACCTCCCAAAAAGATGCATGTACTGTAGCTAGCAGCTGATGTTTAATTTATGTTATTTTTCTTTCTCTGCCTTAAAATGCTAAGTAAACAGTGTTGTTCCCAATATCAGTAGTGTATGAAGCAATGCAATTTTTTGTTCATCTTTATCAAGGACACTAGTAATTCTCGATCAGGATGTATGTCAATACCTTCTGAAAAGCCAGGTTGAGGTAACACCGGTGGAAGAGAGTGTCGGGAAGAGTGAGGATGGAGATTACTTTGTCCATCCTGAGCCTGCAATGCCACAGCTCTTATTGTATCTTTACTTTTTTGAGAGAAAATTTCTCACTTGGGATAATTACTGTACATTTTTACTTCTGTAATCCTACATTTGTATTGTCCAGTTCCTACACAGCTTTATGATTTTGGGGGATGGTACAGAAAGTCTTCTTCTTTAGTGTTCTGCCTGATGGGAGGTCTGAGTTTCTCAAGAAGAATTACAGTAGTGTTTTCCCATTGCCTTCTACTGGATTATTGATAGAGGTTTTCTCCTCTCAGTCATTCACACCGATAGGCAATTTAGAGTAGCCAGTTAATGTACAGTAATAGCATGGCTGTGGACGAAACTGGAGCACCTGGAGGAAACCCACACAGACACGAGGAGAACATGCAAACCACACAGAAACGCCCCCATCAGCCACTGGGCTCAAACCCAGAACCTTCTTCCTGTGAGGTGACAGTGCTAACCACTACACCACTGTGCTGCCCGTACAGAAGATTCAAAGATTCTATATTGTCAATTCACTATATATATCCAGGACAGATAGGAGAATCGAAATGCCGTTTCTCTCTCACCTTACTTGTAAAAAGCAGATAAAGATTACCAAAAAAAAATTAAGAAAAACAATATTTATAAATATAAATAATATAAATAAAAAATACACTCTAAAATCAAACAATGTACAAAATAGCAGTAGTGTTAATACAGTACAATATCTAATGGAGAAGGTGCTAGAAGAGCAGCCTTTGAGGTGTATATGAACAGTAGTGCAAATGAGCAATAGCAGCAGATACAGCAGTAATGCTAATGTTTGTGGTGTGATGTGCAAATGGATGAGATAGTTTCTTGTGTGAATGAATGTGTTACAGACCAGGGGTAGGGGGTAGGTAGTGGACAGCCTCGAAGTGAGCATAAAACGTGTTCAGCTCGTCTGCCAGTGATGCGTCCACATTCGTCATTGTGGAGGGTGGGTTTTGTAGTCCGTTATTGTCCCGAGTCCTTTCCAGAGGCTTCCAGTGTCACACTGTTGTAACTGTGACTCTAGTTTGCTCTCATAATTGTGCTTCGCCTCCTTTACAGCACTGCACACAATGTAAGATGTAGCTTTATATTGATCCATGTTTCCAGTGGCAAGCCCTGCATTATAGGTGGTGGTGTGCAATCTCAGAGCGTCACCGATGGTTTTATTCACCCATGGCTTCTGATTGGGAAATGTCTGATGGTGGTTTTGTAAACTATGTCGTCCACTAGTTTCCCAATAAATCCCACAACCATTTCCGTAAATATGTTGATATCATCAGAGCTACACCGGAACATGTCCCAGTCTGCATCACCCAAGGCATCCTGCAGGGTGGCTTTTGATAGGTCGGTCCAATGAGTGACCTCCCTCACAACTGGGGCTTCCTATTTCAGTCTCTGTTTGTAAACGGGAGTGAGGAAGATGGTAGCATGGTCTGATTTCCCAAATGCTGGCAGGAACTTTGCTTTCTAACAGTCTCTGAATGGAGGGTAACAATGGTCCAAAGTCCTCTTTCCCCTGGTGGGGCAGGTGATGTGTTGGTGGAGGATTGGAAGTGCATATTTAAGGTTGACACTGTTAAAGTCCCCCACCACAATAAACACAGCATCCCAGTGATTTATCACGTGTTGAACAAGGGCCTCATGTAGCTCACACAAGGCAGTGTTCATGTCTGCCTGAGGCAGAATATAAACAGTGTTGACTATGACTGAGGTGAATTCTCATAAAAGATAGAAAGGGCGACATTTGAATGTCAGAAGTTCCAGGTTGGGTGAACATGAGTGTGTGCGAGTAGAAATGCTCATGCAAGTGCACCATCTGCTATTCACTATCCGAGACACACCACCTCCTCTTGCCTTCCCTGACTCCATTGTTCTGTCCATACGGTAAACAAAGAACCCCACTGGCTGTACTGCATGGCCCAGTACCGCTGGATTCAGCCATGTCTCGGTGAAGCAGAGAAGGTTGCAATCCCAAATGTCTTTTTGGAACTTGACTCTGGCCCTGAGGTCATCAACCTTGTTTTCGATGAATTGTGCATTGGCTAGTAGGATACTGGGCATGGGTGCACGGTGTGCGTGAGCCAGCAGCCTGTTCCTGATGCTGGCTCATTTCCCTGAAGGTCATTGCTTAGGGTTGCAACCTACCGTTTGTTCTCCCTCAAGATCTCCTTTGGCCAGGCTGGGTCCAGAGTTAAAAAGTTCAGTATGTAAGTAGATTGTTGACCAATAGAAATAAGGATATTTATATTGTATCTAATCACTGTTGCCATACTGAATAACTAAAAAATGTCTAAAAACAACCAGCTAAATAACTAAAAAAAAAAGCAAGCAAGAAAGAAAGTGTGGTCAGAGCAGTTAGCACGACAGCCTACTCAATTCAAGATTTATTGTCAAAGTACAAGTACAACGAGATGTTGTATGGAGCAAGCCTGTAGATGCCTAATTAAGTTAAACTGACTGTTCTCTTGCTGCCTAACATATTCCACCCCTTGACATGTGCCACTGTAATGAGATAATGTTATTCTGTCCACACTCATTGGATATGAGGAATCACGTGCTCTGATTGGCTACTCTACTACAAGGATATCAGCTCATATACCATGAGCTGTCAGAGTGCAGGCACTTACAGATGCAATCGCAGGGGAGAGCGGGTGCGTCGCAAACTGCAGCCAGAGCCAAGTCGAGAAACAGGAAACGTAGTCAGGGATGGGCAGAGGTCAGTCGATTAGCAAACAGAATAACATATGGTAGACGAGAAGACAAAGTCGAGACTAAATGTAAATGGTGGTCAGAACAGAAGGCCAGGCAGAAGTCAAATGGCTCAGTAAAGTCAGGTAAGGGACACAGAACGATACTTTGCACTGGCTGTTTGTGAGAGCGGAGCAGATTTAGGCTGGGTGATGACTGGTAGACTGAAGGCAGGTGATGTACTTAGAATTCTGGTGACATGGGGCACTGTGACTCTTGAGACTTGCATCAAGTCAGATATATCACTTTATCAAGTATTTAAAAGAAACAGAAATAGCTCAAAGAATATAGTCGCCCCCCCCCCCATATCTCCTGTTCCACACTCCAGCCGAGTTGGTGGC
>JAOANJ010000002.1:43897674-43908126 GCA_026413345.1 Ariopsis seemanni | reverse complement strand
GTACATTACCACAATGAATTCTGAACAAAACAATTCAGATGCAGTTGAAGTTCAGACTTTCAGCTTTAATTCAGTGGTAAGAGGAAGTCTGTTTTTGACGTGCAAACCTTTCGACTCAGGAATGCGTCGCTGAAAAACAGAAATCAGGATTGACACAGAAGGAGCGAGTTTCCTGCAGATTTTCGTGGTTGGATTCGCTCGGCTAGTTTAGCTAGCCGGCCTAGCGTTCACCTCTGCCCGCGAAGCTCGTCACCAGTTCCCGGTCTCTGGCTTGTGGACGGTTGTTTTTAGCGGTACTTAGCTGAGCGGTTGTGCAGTTGATAGCTAGTTATCGTTTATGGGGCGTTTTTACTGGCCCGTTCACTGGACTGCATGGTTTGAACAGAGACTGACCAGTTTGTGAGGACGAGCTAACTAGCTATCTGTCACCTTCGGTCCCACCCTCCTCCCCGCTTCTCTCTCTCTCTCTCTCTCTCAGGCTAACATTAGCTAGCTTCAGCACTTAGTCGTGTTAGCAAAGGCTGGCCGCTTTTACAAGACAACTTTACAACACAGCTACCTCTGCTGAGCTTCTTGAAACTCGGTAACGTTAGCGAACATTATTGGTGTTTTCTTTATTTAAAAAAAACCCTCTTTAGTTGATACACTGGCAGGAAGGAAAATAAAAGCCCAAAGTGTAAGGAAAAGAGTAAAACCTGTGTGTGAGCTGAGCTAGGACAGTTTTTTTTTTTTTGTTGCAGGTTCTCTTGACATCAGTGAAAGGAGCCACTTATTTAGAGGAACCGCCAAATATATAAAAACCACACACGTGGTTAGTTACTTTACTTTTTTTTTTTAACTCTTAAACTCCCTTCAGTGCAGTTTAGTACCTGGTTGATACTGAAATAAAACATTCACATATATTATATAAATAAATAAACAAAACTGGTAGGTAATCCATTGGCCTTAAAAACTTGAAAGCTAATCTGTGAGGCTATAAACACCCAGAACCAAACAGTTATCATTAATATATTTTTTATGCCAGAGAAACTATCTAACTTTTTTTTTTTTCCCCCCCTGATTTGTCAGACTAATCTGGGCTACTGGCGCTGACGTAAACTAGTTGAAATTTTCTGAAGCATTGATCTTTTGTAGGCCTACCTCTCCACACTTCACCGGCTGTCCTGTTAATTCCTCTTTGGGATACAGGGCATATGTTATTCCATCCTTTTTCGACTGAGATTAGATCAAGACGTAGATAAATAACCCTAACCCTTGCTCCTTTGACAGCAAGCATTTTCAATACTGCAGCCTGTCCACTACATGGACTGATAAGAAGTATATTTATATTTTTGTACCACAGTCCAGAATATACAGAAATAACTAGGTAGTTGGGTATCAGGATATCAGCATCACCATCCAGCCATGAGTATTGAGATCCCGGCAGGTCTGACCGAGCTTTTGCAGGGTTATACGGTGGAGGTGCTGCGCCAGAGGCCTCCAGATCTGGTCGAGTTCGCTGTGCAGTATTTCACCCGACTCAGAGACACGAGGAGTCAAGATGGGTCCGGGGCCATTGCCAAATCTGTCGGCAAGGGGGTGATGTTCGATGGCGAGCCCATGCAGACAGAGTCTAATGGCGAAGATGATGACGAAGATGACTCTGACTTTGAGCGTAAGTATTAAACAGAGTGCCTCAAAATGGTCCCATGTAGCACCCAAAAATGGAGTCTGCTTTGTCCTTCTGGAAGAATCCTAAAAGGTTCTATCGTGTAGATCTCCACAGTGAAGGGTTTTCCTTTCAGAAAAGGCGAGTAGAATCTCGAGAACCTGTTGAGGGCTAGAAGAGTTAACCATCTCAAGAACTGTTCAGTCAGTATGGCACCACTTATTTCATAATCATGCTCCATCTGCAGGTTTAAGCAGTTCTGCACTTATTTATGTAGACAAAACGTGTCCTGTGTAATCGCACAGTCATTATGAACGGGCGATGCAGATATGCACAGTTGCCATGGCATTCTGTCATTCAACGCAGTGATGGGCAGTGTGTGTGGGGAGGGGGTGGCACAGTGCTCGATCTGTTCGTAACCCTGTATACATCTGACACACGAATGAAAGATCAAATTGATTGTTTTTACCATTAATACATGTGCATGTGTGATTTTTATTTTTTTTCCTATATTTATTTGGTTCATGGATTGGATATTTGACAGTAGAGTTGCTTCATGTATGTGCAGGTCTGTGAATGAATGGGATCTGGCCATTGAGAAAGCAAATATATTTTTCACAATGGTGAAACGAGCGCTCGGTGTACATCATAGCACCTAATGTTCTCTTTCATGTTTCCGTTTGCTCATCATGCTGCTCCAGTTTCACTGTGTTTTAACTGCACACATCAGCATCAATAAAATCAGGTGATATATTAAGGTAGGGGAATGTGACCAGGAAGGGATTGTTTATCAGCATATTCGTCAGTTCAGATTTATTATTCGAAACCTAGATTTGAGCTGATCACACTTTAAGTTATCAGAGCATTAATCTCTTTAGCAGAAACTGCAGTCATGTCCTTGATGAGCTGCTGCTGTTGTTTATGACCATGCTCCTCAGGAAGGAAAACTAATCAGGGTCTTCACTCATCTTCAACCTCAATTAAAGGTCCTGTATATTTCAAAACGACAGTAATCCCAGCGCTCGAGGAAATCTCGGGGCTGTGTCTCCAGCTAGTGTCACAGTTATCGCAATGTTTTGAAAAAATACTTATGGCTCAGGATATTATAGAGAATATTTGACAGGCTTAAAATGTTTGATGTACCCAAATAGAACAGTGATAACACCAGCACCATTCTATTCTGGGTAAATCAAACACATCAAGGCCGTAGCAGCACGATGAGTATCACTAACTGACTCAGCAGCTGTGAGTAAGAACAAATATCTGGAACCAGAAAGCATACATAATCTTTGTCCGTGTTGAACTGTACCACTATCTCTCACTCAGTGGCTACTGCCAGTGCATCATTTCCTTTCACGTTTGCATACAGTTAAACGCCGCTCAACATTTTGGCCAGCTCAATTTGAAAGTAAATGACTTCTGGCTGGTTTGTTGCGTCATTGTCGGTGCAGGGTGTTGCAGGGTTAGACTTTCTCACAAGCTGAACGGCAAAGTCTCTTCTGACACACTAAAACGAAAATTGAAATTCCTCAAAGATATATTCTTAATCCGACACCATTATACTGGATTACCCCTGTCCGTCCATTCGTATTTCCTTCCGTACGAAACACCCTTTTTCTCAGCAACCACAAATCATAGCCACTTGGTAGCAAACTTCAGCTTGGAGTTCTATACCATGTATACCGTTTTCAGGTCTGTTGCACATCAACTTCCTGTTTACTGACTGAATGTCTTTACGAAACATATAGCGTGGATTTACAAAATTTTTGTAGCATTTTTCTTAGCAACTGCAAATTACAACTGTTTATTTGGTACCGAGCTTCAGTTTGGGGTTCTATACTGTGTATACCATTTTCAGGTCTGTCCCACATTGACTTCCTGTTTACCGACTGAATGTATTTATGAAACACACAGGGTGGTTTTTGATGCTATTTCAAGAAGCAAAATGCTATTTCAAAATGACAGTTTACCAGGATGCTATTTGAAATCTGTGGGGAGAACACTGCTCTTTACTTGTTTCAGGGTTAATGATTTGTTGAAGTCAACAGTCATAATAAGTGTCCTATTCCTTTGATTGCTTGCATTCTGATATAAGCGAGCACGGGGGTATGCATAAGTGAGCAGTAGCTCATAGTTGATCTTGTTTGGTAATGTTTGTAGTTTAATTTTGCTTTATTTTATTAGTACACAGTCATGTGGAGAATATGATGCACGCTGTACTGCTCTTGATTTGAGAGGCATATGGCTGCAGCCTGCGGGATTGGATCCAACTATGTAAGGACAACTACAGGACGCACCGTAACCCTTATACATCATACCCCCATATATGGTAATTGCGTGGCATTTCTCCGCCTACATCCAATCCCGCAGGCAGGCTGCAGTGAGACGTACGTACTTGAATCCACCACTCCAGTGCTGCAGATTACACTGTGAGCAGAGATATCAAATTCGACCAAAGTGTGGCCATGAGCAGTGGTTCCACCTCATCATTAGTACACGCATGTAAATCGTTATGTACATCATTTTCCATCTTTGAGTCTTTATGCTCCTGCATAAAGCAGTTTCTGAAGCTGACAAAGCAGTTAGTGAAAATGAATGAATGAGGTTTTAAAAAAAACAACACCACATTTTGCCTTCTCTACTCTTCAGTACATATGCTCATAATGTTACTCTTGAATCATTTGACAGAAGTTTGGGTCATTTTGTCATCATGTGCACTGAAGTGCAATGAAATTCTTACTTGCTGGTTGTTCATCACAGTATGTTCCCAGTTATTATGAAAAATCGTCACCACCTAGCTAACCGGCATGTTCACATGAGCGGGTTCAAAACATTGGGTGTGGATGGTGTTTACGTCAATTAAAAGCTCTTAGCTTATAACAGCTCCCACCTGGTCTGGATAGCAGACTGTAGCTGTAATTTTCTGAGAAGATTCCGGAACTTTGGACTGTTGCCCAGAATTTTCAGCAGTTTGCGCCATTGAGCGCATCACCACCATCAGTTTCCTCATGCTTCTCTGGTATTAAAAATATTTAATCTTTTAAGCGTCAGGGTGTTTTTGAACAAGTTTAAAAAAAAAAAGGACCTGTTTGTTCCTGGCATTAACATGCGTTGGGTGATTGGATCACAAGTGGACAATGCTACATACAGGTGTGAACGGAGTCAAACGTGATAATTCAAACCACGTTTGTAGGTGGTCTGGGATGAACATGGCCACGTCACATTTGTAGCGTGAACATGGAGGTGTCTTGGCATCTCGGACAGCAACAAAGGATCAACAGTTCGACTGTGTCATTTCCTCGGATGCATGTTAATACCTGGTGTGAACAGGGCCACAGCCTTTTTAGGCCTGTTTTTTCATCAGGTAGTATAAATGTGATTTTGATTTAATCCAGGAGATTAAATGCTACATCCTCTAGATAGCACGTCATTCCTTTCCAGCAGGTTTTCATGTCGACTTAAAACAGGTGGCGTAACCCACTTGCTGCAAGAAATGCACAGTAACATGATAATTAAATGAACATGACTGGTGGTCTGTCTTCAACAGTCGGGGTTTAGCAGTCAATCAGAAAGTGACTTTTCCATAAACAGTCCTGTTTGCTCCATTTCCGATTCTGTTTAACTGAAACGTTTACTAATGAGGTATCCCAGAGTGGAAACATCTGGAAGTCTAGAGCGTGTCTAATACTTTCATGCACACATTTCTTTATGTGCACTCAGAAAATTTGCTTAAAACTGGGTCAGGTATGCATTTGTCGTTTCATAAGCAGGAAGTTTTGTAAAGAAGTAGAAAGAGAATGGGGATAATCATGTCTACTGGTCAGGCAATTGTTTTCCTATGAGCAGATGATGATTTACCGTGAATCAGATTACAAATAGTCTGATGTTTACTTACTTTTTATATCGTTTATAACCATATAACTCTGCCCGCTGATGTTAATATATTCCTTCTGATGTGTTGGTTTCTATCGCACCAATTAATTCACAGCGGCTTCCGTGTAATCTACAACTAATGATAAACAGATTGAAAAATATTATTGGGGATATGTATCGGCATTCAGGAAAGGAGTGTTCCAAAGCTTAACTCTAGCTATAAATGTTTAAACTCGTTCTAAAATAAAAAAAAAAAATTGTGATTGTTGGCAAATTGCTGTGGTATAAAGCGCTTTACTGTTATATGAAAAAATATTTAGTTTTCTTTGTTTTATTTCTTACATATTAGTTTAGCAAATAATGTCAAACATTCTCATAAGGCAAACTTGCCATAAGTAACACTCTTGTAAAGATGTTGCGCTCGTTCATTATTAATATAATGCTGTTTGTGCAGCATGTTTGTAATAGAAGTGATGCACTCATGGTAAACTCTTTTCATGGCTTTTCTTACAATTTTCATCTCAACTTTCATTAGGTTGGTGTTTGATTAGACATTATTCTCCAACGTGGGTCTTGTTCTGTTATAACTAGCTGCCATGTTTGAGTTGTCATGTTGACAGGTTGTGCTATCACTAAGAGAGGCATCCTTAAAGCACACAGAACGCACTAATATCAGCTTGCATAAATTACATGATATAATGGTACAATCAAGTTTAATATTTAATAATTTTGGTATATTTGTGTACTGTAGAGTCGTGTTGAAGATGTGAATGTAACGATTGGTCTGAAATTGTTTTTGCACAAAGAGAATGTAAACTGTTGATGCGTTACATGTGCAGTTTTGGGCTGACTTTTAAACACGTTTTGTTTTCTTCACAACCTTATTGTACTGTTGTAACTTTTTGGCAATTAGAATGCATGAGTGTTAAGATAATAGCAGTGACAGAATAGCAAGCGGATTGTTGTCACACATGGGTAAATCTCTTAATCGTATTACGGTCAAGTGAAGTATTGTGTGTGCATGTTCCTGAATAGGTTATGGTACTTTTCTCTATGCTGCTGCTCACTTTAAAGAAAAAATGAACACAAAACTACCTTTTTTTGGGGGGGGGGATCCCTGTTCTCAGTCAGGTGATTACCTATACGTGCCACTTAAAAGACAAAGTTTTATATACAGTACCAGTCAAAAGTCTGGACACGCCTACTCATTTATAGGGTTTTCTGTATTTGGACTCTTTTCTACATTGTAGAACAATACTGAAGACATCAAAACTGTGAAATAACATCTGGAACATACAGTATATGGAATTATGTGGTAAACAAGAAAGTGCTAAACAAAAACCAAAATGTTCCATGTTTTAGATTCTTCAAAGTATCCAGTGTTTACCTTGGCACTTTGTACACCATTGGCATCATCTTAACCAGCTTCATGAGGGAGTCACCTGGAATGCTTTTCAATTAACAGGTGCCTCGTCAAAAGTTAATTAATGCAATTTCTTGCCTTCTTAATGCGTCTGAGATCAAACAGTAAATTATAAAAACACAGTAAATAGCCCTATTCCACAACTGTAGTAATCCATATTATGTCAAGAACCGCTCAACTAAGTAAAGAAGAACGACATCCATCATTACTTTAAGATATGCAGCATCCTTTAATTAATAAAAATAAAGAAAAACCATTGAATTAGAACTTGTGTCCAAACTTTTGACTGGCACTGTAAGTGTGACTCCATGAGTTTGGCCTGAGCACTATAGAGGCTGCTTACTCATCAGACACTTCACTCCAAGGCAAACAGTGGAAGTGATTATTATTTTCCCATAAACGCATGACCTGAAGTGTCTTATTCCTCTTATACCTCAAGTTACAATGTTTGTGTGTTAATTTTTTAAACAGTTTTAGCTACATTTAATGGAGTGGCACAAGTTAGTTCTTGTTAGTTGTCCTGAAGACTGTGACCTTGAGAAAAATGTACTGTTACAAAGTGCTAACACTGGACAGTCCTTCCATAAATGATGAATAAACATCTCATTCTTCATAGATTAGGTGTTTTACTTGTTAAATAAGAATGTATTTAAAATCTATTTATTACCTCTGCCAACTGTGTTGGAGGAGGTTGTTTTCGCCTCCATTTGTTTGTTCCCAGCATAAATTAAAAGTACTGAACGGCTTTTGATGAAATTTGGAGGAAAGGTGGACCATGGGCCAAGGAGCAATTGATTAGATTTTGATACAAATTCAAATATGTACAGTATGTGGATCCAGGCTATTTTTTGTCTTTTCCCAATGTAACTCAAAAAAGTAGTGAACGGACTTTGATCAAATTTGGTGTACAGCTTTCATATTATCCTAACTTCAAGTGATTTGATTTTGATGATGATAATACGTGGCTTGGCAGAGGTATGCACTCTACTGAGTGCCCTTCTAGTTATTAATCTCAGATTATGTACAGTGCAATACAAGTCCCTTTGAACGAGCTGTTAATAGAAATAAGACTGTATTAAAAACAAGCACATTAATATAAATCTGTAATTTGAATGGAACCACTTTTCAGACAGAAAATGTAATGAAAACTGCTGGGTTTTGCTACAAAAATAAGAAGCAAGCGTGACGGTCAAAATCTCCAGAAGAGATTGACTCAGTCTCCATCAGATATTGACTTTGTTTCATCTATTACTGCTGCTCTTTATAGTATTTTTTTTTAAATGTAGAAACAGTTAATTTCATTATATTTGAAGAAATCTTTGATCTACAACATTTCTTTGCATGTGCCTAAGACTTTAACACAGTACTGTATGTGGAGTCTAAAATTCACGGACGTTAAAAATATGTGACTACTTAGCAACATAACGAGACCTCGACAGTTCCTCTTGTCCTTGTACTAAGCCTGAGGTCCTGTGAGTGAACACTAATAATTTATTGACATCTGATCCTCTCTCAGTCACACGCCGAGTCTGTTACAGGTCGATTGGCTTGTGCTCTAACAGATATCCATCAATAAACCCACAACACAGCAGAGCCATTACAGTCTCCCAAACTCCACATCATATCTGAATACTTCGACTGAAGAGCATTCAAATTCTGAAATCTTTTTTGACCCAAAATTACACAAATATTTAGAATTATCAGAAAAGCACCCCCCCCCCCCAAAAAAAGGAAAAGCATATAGGATTAAGACACCTGCTAAATTACAGAAATTTTCTTTTTCTTTACACCTGTAACCGGCATGCATAAAGCTTACCAGCCATTCAAACCTGCTGCTAATAAATATCTGCAGAAGAAATGGGACCAGGAGCACTATAACGAGCATCGAAAGAAGGTATGTAGCTGTGTTTATACAATCCAGAGAGCAAATATTCATGTTTGAGTTTAATAATTTTCAGTGTGGACCTGAAGAGCAGTGATTGTTAAATGCATTCAACAAACAAAATCACATTTCTGCCATCCTTGACTTTCAAACAAAATGCAGTGGGACATCCTACCAACAGTATTTAAATAGGATTCATAATTGTGGTGTGAATAAGGTGTGAGTATGTATTATCATGTATAATGAGAATATGTACAGTATTATCTGATTGGCTGAAACTCCTAGTGTTTATTAAATGACGACAGTACTTTCAATTTCACACTAGCTCATCAACATTTCATTTTTGCTGGCTACACAATGTCACAACAGTCAAGACACTGACTACTATTCTATAATTTCTTTGATGCCAACTACTGCTATGATTAATAAAACTAAACCAACAACATTATAATCATGGTCTGAAATTGCATTGCCTCCAAATGACTTATTAATGAGTTGAATTCATTATTAATTGATTATCCTAACAACAAATGACCGAAGCAATCCACTAAGTC
The DNA here is from genome assembly GCA_026413345.1 of Ariopsis seemanni. Taxonomy (NCBI): domain Eukaryota; kingdom Metazoa; phylum Chordata; class Actinopteri; order Siluriformes; family Ariidae; genus Ariopsis; species Ariopsis seemanni. The sequence continues at coordinate 43,898,746 of JAOANJ010000002.1, read as the reverse complement.
GAAATGTGCTTGGGTATTTTTAAAGTTGTGTCAGAGTTTGCATTTTTGTTTTCCTGTCAGTTGTGAATGATTGTTAAATTCCAAATTCAAGAGGATTTTGATGTTCATTCAAAACCAATAAAAACTGTTTACTAAAATGCAACGAAGATTGAAGTGGAAGAAGCAAATTGCAATATGTAATCTGTAAAAAAAAAAGTCTTTAACATCGGTTGTTTTGCTCTAAATAAAATAGTTTTGTTTGCCCATGAGGTGAGGGAAGCCAAGCCTACAGTTGACACCAAAGGCATCCGAACACCAACTCACATTCAAGCAAAGCTGAAGGCGGCACAGGTACAGTATCTACACATTATGAGAAAAATTACTTCTTTTTTTTTTAGCTTATATACTATTTGTACTAAAAACTGCAAAAAAAAAGAGAGAGAAATCTTACCAAGTGAAAATATTGAAAAAAATAAATACATCTTGAATATTGTCATATTTAGCTAGTATTATATGATTACAACAAACAGAACATTATTATGATTATTAAACCTATTTTGAGGCATGTTCTACTAATTACAAGCTTGAAATAGTCTTCTATTGGCAGATAGCATAAGATTTTTCCAATTGTAAGATAGTTAAGAAATTTAGAAGCAGAATTATCTGCCAGTTGGACAAGATGCTATTTCAGGCTTGTAATTAGATGAAAGTGAATGAATGAACTGAATTGAATTGAGTAAACGTATCGAAAAACATGGTGGCACGGTGGTGTAGTGGTTAGCACTGTTGCCTCACAGCAAGAAGGTTCTTGCTGTGGCCGATGGTGACCTTTCTGTGTGGAGTTTGCATGTTCTCTCCATGTCTGCATGGGTTTCCTCCGGGTGCTTCGGTTTTCCCCACAGTCCAAAGACATGCAGGTTAGGCTAATTGGTGGCTCTAAATTGACCGTAGGTGTGAAAGTGTGTGTGAGGGCACAGAAAGGAACCGGCCACCCTACTGCTACAATTCTGGCCAAGTCAACCACACTCTAAAAAATAATGGGGCCAGTACCGGTTCTTCAGGGCGATGCCATAGAAGAACCTTTTTCAGGGCT
>JAOANJ010000002.1:43569686-43581439 GCA_026413345.1 Ariopsis seemanni | reverse complement strand
GCTGGGATAGGCTCCAGCTTGCCTGCGACCCTGTAGAACAGGATAAAGCGGGTAGAGATAATGAGATGAGATGAGATAATAATAATAATAACACTCTCTAGCTTTTCACACTACTGGCATTATCTTAACCAGCTTCATGAGGTGTGCCTCGTCAAAAGTCAGTTAGTGCAATTTCTTGCCTTCTTAATCCATTTAAGATCAAACAGTAAATAGTAAATAATAAAAATACAGTAAATAGCCCTATTCCACAACTGTCATAATCCATATTATGTCAAGAACCACTCAACCAAGTAAAGAGAAACGACATCTATCATTACTTTTAGGCATGAAGTGTTTTTTAATTAATAAAATTAAAGAAAAAACATTGAATTAGAAGCTGTGTCCACACTTTCGACTGGTACTGTATATCGTGTCAGAATGTCGCATCTAACTTACTAACGTGAACAAATAATTTTAATGGTAAGAATAAGAAAGTTGTTAGAATGTTGTGTGTTTCCAATTTGAGAAACAGAGTAAGAGAGTAAAATGTCAGCCATGTGGACACATTTCACACTTTATGCAAGAGATGTTAGACAAGTAATTTGTGGAAGTGCTATACCAAAAAGTACAGTTTATTTCTTTGTTTGTTTGATTATTTGTGTAGTGTGTTTTTCTCTTACTCTCATTGTTTTTTCCGGGTATATCTCTATAGTTGAACTGCAGCTGGAACTCACACAGATTGTGTCTTACACTTGTCACAGAACGTGCATGTTATGTAGTATTGTCTTGACAGTAAAAATATGCTTGACATGTTTTGCAGCTCTTTCACTGGCCGCTCCAGAGGTGAATGTGCACAACTGTGACTCAACCCGGCTAACGATCACTAACAATCACTTAGTGAGAACCATTTCTGGTTCTGTGAATGCTTTAGTCATGGTCTTTGACTGATAGAGAGAAAGAGAGAAATGGAGAAAAGGAGAGACAGAGATTCGGGATGATGTGCAGCCTTTTGTCGCCTCTCAAGCTGTTGGTATCTGAAGCTGCAGCTGCTCCCACGGAGATTACCTCTGGACACACAGAGCCACAGGACAGAAAAAAACTGGAACAAATGTGTGTGTGTGTGTGCGCGCGCGTGTGTGAACCTACATCATCCCATCATCATCGCACTACTTCACACTGCAACAAGGGGAGAACAGGGCCTCTTATAGCAATATGTTCATGCTTTTCTTGAGTCTCTCTCTCTCTCTCTCTCTTTTATGGCACAATAGTAAGTAAACCAAGCTAACATGGCAGTAAAATAAGCCTAACCTCATACAGGCACAATAAAATGTGAGTATATGCAGAGGAGACACATTCATGGCAGTTATTTGGCGGTCGATGCTTGTCTGTCGACTGTTAATCTCATTGTCAGTAGCACAAGTCCATGTCTAAAGGCTTTTTATTGAGTCTAAGAGAGTCTCGGATGTTTTTTTTTTATTGCATTTGCATTAGTAAAAAGCAAAGAATGAGGAGGAGGTTGGGGGAAAATTTCACATTTTAATGCCCCACTAAAAGCTGTGCTTTTAACTGAGTTTAAGTTTTATAAGGTCATGAATGATGTTAAGAGCTTCAGGCAACAGAGGGAATGTCAGACTGAAGCAGTGTTGAAGCGATTTTTCCTTCTTTTGCACGTTTTATTTTGAACAAACCTGAATTATGGTTAGAAAACCTGTCATTGAAATAGGCCTATAAAGTTCATATACACTTACCATAGACATAAAGCATGGTTGACTTGTATGGACTGTGAAGGTAAGTGAGGTATGTTTGACTTTGAGTATGAAGATGGCATGCCGTGTGTGTGTTTGTGTGTGTGTCTAAAAGTACGGTCTATTCCCACGACCTGAGCACTGGTAACATTAGCCGTCTTTGATCTGCAGCAGGACGGTGAGCCTGTCCCCCCTCTCACGTGGACGAGCCTGCTGATGGGATGTGACAATTGTGAGGCCTCTCTCTTTGATGTGGTCTAAAATATAAGGGTATTATCCTCTCCAAAGGCCTACCACATACACAAACACACCCACCCCTACCCCCCACACACAGATGTACACCCATATAGATGTGATGCTTATCTGTCTTGCTGAGAAACAACATGAATTTCTCTTTTGCAATAGCAACCACATGAAATGAGACTACATAAAAATAACTTGAAGATATATACATTTTATACATGTATTCATTTTCATGTACATCTGTGGTGGTGAGCAAAAACACAGAATGGGTCTTCGATAAGTATTCAGTTAGTTCTAAATTAGTTCAGACACTATTTACTCAGAATGATATGATGCAGGATCAGTTCATCTCCTCAAAATCTACAATTTAAATCTATAAATATAAATCTATATAATAAAGATTAATGTAACTGAAACAACAAAACTGATCTTGTCATTAATTAAAGCCACAATGACATATTTCCTACACCATACAGTTTATAACACATAAATCTTTAATCTATTGCCCCATTTCAAATTATATCATTATTGACATTAAGTGTTTATTGTTAGTCAGTTACTAACAGTGCTATATTATCCTGTAAACTAGTCCTCAATATCATATATTAAAATAATTCTGCCTTTTTCAAGCCAATCTTTATTTACCACTTCTGTGCTATGAACTACTGTATGTAGTTTATTATTTAAATAATAATAAATAATTTTTTATTATTGTTTTTTATTATTGTAATAAATACTGTTTATTGTTACTAACATTAATCTTGACATATACTCTACTCCTTCATAGAAAAAAAAATATTATCTTTACTCAAAGCTCACATATGATAGAAGCCTAAGGGCAGTTGATGAATTTGGTCAAGTGTTTGCACATTTTTTTTTGTAGAACTTTTTCATGAAATCTTCATTGTTCATTCAATCAATTAGCTTTATCCTGTTAATGTTAATGTAATGGATCCGGAGAATATGCAAGACCCTGGATGTGACATCTATCATCTATTTTAAAGCACCACACACTTATTTACATCTAGGGGCAATTTAGAGTTGCCATTCCACCTACTGAGGTGGGAGGAAACGGGAGAACCCAGAAGAAATTACCGTACAGAATTATCGAAAATTTCTATAATTTGTCCTTTCAGTAACAGGGCCACGGTAACAGAGCAAAGAAGTCAATATGACAATCAGTTTTGGATTGATGGCACATGGAAACCATAATGACTGTAATAGACTGGAATTTTTTTTTAATGTATTCCTCCAGTGTTTGACAAGACTTCGTCTTATGTCTGTCTAAAACCTCTGACTGTTAGTGTAACAGCTATAGTTTTACATTCACCTTCCTTTCACATTCCATGTTTACATATATTCAACATTTATTGACTGTCACCAACAACTGCCATGTAAGTGAGGTTCAAGTAAGCAGGTTTTCAAGTTTTTTCTTAGTACAAGGAACTCATTATTTTAAAATGATTGTCTGTAGGAGGGTAAGGTAGGGCTCCGAGACCAGTTCAAGCTGCATCATAGACAGTGTAGTAAAGTACCTGGCAAAGCCTCTAAAGGTACACTATCTTCAGATCATTACATGCAGGTGGGGAGGGATGAGGGGGGGTTGGGGGAGTTGAGACGAAGCTGGTTTGGGGGTAGTATGAGGACAGAAGGTCAGCTTTGTTTGACGGTAGAAACATCACAACACCCTCTGGCGTTTGTTTTTGCTGACGGTGTTTAGGGAAGCAAGACAGGCGAAGCAAGTACTATCTGTCTTCTCACAAGCATGTGCATGCGTGTGTGTGTGTGTGTGTGCACTAAAGCCTGAAAGGGTTATTTTAAGTCAACTCCTGAGGGAAAAATCTCTTGATGGTTTAAGGTGACATGTCAGCGACATCCACTCCACATGAAGGAAGTGCCAAGATAAAGTCAATCTCTCAACTCCCACCTACTCCCCCCTTTCTCTCAAGGTTAGTGGGTTAGCGCCACTTGAATGGCCAAGACCCTTAATGGCAGGGTCAAGGTTAAATTCCAACTGAGACTCATACTTACTGATTCTGAAGAGTTCTGATAGTCCAAGGCAATCAGCACTTTTGTATAATGCTTAAGTGAAAAGGTAATGGTCCACCGATTTAAAAACACATCAAGGCAGCAAGTTCTGTCATTTGGTTAAGTCTTGACTACTGGACAGAAGAGAATGGTGTCCAAACTGATGACCATCATAAACAGTGCCTTGTATCCTCTTCATTGTGTACTTGTCATGGTGTACTTTTGGTATCAGGTCAAGTCCATCATGATGTAGTATGGAAAGTTACAGGAAGCCACTCCTGACTGTTAACACACCTTACAGCTAGGACACTACACAATGTTGAAAATATCAGAATTGCTGTTTTGTGCCTCCCCTTTCCATTTCCAGTTGAGAATAAGCTGTGCACATTTTGGCTGCCACTTCTCACGTGAGCATTTTCTTTTTCTTTTTTCCCCCCTTTGTTTTTCTTTTTGTATTTGTATAGTTTGATGTTTGTTCTTTGTTTGAATGTTTTGTCCGCTGGTTGTGGCATAGCTCCGGACCCAGTTTTGGGCGTCAGTTTCCTTCAGGATTTGGTCCGCCATGGGTGATGTCTGTGCTCCTCCCTATGGACTGCAGTGAGCTTGTTGCTCCTTTTAACATTGGGGTTGTCCAGCACTCTGTGTGGCGGTGCTTCTGTGCTTGGTGCAGTGTTCTGAGCGATGTTGCCTGGTGGCGTTGCAGTGGCTGTGCAGGTAGTTTGGGACATACTAGCGCTCTGTGCAGCAGTGCTTCTGTGGTCAGTTTGTGGATCCATGGCATGGTGTTCTGAGCCATGTTACCCAGTGGTGTCGTGGCGGCTGTGCAGGCGGTGTGGGACATACCTTCTTGCGCCTTTTGGTGGGACTGTGGGTAGCTACGCCATTGGAATTACATCCTGACCCTCTTTTCGTGGACTTTTTTTTTCTTTTTTTGTAATTGTAAAGTGACCTTGGGTGTGAGAAAGGCGCTTTATAAGTTGAACTTATTATTATTACTAAATTACTTTAATAGCTTGCCATCACTTGCACCAGTCACTTGGTGTTTTGCAGCTGTATGCAGTTGCATGCTACACAAGCAAACTTTCACTTGGAGATATCCCAGTCAAAGCACATTTGTTTTTGCTGTTCCCAACAACCATTTGTGTATGATATGCCAAATAATTTCTTATAAAAGCATGATTATTGTGCTTACATTTTGCCTTCTCTCTCCCACACAAACAGATGGGTAGAGGAACTGCATTGAGTTTTGAGTAGCTGCTCAAACAAAGCAATTGGCTTTATGAAACCAATGACATGTTTATTTATCTGAAGATATTTTCCTAATATATACAACTGGAAACTGAAGCTTTGCCTACCTGGGACCAGTGCTTTCAGAGTTAATCTGATCCAAGTTTGGCTTCTTCATTGTTTTTAGTGCCTGAAATGGCCAGTAATATTGTCAGCTTTTGGGATGGTGTCCAATCCAAAAACCAAAATTCAATATCAAGACTTTTGGGAAATTGGTTTGAGGCTTTCTTGTAGGACCTGCTGTGGATACAAACAGTCAATTCTCCAACTCCTAAAAGTACTATACTAACGCTTTAAAAATGTCCACATTAGTGGTGCACAGGGAGAATGGAAGAGAAATGGTGTTTATAAAGCTATGATCCATTGGCCATTATCAGCCCTCTCGGAGCTACTTACCCACCATAATTCACCATAACTTTTCTCTTTGAGTTTAATAAGCATACAGAATGTTTCTGGGTGATGGATTCTAAAGTGCAAATGACAGGTTGTGTGAGCAACACATTCTGCATGACATATTGAAGTGTGTGAAATGTAGTGCTGCTGTATAAGACACTATAATCTGACTTATGGATATAAGTGAGTGTGTATATGTGTGTGTGTCTGGGAAAGTACAATTAAGAGGATTCTATAGTGTGTTGTTTCTCATGAGCTCTGATATTATCCACAACACCAATATGACTCTCAAGTTTTCTTATGAGAAATATATATTTTTTGCATATACGGTACAGAGACAGTATAGCTGTGTTCTCTGGAATAACTGCAAAGATGCTCTCAAAATAGTTCGAGATCAAACCCAATCAACTGTTAATTAATGATAAACTTGAGAATTCATAACTACCTGTATGTGTCTTCTTCTGACCACAGCTTATTTTTTCAGCTGATTATGATTTGAGCTGTAATAGAACATATAGTCACCTGGAGTACTGATGTAGATAGCTTTTCCAAGATGATATAGTATACAGTAGTTGTTGGTATACTGTATGTTTTTCTAGTAATCCATGCTATTAAAAAGTTTCCAAATAATTGTGATCTTTCAGATGGCATGTTGGTGCAATGGTTAGCGCTGACGCCTCATAGCAAGATGATTCTGGGTTCAAGCCTTGTGGCTGACTGGGGCCTTTCTGTGTGGAGTTTGCATGTTCTCCTTGTTCCTGTGTGGGTTTCCTCCCACAATCCAAAGACATGCGGATTAGAGCAACTGGCTACTCTAAATTGCCTGTGAATGATTGTTCATCTCCGTGTACAACCCCAGTTCCAAAAAAGTTGGGATGCTGTGTAAATTGTAAATTAAAAAGAAAGTGATAATTTGCAAATCATGGAAACCCTATATTTAATTGAAAATAGTACAAAGACAACATATCAGATGTTGAAACTGAGAAATTTTATTGTTTTTTGAAAAATATATGTTTATTTTGAATTTGATGACAGCAACACATTTCAAAAAAGTTGGGACAGGGGTGTGTTTACCATTGTGTTGCATCACCTTGTCTTGGCTTTGCCATCTGTTACAGCTACAAAGGAGTTTGGGCTAATTTTTGCCAATCTGATCATTCTTTCCATCTTGTATTCTTTATTCAAAATGGATTTATGGTAGACAAAGCTTCAGAGATTGCTACAACATGTGTAAATGTTTTGGTGATTATGGTGGACCTTTTTTGGTTTTTAAGAGTTATTGAGATGCATTATATTTACAGTATGTTGGCTAAATGCAGGGCTCATTGAGCTGCTGTGTGAGACAGACACACACAGAGAGAGAGAGAGAGAGAGAGAGAGAGAGAACAAGAGAAACTTAAGTGGTAAGTCTTTTCTACCAACACACAGAACAACTTTTTCCAAAAACAGTGGAAATATGACGTGTCTGTTTCGTCTATGCTAGTTCCAGACTATGTTATTAGCCGATGACTGTAGCACTTGGCTAGCTTACTGTAGCTCAGAGTGAGTATGAATGACCAGAAACGTAGGCAGATGTCCATTACTTGGCCAGTACAAAGCAAGCTACACAGTGTATGCAAAATCACCCACTTAACCATAAATCCAATGTTTGTCCACTAAAATTGAAATGGTTTGACTATAAATCTGATCAGTCATCAGTGAAATATCCAAAATTCTGGCTGAAAATCTGTTTCTACCACATTGCACCATCATCTATTGTTAGTTGTTGGAAAATGAAGTATGACAGACAGAGATGGGAAACACTGGAAACTCCGCACCCACTAATTCCCTTCCAGCAGAACGCTGTTATGCTCAGTTGTGTGTGGACCAAATATTTTGGAGTGCATGTGAGTTTAAAGCAAAGCAGGACAAGTGCAGATGGAAAATTTCAAGTTTCTTAAGATCTCTAATCTGCAGGAATAGAACAGGAAATGTGTTATTCGGTTTGATACATCCACAAGAATCGGGTATAACGAGTCTCATTCCAAAGGCATGACATCATCATGAACTCTGGACATCTGATTGAGGAGGCATTTCTACAGATAATCTTCATGGCATTCCTATGATCTTCACATAAGTCCAAAAACAGCATTCTGATTGGCTGAAAAGCTGTAGGGACAACAATACATAATGCACAGAGGAAGGCACTGAATGAGCTGAATTGTGAGTGGCCATTTTTCTACACTTTGCTGGAACTTTTTTCCACAATCACTTCCTTGGACAGTTCAGAAAATTCCTGCACTGAGAGTTTAAAATGAAGAACCATATGACAGATAAAAACAAATTATGTATTTTAGTGTCTTTTTAAAGGAGATGAACCACAGATCACATTAAATGTTGTGAATTAGTGTCAGTCAGTCAGGTGTTCTGGAATATTCCATCCATTCCTCCATCCATCCATCTACAACCTTGCATATTCACAGCACTTGAACTTTTCCACATTGCAAAATTGTGATTACATAAGTATTTACCCCTTTTAGTGTGAAACTCCTAAATTAGTTCTAGTGCAACCAGTTGTCATCATGAGTCACCTAATTAGTTAAATAGAGTCTGATAATTAAAGTGTCAGGTATATAAATTAAGTCTAAATTAACCTGTCCTTAAATTAGTCTATAAATTAGCCTGTCCTTAACTGAACCCAGACAATGATGAAGCATCACAAAGACCAAGGCGTGATCAAAACATTTCCAGGACAAAGTTTGGGAAGTTCCCAAAAACCAGTGACACACCATTGCATCAGTTATTTAACTTCAGAAAGAATATGGCACAATCATGACTCTACCTAAAGAATGCCTTCTACCAAAAGTCAAAGAAGCAACCAAGAGGCCAAAAGAATAATCAGCATGATGCTACCATCACCATGCTTCTCGTTCTCCAGCATGATGTCAGGTGTATGCACAGGTAGAGGAGGTGCTGTTAGCCGTGGGAGAGCAGGTCGGGTGTCAGAGCATCTACTCCCTCCTACATGAATAAAGCAGTGGTGGTGTTATTGAGGACAAAACAAACAAAAAAACCTCTTTAACAACCTGATCCAAACCAGAATATTGGTGAAAGGAGCCGTGGTACAGGTTTCTTCTCTGTCTGCCCCTGCAATGTGAGTTGTAATTTCTAATGCGCCTCAATTCATTCAAGATGAGGAGATAATGAAAGAACTGGCCTGCTTTGGGAAGTTCACACATCCCATAAGAATGATTTCAGTTGGCTGGACAAACTCCACTGTGAGGAGTGTTTCTTACACAGTAATCAAAATAAAATGCAAATGTGGGGATGGTAATTGGACTATGTTTGCTAACACCAAACGCTTTGAGTCTGGGGATACTGGACACAAAAGGTTTGAAGGTTTGGCTGTCGGCACAGTCTGGGGACAGTCAGCAGGTAAGCACCAGGGGGCCGGAGCCTGGAGTGAGATAAGCACAGAGCAGTGACAGAAGATAGAAGAGATAGATAGAATGAAGACAGAGTGCTAGAGATAGAAGAGGTCAGTGATAAACATGACAGTTTCACCAACACCGATTCCATCTCCTCAACCAACACTAACACTTGTGCTGACGCAAATGTTTCAGAGATAGTGGCAATGTTAAACCTGGTGCAGGTGTTAGCATTAGCAGCAACCCTGACCTGAATGACTGCACTGAACTGCACTGACCCTGTAAAGTTTAAAGTTCGAAGTCCCTTCCCAAGACCTGATCTTCCCAGGCAGTCTCTTGTCCCAGCACTAACCAGGCCCTTGAGGTGCATTGGATGGCACCGATCTCTGTTTCAGTAGCCCTCAACCTCTAGCCTATTACATAGCTGGGGTTACTGTGGTGGGGGTCGTCTGGTAACCACAAGAGTTTGATTCCCTACTCACATCTGTATCGCGGTGCCGCAACAAATGGCAGTCGGTACCATTTTGATAATAGTCTTTGGTATGAGGGAAGCCATGGCCTAAAAGTTAAAGAAGCAGCTTTGGGACCAAAAGGTTGCCAGTTCGATTCCCTGGACCAGCAGGAATGGCTGAAGTGCCCTTGAGCAAGGCACCTAACCCCCAACATACCCAGCTCTTCAGTTGTACATCGCTCTGGATAAGAGCATCTGCTAAATGCCATTAATGTAATATAATGTAATGTAATGTAATGGTATAACCCAATCACGAGTAAACCTCATGGTCTCCCGGTCAAGAGGCAGACACGCTAACCACTAGGCCAGCTCATGGTCTGTAAAGCAGCACCAGAAGAAGGAAACACAGAGCTCAGACAGGAACATACCAAGACTATGAAACACTACCAAGTTCAAGGACAATAAAGCAGAGCTGGAAATTAGGGAAAAGACGACAAAGTTATGGAATTATCTCAACAGCCACAGCACAGTGAAGCAGTCATGAAGAATGTCATCACACAAGAGAGTGAAGGCCCAGGGTGCAGTACAGGAGGTGCAGGAGGGGAACAGCTCACAATCATGGAGGAGGCAGAGATAAAATCAGATGAGCCAAAGCTCTTTGTTCGGAACAGCCTGATCAAATTTTTAGAGTTGACCAAAGGAAAAGGGAACATCTCACTAACAAGCTACATCCAGATAAGGGAAAATTTGTAAAATCAGAACAGCATATGACAAAAAAAAAGGAAATCTGAATGTGCTCAACACCAGACAGAAAAGCCTTCCTAGAAATGAGACTATGGACTTTCATATGGATTATAATGAAATGAAGACTGAATGGGTTTTTGGGAGTCTTTTGGTGGAGGTGGAGGTTGTGGGTGAGGGGACTGACATCATCTTATTAGAAGAAATAATGAGAGGATACCACTGACAATGGTGGCACGTTTTCAGTCTATTACATCACTCATCATTAACAGGCAACACCACATTGTTTATTCCACCTTCATGCTAGTTTAGTATTTTGTAAATTCTTACTTTGTATGTCAGCATCTGAACTGTGTACATGTCCATTTTATGCTAACTTCAATGCTTCTGTACATGACATATTTTGGTACTTTATCAGCTTCAAGCTGACACTTATATTGCCCTCCATACACTGTCAGAAACAGGGCTACAGTCGGAGTCCATTTCTGTCCCCCAAGGTACAATCAACACTAATGTACCCCCGAGGGCTCATTATTGGACCTTAGGGTAACTATGTGTACCTTTTTAGGGCCAAAAAGGTGCATATATGTTTCTGAACAGGATATAAAGGGTACAAATCCATACCTTAGAGGGTACTGATCCAGTGACAAGCTGTTGTACCCCTAAAGGTACAATAATGTACTTTTATTTTCTGAGCGTGTATAGACATACAGATGTCACAAATTTTCGAATTTCTATATTTCTCAACCCAAGTGGATCAAAATATAAGTGTGATGTCTCTATGATTTATGTTACAGCCCACTTCGCTTCCCACTGCTGCAATGATCCTGATGTTTATCTCCACCAACTTTGTTGCAAAGGAGGTTATCTTTTCGCTTCTGTTTGCTTCTTTGTTTCCAACATTGCTCAAAAAGTAGCGAACAGATTTTGATGAAATTTGGAGAAAAGGTGGGCCATGGGCCAAGGAACAATTAATTAGATTTTGATACAAATTCGGATATGTATGTGGATCCAGAATATCCTAAAATGTGGCTTGGTGGAGGTATGCACTCTGCTGAGTGCTCGTCTAGTTTAACTTTTGACTCTGCTGACCTTAAATGAACTTACATCACTGTGTGTCATGCTAAACCAAAACCACAGAAATTCCTGGTTTGTGTAAGAACGTGACATTGCAGTGAAAGTGCAGAAAATGACAACAGGATCAGATTAGTATTACAGTACACTGAACACGTGCGTCTGCTTCTCATAATATTAAATCATAGCATGTTTTTTACGTCATGGACAAATAATTTAGCATCATACTAATGATTTTTTTTCTCCCAGGAAGTACATTTTTCCTCATTTCTAGTTTAGCAGGTATAGTGTATTGAAGTACATTGAAGTGCATCAAGGCTTTGTAGCATCTAAAGAAAGAAAGAGAGAGAGAGAGAGAGAGAGAGAGAGAGAGAGAGAGAGAAAAAATTTAGGGAAATCATTTCA
>JAOANJ010000002.1:43537060-43547640 GCA_026413345.1 Ariopsis seemanni | reverse complement strand
TCTGAAGAAGAACAGGGTGAAAGTGATTCAGTGGCCAAGTATGTCTCCTGATCTGAACCCAATCGAACACCTATGGGAAATTCTGAAGAGAGAAGTTGAGCATCACTCTCCATCCAGCATCCAGTCACTAAAAGAGGCCATTGTTGAAGAATGGAAAAAGATTGATAATGCAAAATGTCGCCAACTTATTCATTCCATGCCTAGAAGACTTGGTGCTGTCATTAAAAATCATGGAGGCCAAACAAAGTACGAGATGTAGTAGTTTTTGTTGTGGAGTGTACTCATTTTTGCACCACCCTAATTTGAGTAAAACTGAAAAATTTTTTAAGTTATATTATTAACCTTACTTTCACGTTATAAGTTAAACAGATGTTATATTAAGCTTTGTCTTTTCAACATTTTGGAAATTGTTTGTGTTCATTGAAATATTGTTTAAAATGTTACTTTTCAAAGGCGGTGTACTCATTTGCACTGAATATATATTCACACACACAAAGTACTTAAAGATGTTTTATTTTACATGGTAATTCTGTTTTGATTATTAATTAGATAAATAGTTCCAAATTTACTGTACCATATCCAGCGCTTTTAGACTCTGCTTTCATTTAAGGTCAGTAGCTCATCTCTTTGTTGACACAAGAGCTTTGTGGGTTTGTGCCATTTGACATATATAACCGTTTTGTTGTTCACAGTGAGGTTATTGTTATTGTTTACCAGAATAACCAAAACCACCAGTTACATTTTATTTGAGGAAGCTTTTCTTTTTAATTACAACATCTTAAAATATAGTGAAACAGTTGAACCTGGTTGAACTAGTATGATGCAACTACTTTTAATACATTTTGTGCCAGATTCTCTCATATACAGTAGTTGCTCTTGAAAATGGTTTCTGTGCAACAGCATTTTGAAAGTCTGATGATCATTGATTGTATTCTGCATTAGTCTGTCCCACTAGTTTATGCTGACTCGTGTTACCGAGATATGTAGCTAACTTTTAACTAATGTTATCAAACAGACACACAAACTCTTGCACCTAGCTAGCAACATCAAGTAAAAAGTCATATAGATAGAATGAGCTGCATTATTAAGGCAAAACAGCAAGTTTTTATTATTGTTCATGAGCATTCTATCTAAGGAGAACACGAGTGGATGCTATGAGGAAGCTTTGTAAATCCGCGATACGTTTTAATGAATGCTAACTTTCAGTGAGTGAATTTTGACTTTATTATGAGTTTCTATGCATTGATAATTGAAGCTGTCAAAAGTTTGGACACACCTACTCATTCATAAGTTTTTCTTTATTTGGACTATTTTCTACATTGTAGAACAATACTGAAGAGATCAAAACTATCAGATAGCATCTGGAACATATATAGAATTATGTGGTAAACAAAAAAGTGTTAAAAAACAAAAGGTGTTTCGTATTTTAGATTCTTCAAAGTAACCAGCGTTTACCCTGAGGACGCTTTGCATACTGTATCGATTTAACTTTTACCCAAAAAGGATAGTCCGAAACTAAATGTTCTCAATGTTCTTATTATTAAACCCAAAGCTACATGCTTGATCTGGTAGTGGAGATTGAAGATCAGGGCTTGGCATTTGTGAATCCTTGTTGACAGAACAGTTGGTTCTGCAGTTTTCTGCCATTTGAAATATTAGCGCATATGGTTGCATTCATATTTCATTCACCAACCGTCCCAAATTATTCCTTCTTTCAAAAAAAATTATATTTCCAGAAAATCAACCATTTCTTTATCTGAAAAGCCATGACAGGAGAATGATTTATGCCTCTTTCATCATCCTCCAGAAAGAGAGAGAGAGATGTTCTTCCCAGGTTGGCATTCTTGAGTGTGTGTCAAAGGTGCTGCCAAGTGATGCTGGAGAACTGAAGCGCCTTTGTATTCTTGACAGGGTGATATTTCTCTGCTATCATTTTGATGGAATAAAGAGGTTTTGCCTGTGGTGTGTGTGTGTGTGGGTGTGTGTCTGTGTGTGCTTTATAGTGTAGTATTGCTTCATCATCATCTTCCCACACAATGTGCTCTCATCGAATCACAAAAACCTTTCGATCCATGAGTGATTTGATTTATCTAATGCTAACCTTAGTGGACAGTTCATCTACTAGGACAGTATCAGAATGTTACTCCTCATGTGATGCTTCCTGTTTTTATTTTGGTGAAGTAAAAAAGTTAGGTATATAACACAGCCACTCACTTAAGGCAGTGGATGAAGGAGATTAAATTTGGAATGGGTTATATAGCTTTACAAATAGCAGAAAGGCTGTACACTCTGAAGCTTGACTGTCAGCTCAATGAAGATGAATTTGCTGTTACAACACAGGAAAATAAACCAGTCCAGACCAATCGTCCACAAATGAGACAGAGCACGAGGCTGGGGGAAGATGTGGTGAGGTGGGGACGGAACAAAAGATGGAGAAAGGAAGAAGGGAGAACAGTGATAGAGAGTGAGCGATGACTGAGGTGAAAGGATGGAAAGAGTGGAGAGGAACAGTGGAAATGGAGACAGAAAACAGAGAGAGATGACCCAGAGAGCAGTGAACTCTAGCTCTGGTTAAAGCCCCTACTACAAACTGTACTCAAACATACTGAACCCTTTAAGACCCGCACACACTGAACTCTTTAAACCCCCACTACATCCCTTCGTGCAGCACACACACGGACACACATGCACATATGCATACTGAACCCTTTAAACCCCTCATTACATCTCTGTGCAGAACCCACACACACACACACACACACACACACACACACACACACACACTCTCTTTCCAATATGTGTCTGTTTCCAGACTCCATTGCCAAGTTCATGATGGTTGGATCTGAAACTGGTGTTCATCCTGCACCTTGCAGAGACCTCACTTGTTTTGGGACACTGCCCGCTTCACATAGACTGCCCTGCTTTCCGACTCCCATCAGTCCGACCATCATGAGAGCACTGACAAACACCAAAGCAAAATGGGAAATACCAACTGATCAGTCTGGGTTTATGCTTTGCATATTGGCATGTCTGAAAATCCAGCCTAACCCCTCACTCTAGTATAAACGCAGTTTGTTCCCAGGAGAGGCAATCCCTTAAGATTGCATCTGGAGGTTTTCATTTCCTGGGCTATAGAAGCTGGGTGGTCATAAAGCTTGGGGCTCCACTTTTCATTTACTGTGATGAGCACAGAGCATTTTTTACAAAGCTTCAATAGTTCTTTCCCACTCTTCTTGTGATGCGTTACTCCGCTTTGGCTTTTTAGTTCCAGAAAGATATAACAAAGGACTTCTGAAACACTAGTAAGTGTAGTGAATAATGAAGTGTATAATGACATCCAAACACCTGTAGCCAGTTGCACCAGTCAGATGTACACTATTTAGTAGCTGAGTTGGACATGAATTGTGACTATGTAAAAGTTTACCACTCCTAATAAAGTACTTCAATCATTTATCTGCAGTAACTACTTTATCCTGGTCGGGGTCACGGTGGATCCAGAGCATATCCCAGGAACACCATGTGCATGAAGGAACACACCTTAAATGGGACTCCAGTCCATCACAGGACACCATGTAAATTTAATCTCTCAGACCTGTGCCAACATTAAAACTGTAAACTTAGAATTGGAAATTATTTAAACATTTTACTATTAAGGCAACATTACTTTTATTCTGTTGTTCAGCCATTTTGTTATTTTTTGTTACTGTGGTTCATTTTTAAAACGCCGTTCAATTTGTTGCACAAGATCCCAAGCAGAAGAACAGAGCACATACATAAAGTGTAAATGCAAGAGATTGATAATGTGAGCCACCTTTTTATTATAAAGCATACTTCACTGGATTTTGTTTATCTATGAACAAAATATGACTAGGTTAACAGGCAGGCCTTGTTTGAAGTAAGTGTTAGAGAAATGTGTGAGGAACATCATGATATAGTATTTCTCTCAAATCAAATCACATCATGCTACTGGCACACACACACACACACACACACACACACACACACACACAAACAATGCTCTAGTATTTACAATGGACCTGAAGACAAGACGGTAAATAGGGTTGTTTTTGTATATTTCATTAAAAAAATACAAAATTGAAAGAAAATACCATACATTTTATTTAAAAATTCCTCATGAGAATTTCAGGGCTTGCTGTTATAGGAACATTTTTCAATGACAGTGTGGTATAGGTACTATGATCTGATGCTAAGCAGACCCCAAAGTTGATTATTTTCCAATAACAGCCCATCTGGATGTATTTTATTCCTTTTATACAATATAAATTTGACAATGCTACCATTTTTAAAAAAAAATTATTATTGAATGAAAATTTGTACATTTTATCAATTTATATTTACATTTGTAAGGCAGCAGGGCAGATGTAAAAGCAGAAAAGAGTTTAATCAAGCAAACTGGCAGACAAATCCAAAATGTTAGGCAAAAAGCAGAACCAAAAAACAGGCAATGGTCAGGTGAGGCAAAAGGGCAAAATCCAAAAACACAAACAAAGTCAAAACCAGAATAACAGCACAAGCTATCAAAGGCTTGGTAAAACCAGACCAATGATACCTGAGCATTTGCTTCACAATGATCTAGTGCAGTGAGAGTGCTTAAGTAATGTGCTGTGGGGACTGAGTCCAGGTGTGTGCAAACAGTAATCAGGGGACTGTGAGCAGTGAAGTGCAGGATGGGTGCTGTAGTCCATGGCGGTCATGTTTGAAGGCCATTGTGAATGCTGGGAAATGGAGTCTTGAATGCAAGCAGGCACAGATGTAATAACATTTTAATGTTCTGGAATGAGCAAAACTTATCCCCTGTTATCATTTCCATTATAGTAGTTATAAAGAATCATCCACTTGCCATCCTTTTTTTGGCATCAACCTGATATAACCCTCCTCAAAGGTGTAGCTGCTGACATGTGCCCCATCACCCCAAGTGGGTCCAGAACTGCCAATCAGCACTTCCCCTGTGGTGTTGCCAATGGCAGATGCTGCGAACGTTGCGAGCCTCCTAGGACAGGGAGGGTGGGTGATGATGTCCTTGGGACTTGGGGTCATGACAGGTCAGATCCCTGGTACAAATGTCACTAGTGTAGGTGCCTCCAGCTGTTCTGACCTGAGCATGGTGACGGAGTTCACTTCATCTGTCTCTGGCTCAGGTATAACTCAAGATGGGCCATCAGTCTCTGGCTTCAGAACAATGCCGGAGACCGGCCTGTCAGTCTCAGGCTCGAGAATGACACTGAAGATTGGCCTGTTGTTTTCAGGCTTGGGAATGATGCTGGAGACCATTCAGTCAGTCTCAGGCTTGGGATTGGCCTGGAGATCACCCTGTTGGTTTCAGACTTGGGAATGATGCTGGAGACAGGCCTGTCGGTCTCGGGCTTGGGAATGATACTGGAGATTGAGCTGTTGGTTGCAGGCTCAGGAATGACACTGGAGACCATTCTGTTGGTTTCAGGCTCGGGAATGGTGCTGGAGATCAGCCTGTTGGTTTCAGGCTCAGGAAAAACACTAGAGTTTGGCCCGTCAGTAGCTGGCTCAGGCATGACACTGGAGACCGGCCCATCTATCTTTGGCATGGGCATGACATGGGAGACTGGCCCATCAGTTGCTTGGGAGCGCTCAAAGTACTCTGTTACATCCATGTATAGAGCAAGGTATTCTGTAATGAAAAAAGAGATTGTTACAAAACAAGGCAAGCAAGGAACTATGGTAAAGATACTAGTCACATAAAGTATCTGCAAATGTCTTGGTACTATCAAGCTCATGACATTGAAAACTAATACCTTTCAACGTGTGTGTACCGTATGTGAGCAGTACTTAAATAGTCTCTGTACTGATGGGGAACCAGTGTGGATAATCGTGGGCATAGTTGTCTTCTGCACCCGTGTCCGCATGCCACTATGGACGCTGGGAAGTGCAGTCTTGTTCTTAGACCTGGAAGTGTGGGTGGAATATACTGTTCAGCACCATTAAGCTTAGCACCAACCTGATAATGTCAGATTCAGACCAACCAGATTAAGGAACTCATCAGCACTATGGTATAACTGCCATTAATGTATGTTTTAGAAGCCAGACCTACAACTGAACTGATGTTTAACTGGTGCAACTGGATGCTGCATTTGATGCAATGCTTATGAATGTAATGTTGCTCTGATTGAGCAAGTCTGGGTGAAAGATAGTGTAGTACTGCGGCATGCATTTGCTGTGTGAAACATGCTGTTTTATGGTGTTATTCAGAGAGACCGAACCTAAGCCTGGCTCCCACGCTTCCCTGGAGAAGCAGGCAGGCTGATGAAGAGCTCCTGGCTCTCAGCTTCACAGATTGAAAGGTCACTCATTTTCATTCACTTTGTAACCGATCAGTCAAGTCTCAGTCCAGGGTGAAGACTGAAAGTTGGAGCTTGATTGTCTTGTTAGGGGACAAAGCAGGGTGTGGATGGAGCTGTGGGGTCTTCCTGAGTACTATGTGTGAAAGTGAGCGTACTACATTGCAAGTCACACCAAATAGGCACTCTAATGTTTTAAACTGATTCATCAGCGCTTCTGTGTTCGCACCTTCTGTACTTACGCATTTCTCTGGCCGTGAACATGAAGAGGCCATTTCTAGTCTCTGGATTTACACCCGAAGATTCTCTTCTTGCTCTAGTTCCTGGCTGCCGCTTGCCCCGAAGGGAGAGAATTATGGCTCGATAGCAGCATGAATCCACTCTCCATTTCAAATGAACTCAAGCACAGGACGGGCCAGATAAATCTTGTTGAACTCACCTCATAGCTGACAGAAAGAGAGAGAGAGTGAGAGAAAGATGTAGAGAGTGTGAAAGTGAGAGCGGGAGAAAAGGAAACTGCCAAACAACTGCACTGTCCAGTGCAGATTCACATGGAAAGAGAATCTTAGTCCCAGATTTCAGATGGATTTTGTGGTAAAGTTGCTCTCATAACCGGCAGAATGTTGTTTTTGTGATGAACCACATTACTGACTTGTTCTTCTAAAGTTGAATCAAGTCATTAATTGGTTGATTAAGGCTTTTGATACAAGTTTTTATCTTAAATCCTAAAGTATTTGACTTTTTTAATAGATTAAAGGTTCACATCATACTTTTGCTGCAAATGTTTATTGGAATAGCACTTTTCACTGATTAGAGACATGATTTCGTTTTGAAAAATGAATCCATGCCAGCTTTCATCTTTGTCAGCACACATACCACATAATCGATTAGTCTTTCATACCATATACTGATTAGTTGACCATGAAAAATGAGATACACACATCCAAAAGCTCAACAAAACTCTCCCGATATAAGAAAAAGGCTTTGTGATTTACGGTATGGATGAGAACGTTGGTATGGAAGAAATAAATCCATTCTAGTCTTCTGCTCTCCTCTCTGCCCAGGCAGGAGTCATAGCAAGGGATGAGAGAGGAGAGAGGGATGAAAGACAAGGGAAGGGTAAAACAGGGAAATTTCAGCTCATGCTATACATTATCCTGATCTTTCACTCTCATCCGGACCAGTAAGGAAAAGAACACATATAATGGGGATATGTATTTCAATGACAAAAAAGACAGGTTTTCAGACTTACAGACGCTTTTGAAAAATAATGTGCTGACTTTTCGGATTACATTTAAATCTTTAACAGCAGATATGAGAGTTATCAAGCAGCATGGACTCCATCACAACAAGACAAATCATAACTAGAAAATGGCAAAACAGCACGGGGAGAGTTAGCATGACCCTTGGCAGGAGGACTTAAATCAGATGGAAAAATAGCCAACAGTCATTTTTATTTTTTAGAATATGACTGTTAAATTGAAGTTCATTCAAAAACAATAGGAAAAGCAAGTCATGACTTAGATCACTTTGCATTATGTTATGTTATTTTGCAGAGTGCGGTTTTGATCAGGTACACACTCAAAACTTTGACCACAGCCAATCTCCTCTCTCTACATGAGCTCAGCATGTGCTTCTCATCTAACTTGCGGTGGTCTCTCTCTCTCTCTCTCTCTCTCTCTCTCTCTCTCTCTCTCTCTTTCATGTTCTTTCTACTCATTTGTTAAGAAAGGTGATTGTTAGTTCCTGTAATTTTGTAGAGGATTATACTGTAATGTCATGCTCTATTTTTAGTGTGTGTTCATGTGAGCATGCACAAGCATTTGAACTCTTACAGATGGACTCAAACCTTAAGGCAGAGTAACTGACATTTCGAACCGATAACCATAGACCTCGGTAAAATTCAGTGTATTAGTATTAAACCCAACTGGACCTGCAGCAACCACTTTACAGTGCTGAAGTGTGTCTACAGTTTCACTGTGATCTGAATTGTAGCAGATCAAATATAAAAAAAATAAAAACAATCCAGAACTGATAGGTCCAACATTGTAACTGAGAACTTGCACAGAACGGCAGAGAGTTTACACTATTCACAGCCACATCAAAACACTGACCCCATACAGAACCGACAGCACTGCTGACAAGGACACTTTCACACACATACTTTCTCTCTCTCTCTCTCTCTCTCTCTCTTTCTCTCAGTCTTTGTCTCTCTTTATCTCTCAGGCACAAATACTTACACATTCAGAAAGTATTACAGAAAGGGCCATAAGTCCATCCAAGGAATTATTTTTATTTCAAGGCCCTTCAGGACCACACTGCATCACCATGAGCCTTTACAAGTTGTGTTTATTCTCTTTTGCTTTTTATCATCCTAAATATAAAAAGGAAAAACTTCTACAAACCAGTTCATTATTTAGCTTAGGACCATTTATAATAATAATAATAATAATAATAATAATAATAATAATAATAATAATTATTATTATTATTATTATTATTATTGTTGTTGTTGCTGTTAATAAAATATTATGACTTTACTATTATTAAGTATTTGCTTGCCTGCGACCCTGTAGAACAGGATAAAGCAGCTAGAGATAATGAGATGAGAGATTTTTGCTTTTATTATAATGATAATCATTGAATAGAGAACGAGAAATAAAAAGATAGAGAAGGAACAGAGAGAATAAACAGATAAACAGAAGTGAAAAAGAAAAAGGACAGAACAAAAGGTAGACAGAGAGAGAGAGAGAGAAAATAAATTACTAAACAAAAGTCAGAGAAAAAGGAGAGAATGAATCGAATCAAATGGAAGTGAATCAGATGGAACTGAGTGTAAGTCTGTGTCTGAAATCACACACAGTAAAGAAGATTATCTTTATATTAACCTTCTAAATAAATATTATATGGAAACAGGAAACAGTCAAAGGCAATTTCTGGAAACTGGGAGCAAAGTGTGTGTGTGTGTGTGTGTGTGCACAAGCACACGTATTCCCCAAGAATGTTAAATTTTACATTTATGAGAATGATTTTTATATTACAGGAAATTTAAGGAAAGCACAAATCCCTGTGTGTAATTTCCAGAGTGTTGGCTTGAAGGGTGCCAATAATTATGAAGCTAACTCTCTGGCATGACTTCTAACATCTGTGTTAGCTTGTAATATTGTTCATGTGATCGATGACTCAGGTGATTAGATTCACAGTTCAACTCAAAGAGGCAACAAGGCATCCGTGTGTGTGTAACTTCAGTCAGCCAAAAGTGTCCCCCCAGATCTTCCTCGTCTGGCTCTGTGGCTCCACACACCTCATTTTACTGCATATCCATTCATACACACACATTTGAAGCTTCAAAGACAGCCAGCAGTTGGACAGTGAACGCCACAGAACTGTAAAAACACACTCCATCACGTCGTAAATCTCACCTCATCTCACACACACACATACACAGATGTATAAAAGGCCGTCATGGCTAAAAATACAGACTACTGCTCAGGAATGACAATATTAGAGTTGGAGCAGAGGCACAAGCGAGAGCGCCGGGTCATAACACATAAATAACACTGATATGTTATCAGGCCTGATTTCAAAGGCTCAGCGAGCCCTCATGGCATGCGTTCTCTCTCTCTCTCTCTCTCTCTCTCAAACACACACACAGATGGAGCAAGAAGCAAACCCTGAGTTATACACACTCAGAAAAAAAAAGTACCAAACCGTATCTTTCTGTACGAGTGTAAGTGCATCACCTCAAACATCAGAATGGGACCAGGCTGAGTCGAGTATTTCAGAAACTCCGAAACTGATTTCCTGCGATTCTTACACAGAACAGTCTGTAGAGTTCCACAGAATGGTGAACATCCAGTGAGAGGGAGTTCTGAAGATGGAAATGCCCTGTCCATGAGATAGAATTGCTGCCCAGACTGGTTTGAGCTGACAGAAACTCTTTACACACGTGGTGAGGAGAAAAGCATCTCAAAACGCACAATAATGTCAAACAAACAGGCTACACGAGCAGGAGACCACATCAGGTACCAGTACCAGAACAAGAATTTGAGGCTACAGTAGACACTGGGCAGATGAAAAGAAAAAGTTGGAGAAAGACCATGTGATGTTCTTTGTTAACATTAAAGCGAGACGGCCTTTCGATTTCATAAAATCGGTGAAATTTAGTTCGCTCTGAAATGTGGTCATCGTGATGTATGTTTATTTCTGTAATATCTCACAAAATATCAGGCC
Organism: Ariopsis seemanni; assembly: GCA_026413345.1. Lineage (NCBI taxonomy): Eukaryota > Metazoa > Chordata > Actinopteri > Siluriformes > Ariidae > Ariopsis > Ariopsis seemanni. The sequence continues at coordinate 43,537,075 of JAOANJ010000002.1, read as the reverse complement.
ATTCTGTGGCTGGGA
>JAOANJ010000002.1:43238012-43248108 GCA_026413345.1 Ariopsis seemanni | reverse complement strand
TGAGTTCCCCGACATCTCAAACTACCTGGTGCTGCAGACATCGTTCTACACGGACAAACAGATGAAAACCTGGAAGATAATGGAGGCGAACAACTTTTGTATATGTGGCTGGGTTAAAGATTTGGTGATCAGGACACTACAAGACAGATGGTGGATCTAAGTGTAAGAAGAGTGTTTATTAGCAGGTGTGATATTTACGAAAACAAAAGCAAAGCAGAATTATAAAGCAGAGTATTTAAACAGTATTATAAACATGGCTAGAAACAAATGTGACAGTGACAATGATAATACTTCGCAAAGCCGCTGTGAAAACAGCGTCCGTATCTGCGCGTGTTGGTTGCGCTTAAATCAGTATCAGGTGTTTCCCCTAATGACTGGGTCCTAAGTGTGTGCACAAAGTGTTCTGTGAGTGAGCGCGGGTCAAGTGCATGAAGGAGTGACAGTCAAGCATTCACCTGCTGTATGACCACAACTTTTAACTCACGTGTATGTCGCCATGCATTGCCACCAAAATGCCTCATTTTCATCGATAACCAATCACAAAGCATCGCGAGGTGTAGTGTGACCGTAACTTAATGAGGCTGATGTGATGTCTGATGCAACTCAGTAATTGTATCCTACTACGAGTAAAAATGAGCTTCAATTTGGAAAAAAATTCACGGCCTACTAGATGCGGCCCAGTGGTTGAGAAACACTGTTTTAGATCAGTTTTACAAAAAGCCTAGCAAATGTGTTTTTTGTCAGCAGACAGTCACTATTTCAAACAGTATGAACATTTTTAACACAGAATGCTTGCTCATTATTCATCAGTCCATGTCTCTGAGGATTACATCCTGGTATGGTATAAAAGATTACTGAGCAGGATTACTATTGCAACAACACCTCATCAGTAGGGTAAAACTGACCTTGTCAGTCACAGCGGACTCTTCAAGCTACTACAGAGGATAGGCCGCCGACCAAAACTACTCAGTATAATCAGATCTTTCCACAGTGACATGAAAGGCACTGTGAGCTTTGAGGGCAACACATCAGAGTCATTTCCAATCCTCAGTGGAGTTAAACAGGGCTGTGTGCTTGCCCCTACCCTCTTTGGAATCTTCTTCTCACTGCTTCTGACCTATGCCTTCAAGTCTTCTTCTGACGGCATCTACATCCACACTCGACACGATGGCAAACTATACAACTTGGCTCACTTATGTGCCAAAACTAAGATAAGCCGTGTCCTCCTCAGGGAACTGCTATTTGCTGATGGTGCAGCTCTTGCAAGCCACTCACCTGATGGCCTCCAGCGCCTCATGGACCAATTCTCCAATGCATGCAAAGAGTTTGCCCTAACTATTAGCATAAAAACCAGAGGTCATGGCCCAGGATGCTCCCAAACCACCTCGCATATCCATAGATGGCTCCATGCTCACTGTGGTGGACAGATTTATGTACCTAGGATCACAAGTCTCCATCAACCTGTCTCCTGATGCTGAAATCAATACCAGGATTGGTAAATCGGTTTTAGTAATGTCTAAACTCAACAAGAGAGTGTGGGAAAATAAAAACCTGACTACAAACACCAAGCTGAACGTTTACCAGGCCTGTGTCCTGAGCACGCTACTTTACGGTAGTGAAACATGGATGACATATGCTGCACAGGAAGCAAAATTGAATACCTATCACATGAGATGTCTCTGCAGGATCATGGGTATGACATGGAAAGATAGGGTCACTAATTCTGAGGTCCTCAAAAGGACAAGATCAGTGACCATTTCTGTAATGCTCAGTGAACGTCAACTCAGATGGCTCAGCCATGTGCGCCACATGGACAAAGGCCGCATTCCCAAGGACCTACTATATGGACAGCTGGAATGTGGAAAATGTCCAACTGGCCGCCCATATCTGAGATATAGTGACACATGCAAAAGAGACCTCAAGTCAGCACACATTGACACTCAGTCTTGGGAGGACATTGCCCTAGACCGTTCCGCATGGAGGCATGTTGTCAAAATTGGAGCAAAATGAGCAGAAGATGACCGGAGCCAGCTAAGAGAACACAGATGCCAAAAACAGAAGGAAAAAACACCACATCATGACACAGACTTTACCTGCTCCATCTGCAATAAGGCCTGTCATTCAAGAATTGGACTCTACAGCCACCGCAGATGCTGCACAAGGCGTCACTGGAGTGAAATCATGGGAATTATTATATATAAAAGCCACTTTTTTCATGGAATAAAAATGTATTCTGTTCCCTTCTAGTGGGTTTATTGATAGAATGCAACATTGTTATCATATCGCTTATCCTCCATGTATTATGCCAGTCTTCCCAATGGAAAATTAGCGTGCAATATTGTTATAATATTGCACGTTGTCAAGACAACACAACGTCACACATCGGAACTGATGCAAAGCTCCAATGACAAAACTTTTCTGCTGCTCATGCCCACAGTCATTTCTTTGTTGGGCGGAAAAGAGAGAAGATCAAATGCTAAAGTTTAAGCACTAAATAAATAAACTGAAAACTGAAACCAAAGATGTGCTGAACACCCGAAACGCTACCAAAACTTCATTATATATTCTTCACGCATATTTACAAGAGAAAAACATACCAACAGACATTGAAAAACTGGAAAAGAGACACGTCGGAGACGTAAAACTTCCGCGCTAGCGAGTGACTGACAGTTTGTACACAAAACATGGCCGCAAGGTTTGCTTCGTTAAAAGCAGAAGATTTAGAGAAAATTTTGAAAGAGAAAGGCGCGCTGAACACCCGAAAGGCTACCAAAACTTCAATGGATATGCTTCATGCATATTACCAATAGACATAGAAAAACTAGAAAAGAGAGCAATAGTGGAAATATTGTCAAAGTTCTATTTAGAGGTGAGGAAAAGTGATGGAGACTTTTTGTAAAATCTACAATTGGTCCATCGAATGTGTATGTATAATAATAATAATAATAATAATAAGAAGAAGAAGAAGAAGAAGAAGAAATATTGGCTAGACTTTTTTTCATGGTGTATCATATATATTCCATTCAGCTAGCATGATATTGAACGAGTTGAAGAACGGTTCAATATCATGCTAGCTGAATGGAATATATCTGATATACCACTCAACACCAGCCAATATTATTTAAATATTGTGCATTTTTTTGTTGTGCAATAAAATTTAATATTTCTCTAAATTCACTGTTTCCAGTGTTTTCATTTCAAATCTAATTCTGCCCTTAACATTTTGCCCCTTGCATATTTGACAAGGTAAAAAAAAAAAAAAAACAGCAAATTTAATAATGTTGAATTGTGCCTAAATCAACCTCAGATGCCACGAGAATGCACCATTTGAAGTCTCCAATTTCAAAATTTTCCAAGGCAGCATGCCCCCGGACCCCCTCAGTAGCACCACCCTGATATTTTTTTCTGAGGAAAGCCCTGCAAAATAGTATAGATGACTTGCAACCACGTGATCAAAACGTGCTACGTCGTGAGCGTCCGCCATGATGGTGGATATACAAAGCAACTAGGACGGCAGCCGCTGAAAGCGTGTCTGTAAACAATGCTAAATTTTCTCAGTATTACCACGATTTGAACGGTCGAGCGAAGATTCGATACAAAGAGAAGATAGGTGTGTGTGGTTTTGACCCGTATTATTTTAAAAAGACAGACTTTTCTGAAGATAAGACGCTTCTACCGACCATCAAGTATCCAGATATCGCATTCTATCTGGTTTGGGTGCCGAAGAATCAAGTCTGACCTTGGACGAAACACAGCCCCTTTTCTGAGTGGGTGCCCAGTCTGGATTGTTTTTATCGTATAATTTTGCTGGTGCTCCAAGAAGTGAAATGGTAATATGTGTTTAAAATTATAACAACAACCAAATGAACCACGACAAGAGAACGCTCATTTTATAGCAAGAATCTAGCAACACGAAATAAAATTCTTCCATGATATTATTGAGAGAGCTTTTAAATCTCATCTGAGATAAAATGATTACTGCAAACACGAACTGGTTTGGTTTTAGCCTCTGTTAGATCAGCCCTGCTGATGTTGTTCAGTCGTCTTCTTCTCCTCTCCATACTAAGCCTTGGAGTTTCCTCGCCCTCTTTCCAGATCACGGACGGAATTCTAAAAAATCGGAACATGCCACGGTCACGAGTACTGTTATGACCATAACCATATCCAGCACAAAGATATGGCATAGCTAAAAGAATGCTTAAAGCAGTGGAAAAACAAGGAGAGTTGTGCACACGTGACTGTTTGTTTTGTATAGAATGTCACTTGACCCCGCATTTGTATCTCCACCAACATGGCTGACATCCGGGTTTCTATTTTGCTTTGACGTCACTTGCAAGTCAAGGGTACGTTTGCCGAGATCTCACACAACACAATGCTTCCAAGATATTCCTTCTTGTAGTCATGTTGATTCTGCTATCAGTCAGCACAGAAGAGCAACTCATTGAATTTAGCCGTTGCTTTTGCTATTTGTAGATCTACACATGAAGAGTTTAGTTCCAAAGCGCTATATATCCAAGTCCATTGTTTCGAGAAAAATCACTTTTTCTGATTACGGGAAGTGATAAAAGGAAAACCACTGTATACTGTTTTAAATTTATTGACTGACTCCTTAATGATAATAAACTTCAAACATGAAATCTAGAACTAATTAACAGTTTTTAATTGAACCAAGTAATTATTTTTTTTGTCAAGTCGCTACAGTACATATCCACACCATGGTATTTTTCCCCAAAATGCTATGGTACATATCCCTTTCTATTTAAAGTGCATTTAACCGTGTTCTTTCATGACAGATTTTTTTTTTCAATTATTTTTTCGAAATTATTCATAATTCAGTGTGAAATTGTCCAATAAATGTGAGAAGTGACGAAATGATTTCCTACTTCATGGGCGCAGCCATCGTAGAAGACTTCACGCCAATGGTGGCCTCTGATTGAGCGAATGGATATGTCTGGTTGGAGAAAAATCGGTGATGATGCTTGTTGCGTTTTGGAACGAAAGGCCGTAATGCGGTGTGTAAATCAATGGCAGATATCGTGTTTTGGCAAAAACTGAATATGGTATGAGTAAGATATGATAATTGCTGATGGTTTGGTGGCAGGAATTTCAATTTTTCAAATTTGGCGTTTATCACGTTTTGGAACATATCGCTATAGTGCCACTTGAGATCAACTTGCCCAAGTAAATAAATTCAGTCACGTTCTCAATTGTGTTTTCGTTTAAAAAAATGAAAGAGTGTTTTTTTTTTTTTGCAAGTTCCTCATTGTTGAAGACTTGGGTCTGAGTCTTTTTGAATGATCTTTTAAACCCAAATCTTTTACAGATGCTATTAATGATACTCAGTCGTCTCTCAGCCTCATCTATCATGCTACAGAACAGTTGTACATCATCAGCATATACAATCCACTGGTTCATGTCAATCTCATATAGTCCTCCATTTCTCCTTTGTTTTTGATTTGAACACACATGAGGGATGCTGTGCTCGAACTGGATTCCCCATCCTTCAAGGGAAGCTTAATTAACAGCATGTGCGGCAACTTTTAGTATGTAACTGAAAATACAGAGGGTTCCTGCTCACCTTGTCTACATCCAAGTAGGACATTAAATTTTGCTTTTGTGCCACTGATGGACGCAGGAGTACCTTCACAAAGTACAAAAAGGTAAAGCAGATCAACACTTCGGCAAGTCAATGAATCAACAAATTCATTAATTTGATGTTTGTTTTTTCTTCTCGCCCTTTTATTCCTGTCCGTTATGCAAATCACAGAGTGAGCCCCTGCATCAGTGTGTGGGCAGAGAAAAAGGGCAAAAGGTGGACATTACTACTCTATTAAGATCTTCTCTGCTACTTTTGAAAACTTTCAGCTTTCAGAGTCCCACACAAAACTCAAACATGACCCTAATGATCTTAATGATCCAAAAGCTCGTCTTAAGAACATCAAACGTTGTTTTGATGCCTCGCAATTAAAGGCAGACTTTTAATTGAAGGAGATGGATAATAGGTTGTTGTTTTTTTTTAAGATAATGCCTTCTCAATGTAAGGTTTAAACTCTGCTTTTCAGAAATCTTTGCCTTCATTTAGGGTTTAAAATGTTCATGATTGTTGCGTAAAGGAATAAAACACTCCATTTAAGCTGCAGGAAAATATTCAACAACGAAGTTAATTATTTTACTACAATAGTAACGGTATAAATGTACTGAACTGTTTTATTTCCTTTTATACAATTGCAATTGGCAAATGATTGCATTTTTTATTTATTAAGGAATGACACATCATGCTTTTTATCCATTTATCGTTATGTCTAATAATGTCGAATGTCCATGAAACGAGTTCCTGTCATCACTTACTGCAGCTTTAAAGCTGTACCGCCTTTCTGATTTTTCAAGTGTAGGTCATAAAAAGAATTTTCCCCGACACCCAATTATTTTTGTTTAGTGGACTGAAAGCTACTGAATTCAATTCACAGACTTCCAATTTTATTACGTTTTTTTTCTACTAGAACAATTAATTAATTTAAAGCCACATGGCCCTAAATTCTCTTCTATTTTTCCCTGCTTCACCATGACCCAATTCAAGATACTACATCATGCATCACGTGGTGGGCTTTCCCTATTCGCGCAAGGCATTGGGGGATACAAATTTGAAACAGGAGAGAAAAATGGAGGCCGTGAGTGCGCGAATGAAACATGAAAGACCAACTACAGTAACGGAAAGCGAGAAGAAAAGACGTTATGATGCGAAGGAAAGGAAACGCAGAACCAAATTAATAAATATCAACGGTCAGCGAACACCTTGGTGTGATCAACTGTTCATTTAGTGACAGAATGATGTAACTGTCAGTGCATGGTCAGAGGTAAGCATGTGCATGCACACACGGACTTCCTCTGTCTGCTTGACTGCGTGAAGCGAGCGATTTCATGGAGATTATTTGCTAAGGAATCCTTCAAAAGAAATAACATCCCAGCCACAGAATGGCCTGATATTTTGTGAGATATTACAGAAATAAACATGTATCATAATGACCAAATTTCAGAGGAAACTAAATTTCACTGATTTTATGAAATTGAAAGGCCGTCTTGTCTTAAAAACCAGACTTAAATACAGTAACAAAGTAATCATTACTTCCTTACATAAAGGCTTATGTAAGTATCAGGCTGCAATATTAACACCATTCGTAATTAAAGTGTTACCTCAGATACTGTGATATACCAAAAACTGAGATATGGGTTTGTGAAAACTTGCATAATATAGTGAATTTTTTTCAAAGCTTTTCAGTCACAGTTGAGTGAAAAGAACAGTCTTGCTTCTTGTTCTCTCTCTCTCTCTCTCTGTGTGTGTGTGTGTGTGTGTGTGTGAGAGAGAGAGAGAGAGAGAGAGATTTTGCCTGTTCTTTGGGGAGACATCGCACCCAACCCTCATCCCTCACTTCTGCAGTCTGTGTGAGGATCAGCTCTACTGGTGCAGACAAGAGGAGAGAAAGCTCAGAGGATAGGAAGCTATTAAATTTTGTACTGTTTTTCCCCCTGTCTAATGTTGCCATAACAACTTCACTACATATGGCAAAAGGAAGAAATGTACAGAGATATATACAGAGGAAACAATCTCAGAATGTTGCACTTTGCTAACAGCAAGCTCTCTTTCTTTCATTTTTTCTTTTCATCTATAATCACCCCAATGATCTATCCTCAGCATGTTCATGTGTGGGTGTGAGAAACAGAGAGAGAGAGAGAGAGAGAGAGAGAGAGAAAGAGAGGTGATAGATGAATTAACAAAAAGAGTTCTTTGTGCAAGGGTGAATTGAAAAAAGTGGTGTAGAAAATGGGATTATGGATGGTGTAGTTCTAGTCAGAGAGAGAGAGAGAGAGAGTCAATTTTCAAAATTGCCGTTCTCAGTTCAGCAAAAATGTATTTTGATTTGTCAAACTTTCTTTTTGTTCTACCTTCGACATCTGTTACAAGAAAATAAATATATTCATTGAAACCCAGATTGAAACATGCCAGAAGCCTTGTGTGGATTTCAGCACCACCAATACTGGACAGCTCCCTTCTTCTTTCCTGGGTTTTGAGAACAAGCTAAAACTGTGCAGAATTAGTTCTAAGACAAAGTTAATATATAACTTAAACAACATTTACATAGAAATGCATTTGCATTTTATGGGCACACTTGGGTCAGAATATTATAGAAGCAATTGCCAACAACTTTTTCTTTCGGCTGCTCCTGTTAGAGGTTGACACAGCAGATCACCCAATTCCATCTCAACCTGTCTTCAGCATGTTCCTCTGTCGTGCCAACCACCTGCATGTCCTCTCTCACCACATCCATAAACCTTTGGCCTTCCTCTTTTCCTCATGCCTGGCAACTCCGTCTTCAGCATCCTTCTCCCAGCATCTCTCATATCCAAACCAACTCAATCTCATCTCTCTTGCTTTGTCTCCAAACAATCCAACATGGGCTGTCCCTTTAATATACTCATTCCTAATCATGTCCATCTTTCTTACTCCCAATACAAATTAGCATCTTTCACTTTGTTGTCTCCAGCTCCATCTCCTGTCTTTTCATCAGTGTCACAGTCTCCAATGTATATAACATGGCTGGTAACATCTTGTATACCTTCCCTTTCACTCTTGATCATAATCTTCTGTTCCAAATCACTCCAGACACTCTTCTCCACTCACTCCACCCTACTTGCACTCTTTTATTCATTTCTCTTCAGCATTCCTTGTTACTTTGAACAGTTGACCCCAAGTATTTAAACTCATCCACTTTTGCCACCTCTACTCCTTGCATCCTTACCATTCCACCATCATCCGCCTCACATGTATTCCATCTTGCTCCTACTAATGTTCATTCCTCTTCTCTCCAGAGCATACCTCCACCTCTCCAGGCTCTCCTCAACCTGCTCCCTGTTCTCATTACAGATCACAATGTCATCTGTGAACATCATAGTCCACAGAGACTCCTGCCTGATCTTGTCCATCAACTGGTCCGTCACCATTGCAAACAAGAAAGGGCTCAGAGCTGATCCTTGATGTAATCCCACCTCTACCTTGAACCCATCCTTCACGCCTATTGCACACCTCACCACTGTCACACTGCTCTCATATATATCATGCACCACTCTTACATACTTCTCTGCCACTCCTGACTTTCTCACACAATATCACACCTCCTCTCTCAGCACCCTGTCATATACTTTCTCTAACTCCACAAAGACACAATTCAGCTCCTTCTGACCTTCTCTACACTTCTCCATCAACATTCTCAAAGCAAACACTGCATCTGTAGTGCTCTTTCCTTGCAGGAACCCATACTGCTGCTTACTAATGACTACCTTTCTTCTTAATCTACATTCTACTACTCTTTCCCATCACTCCATGGTGTGGCTGATCAACTTTATACCTCTGTAGGTACTACAGTTCTGCACATCATGCTTATTCTTGAAAATCGGTACCAGTGCACTTCTTCTCCACCCCTCAGGCATCCTCTCACTTTCTGAGATTGTGTTAAGCAATTTAGTTAAAAACTTCACTGCCATGTCTCCTAAACATCTCCATGACTCCACAGGTATGTCATCTGGACCAACCGCCTTTCCATTTTTCATCCTCTTCATAGTTGTCCTCATTTCATCCATGCTAATCTACTGCACTTCCTGATTCACAACACATAAATTCTTGTTCACAATCCCCACACCATCCACCTATCGTTCTCTCATTTTCTACTGTACATTCATCAGCCCCTCAAAGTACTCCTTCCATCTTCTCAACACTCCTGACTTGTCAGTACATTGCCATTTTTATCCTTCATCACCCTAAGCTGCTGTATATCCTTCCCACCTCAGTCCCACTGTCTAGCCAATAGCACAGTTTCCACCGGCACCCTGCTGGTCCACAGTACCAGTGACAGTCGTTGGTAACCCTGGCATCTTCCAAAAAAAAGCTCACAAATTAGGAGTTTCTAACATAAGGACAATTTCAATATTGTTTCTTACAGTGGTGCTTGAAAGTTTGTGAACCCTTCAGAATTTTCTATATTTCTGCATAAATATGACCTAAAACATCATCAGATTTTCACACAAGTCCTAAAAGTAGATAAAG
>JAOANJ010000002.1:41679912-41690321 GCA_026413345.1 Ariopsis seemanni | reverse complement strand
AGGCTGAAAAAGCTGTGTAGTGGGTGGGTAGGATCACCTGCCATGCAAAGGGCTTTCCGAGTGAGGTGGGTGCTGTGTATGTCTTGGAGGGAGGGGAAAGAGGTGCCAACGATCTTCTCAGCTGCTCTCACAATGTGCTGGAGGGTCTAGCGGCAGGACGTGGTGCAGGCACTGTACCACACAGTGATACAGCTGTTCAGGATGCTCTCGATGGCACCTCTGTAAAAGGTGCACATGATGGGGGTTGGAGCTCTAGCTCTTCTCAGCTTGCGTAGGAAGTAGAGGCGCTGGTGACCCTTCCTGGCCAGTGATGCTGTGTTGTTGCTCCAGGACAGGTCCTCTGAGGCGTGCACTCCCAGGAACTTGGTGCTGCTCACCCTCTCCACGGCAGTACCGTTGATGTTCAGAGGAGCATGCTGGGTGTGCATTTTCCTGAAGTCCACAACAATCTCCTTTGTCTTATCAATGTTCAGAGAGAGATTTTTGTGTCTGCACCACAAGGCCAGGTGACCCACCTCACTCCTGTAGTTTGTCTCATCATTGTTGCTGATGAGACCCACCACAATCGTGTCATCTGCAAACTTGATGAAGAGGTTAGAACTGTGTGATGGTGTGCAGTCGTGTGTCAGCAGAGTGAATAGAAGGGGGCTCAACACACATCCTTGGGGGGGCCCCCTAGTGTTCAGTGTGATGGTGCTGGATGTGTTACTGCTGACCCGTACTGCCTGTGGTCTCCCGGTCAGGAAGTCTAACATCCAGTTGCACAGTGAGGTGTTCAGCCCCAGCCTGTCTAGTTTGAAAATGAGCTGTTGGGGGATGATAAATGCTGAGCTGAAATCAATGAATAGCATTCTAACATAAGAATCTTTTGTGTCTAAATGTGTGAGGGCTGTGTGGAGGGCAGTGGGATGACATCATCAATCAAGCGATTGGACCGATATGCAAATTGGAAGGGATCCAGGGAGGGGGGAAGGATAGACTTAATGTGTTGCAAGACTAGCCGTTCAAAGCAGTTCATAAGGATGGAGGTGAGTGCCACTGGACAGTAGTCATTGAAACAGGAGGGTGGCACCTTCTTCGGGACAGGGATGATGATGGTGGCTTTGAAGCATGTAGGGACAATGGCCTGACTCAGCAAGATGTTAAAGATGTCTGTGAAGACAACTGCGAGTTCCCCCGCACAGTCCCTCAGCACACGGCCAGGTATGTTGTCAGGACCAGGAGCTTTCCGAGCGTTGATCCTGCTGAATGATCTCCTCACACTGACCGGGAACAGCATCAGCACCTGGTCGCCAGGAGGGGGGAAGGATTTCTGTGCAGGCATGCTGTTGTATGCCTCAAACCGAACGAAGAAGTCGTTCAGCTCGTTTAGCATAGAGGTGTTGCTATCGCAGGTCTGCGGGGACCAGATGTGATGGTCTGTATCCCCCGCCACAGGCTCCGTGTATTTGTTGCATTGTTTGGCCCAGATTACAAACACTGTGAAAACCTCAAAATATGGTTGATCACAGTTACCAATTTTGATCCACAATATTCTTGATATTGCCATAACTGACCCTAATGCCCAAATATGTCTGTCTATTGCCATCCTCATAGTTGAGGGTCAACAATCCAGGAAGCTATCAACTGGTTTCCCTGAATTCTCTTGGGTGATTATAGCACACCAGAGGGATCCAATCCATCATCTGGTGCCTGGTGCACGTACACACCAATGGGCAATTTAGAGTAGCCAGTCGACCTAATCCACATGTCTTTGGACTGTGGGGGAAACCGGAGCACCCGGAGGAAACCCACGCAAACACAGGGAGAACATGCAAACTCCACACAAAAAGACCCCCATCAGCCGCTGGGCTCGAACCCAGGACCTTCTTGCTTTGAGACGACAGTGCTAACCACTACACCACCGTGCTGCCCCAGTGGCAGCCAATATTATTTAAATATGTTACTCAATGTCCCGGATGTAGTTTGTATGAAAAATACAAGTGGCGTATTTCCCAGTAAAAGACTTGTGTCTATCTAATTAAAATACAAAGCAAAACACCACCATTGAATTCTCACCGCAGTAGCCTGCTTTGCCCCTCACAACTTCCTGTGAAACCTCAAAGATAAGCATAGGATGAAGATACCAGGTCTCTCCAGAGGTTTTCAGGGCAATTAGTGGGCAGTAATAGTGGTCTCATGTACCGGTACGTACAGTCTCATCCTTCCTGAGCTAAAGTAAACGAAGAGCCCGACATATGTAAGTGGCTCATCTGAGTCCTCTGTTTATATCACCCCATCTCCCTGTCCTGGCCTTCTTCTTGTTCCCAAAGGCCAGCACTGTGTCCATACATGCCCTGCACGGTCTCAGGCAACATAAAGCCCAGGGGACCTGAAGAAATCAGAGAATGGACTGGTGGTGGATGCCTACTGGGGATTTATGACCCTTTTAAAGTGATTGCAAGAGTGTGTTTCTTTTCCATATCTATAGCATAGTATGTGCTCTTTAAAATATCTCCAACTGCCTAACACATCCATATTTGGCACATATTTAGATATCGTTTGGTTGAAGTGTAATAATGTGGAGCTCCAAGTCCACTTAAATTAGACTCCCTATTTTTCTCTCTCTCAATCCACCTTTCTTCCAAATTATGTCCCAATTTTTCTGACATGTTCTATCTCTATATGAGATCTGTTTTTGTTTAATCTACCCTATAGGCCAAGTAAGAAAGCCAACTATGGAAGACAGCAAGTGATTTTTAAAAAATGTGTTATATTTTTACAATCAATACAAAAGTGTTGGTGCTGCTTCCAAAATTTCGGCCTATACTATTTCTTATTCCTGACCATCAGTTTGCTCTTAATCAGTCCTCAGCTCTTTAGGAGGGTGTGCGGAGTGGGAACTGGGGCAACTGGGTTGGATCACACTAAACCATGCTGTCTTTACAGTATTTCCTTGAGCACACTACATTTGTTGTATAGTTGGAGAGACTTCACAGCCCACTCCAGCGTAGACGACCTCTTGTTTAATCAGAGTAACTGATAAAACACCAAGGACCATGGTGAGGAAGTACAGACTTAGTCATCATTGTCTGGCTATAGAGATTGGCACACGCACAAACAATCTTGGCTGCCAAAGTGCCAGCAATGTGAAAAAAGCAGAGCTAAAATAGGACTGAGCTTCTTGACACACACAAAAATATACACAAAGGAGGCACTTCATATCCCGAGTTTGACACTCAGTAACCAGGTCATATACTGTATGTGTAAAGTACACACGTTGGTTTTACTATTTTGGTGAGGTCATTCTGTTGATCTTTGTATTACTGCAGTTACATAATGCTACACCTGTTGCTAATCCTAAGAATAGTAATGCTCAGTAAAATTGATATATATTTAGGCATTGCCTAAAAGCGGAACTCCCAATGAGTGCAAAATGTGTTAATATATAATCCCATGGGTTTTTAAAAAAAAAAAAGCAAATTAAAAATAAGTGCTGGATAAAACCCATCTATCTTACGTAAATAAAGATATAAAATTTCACTGTCCAGTGGTCAAGTGTTTATGAGATACTGTATATGTTGCCTTGCGCTTACGATCAGGTTCCCTGTGGCGGTACATATACCTACATTGTACGATGAATTACCATATTCTCTTTAGTATGGAGCTTCGCTCTGTGCACTTCACGCACAGGGAGCTCCGCTATAACTGTTCCGTTTTTTGGGGGTAAATAAAGTTGTGGTTTTTTTAGGACCAGGCAGATGACCTCACAGATTATAGAGACAATTGGTCCTTACAAAGAGTGAAAAACATTCCCATGCATGCATTCAATTCTACACATTTACTATTAGCACAAACCTTTATTATATTTTTACTGTTGTTATTGTTGATTGTCTTATATTTGTCATCCAGTCAAATTGATTTATTGTATTTTTTCTATCATTCTTTAACATCCCTATACTCTGTTATCAATGCTTTGGCAATACAGTAATACACTCTAGCTTGAGCCACTGATGGAAGAAAAGTTAATATATGAAGTTCTAATTTTTTTTCCCCCCTGACAGTAATTTTAGAAAATGACCACCAGTGCGGTTTCACAATGCCAGTGACCATCACAGACCGTGTATATCACATGGTGATGATCTAGACCTGATACAGGAGGTAACTATAGTTGTTTATGGTGATGGATGAGAGTTTGCCAGGCTGTCTCAGCAGCTCAGGGGGCTTCCCACAGTCCCTCGTCTGTGCTGAGCTCACACTTGTGTCACACTCATGATCCCTATGCTAGTTTAGATTCACAGTGTGTGACGAAGACATCACAGTGTGTTCCTATGCCCTCTGTGTTAATATAGCAGTTTGGTAAGCCTGCTTATTTAAAACCATGCTATCATCTTCTGTTTCAGCTGTCCTGCACACGCTTTTTCGCCCTCACGTTCACACCAGAATAACATTTCATGTCACTTTCACGCAGAGGAAGTGAACGTCATCACCACCCGGCTAGAAGGCTAGCTAACTCCTCTCCCAACTGTGTGAAAGGTTGTGCCGTCCGGTTGGAATAAAGAAGCCATGCAGCCAACACAAACACTGCCCGCTCTGTTTCTCTCGTTCTCAATGACCCCCAAAACAGGCCTGTGCCACACCAAACATTGGAAGTGCTATATTTAGGAACAATCCTTCCCAGAAAAAAAGCATCAGCCTGAAAGTCTGAGCAGATCATCAGGGTCCTGCCAGGGTCCAGTACGCTGCCAGGCTAGACCTTAGCAATAACAAACAGCCAGCTATTTTTGGGCAAATTGTTCCAGTGATTTTAGAATCGAGAATGCTAGGACTCCTTTGAAAAATGAGCTGAGGCTCATTTTCTCTATTTTGATTATTTTTAGTTATGTGTCAATGTTTTATACAGGAATCACTCCATAGATCAGACAGGGTCGCTATCTGTTAATGCTCATGTAAGTCTCTAAACAGGGTGCTACATCAATATATTCATTGCTGCTAGAGGGCAGAAGAAAGGGCAGGTGGCACAGGAAGCACTTTTTTTTATACAAAAGTGTGTTTTTACTTGAAATCAATTCTCTGATTCCATAATACCTCTGGTATTTTCTTTCTCTCTCTCTGTGTATGTGCAGATAGATGGATGGATGGATAGATAGAGTACCAGTCAAAGGTTTGGACACACCAACTCATAGGTTTTTCTGTATTTTGAATATTTTCTAGAACAATACTGAAGACATCAAAACTATGAACTAGCATATGGAACATACATAGAACTATGTGGTTGACAAAACAGTGTTAAAAAAAAAAAGTTTCATATTTTAGATTCTTCAAAGTAACCACCATTTACCTAGATGACGCTTTGCACACTACGGACATTATCTTAACCAGGTTTTTGACGCAAACTCAGGTGCATGAGTCAGACACAAATGTTTTTCCAAATTTATGTGGTTTTCATGAACACCAAACTGGTTTTGTCAATGCTCACATTGGTAAATTATTTCCTAATAAATCCATTAGTATGCAGGTTGATAAACAAGGCCCAGAATGAGGATATCTGTGCACCTGAATTTTACACAATAGAAATGAACCAGCATCCTGAGGATTACAGTATTACACTTCTTGAGTGATGGAACAAGGCTGGATTGATGGTCATGTACATCTTCCCAAAAAGCTCAACCATGGAGACTTCTCTAATGAAGATGATATGGAAACTCAATCTGACATCTTTCTCTCTGAGCAGTTGTATGTGCTGCAACAACAGTGATTATGATTATGTTCAGATATCTTTGCTAAGGATTTGATTGAGCAGTGATTTCAGCCAAGGATCCAAAAGCTGCACTTTTGTGTCAAAAACCTTAATGAGGGTACGAATATTCTGTCCCACACTAGTAGGTTTTGGGTAGTCATGAAGATGTTTCACCACACATCCAGAGGTCTTCATCAGTTCCACTGAATGGTGGGATAAAGAAGAAGGGATAACACTCACCATTTCAACACTATGACTCACATCTGTAACATAAGACTGACGTGACACCACAGTCTGGAAATATGAACTTGTGTCAAGCTACCAGGATAAACACGTCAATACTGTATAGTAAGTAGGTGATGGGTATCACAGACTTTTCCCTTATTTATCGACTGCTCTTCCAGTTTGACGTTCACATTTATTTAAGACGGCTCCGAGGCCGAGGAATATGACCATCTGTTAGGACTCGTGTTCATAAAGCAGTTATTTTACACCAAAAACAAGGATCAATGTTGTTACATTATCTCTGTTCTCAGTCTGATGATGTTGCTGGACCAAAGGCCCGTCTGGAGAACAACAAGCTTTTGAGGTTTTTCTCAAATGTTTGCCTTTCATTGACCCTGGACAAGGAGCTGGTCAACAAATTTCCAGTCTAGTGGAGTAGCTTTACCACAACTGTAGTGATCCATATTATGTCAAGAACTGCCCAACTAAATAAAGAGACATGACATCCATCATTACTTCAAGACATGAAGTGTCTTTTAATTAATAAAAATAAAGAAAAAACATTGAATTAGAATTGACACTCTCATTTTTATTAAATATATATATGCTATTCGTAATTAGTTTATTTTCACTGCCTCATGACACATCGGCCAGTCTTGTATTACAGGGTGTCACCCTGTCTTTATAAAGATGTAAGGTGCAAAGTTAGGTCTAGTAATGGAATGCCATTCAACACATACCTTGCATTCAAAACACTTAACACATTCTGAACACACAACTACAAAGTGGGTTACTTGTTCACATGTCGACACACTTAAAGTATCCATTAAAGATTAATTAATATTTTTTACACATATGCGTAGATGGATAGAAAGGTAAACACCAACACTCTCCAATAAGTGGATCACAAGGAGGTGTAGATGATGTCAGACACCTTCACTTACTGTAATGAATACTGCAATAGATCTAAAAAGAGCGAAGACCTGCTTTTTACAGCACCCATATATCTCCTTACATCTCTATCTTCACACACCTCGGAGTGCAGCACTAACATGGACGAGTACGCATGTGCCTGATACCGAACTGCTTTAACTTGTAGTGTGTACAGAAATACACGGCAAATTTGTACCAAGTGTAAATCCAGGTACAATAGTAGCGTCTAACAACATCGTTATCTACTCTATCTGTACAATCAAGAGACAAAGGAGCCCATTTTGTTGAGTAAAAATGTAGAATGTGTGGCTCTCTCTCACCTTGGCCCTCATGACCGAGTTCTTCTGGTAGAAACAGCACAGGGCAGCTGTGATGGTCCTCAAAACACTGCATCTCTCAGACATTTCTGTCCCTCAATAATTCCTCAGTGTTAGAAAACAAGCAATCAGCACCTCCAGTTCACCTCCAAAACTCACAAATTCATCACTTCCACATGACTCTCATCTTTGGCAGCATGCTCACTTCTCTCTGTGTGTGTTTCTGTGGCAGTTACTCAGCTTAAGGCTGTGTGTGTGTGTGTGTGTGTGTGTATTAAGTCCAGCATTGCCTATGCCTCCTCATGCTGTTTCTCTAAGCCCCGCTCAGTCCATATATGGAGGTGGGCTTTTCCCATGTGACCCCATCATCCAGCCAATCAAATCAAAGCCATTTGTGGTGGTTTTTTTTTTTTTTTTTTTTTTACTGGGAGTTAAAGACTGAGAGATGGAGTATAGCTGGGAAGGGAGAGTCAGCATTAGAATCAGTTTGACAGAGGCTGTTTCTGTACGCCACCACTGAAAAAAAAACCTGAGCCTGTGTCGTATTCAATAGCGCCTTGTGAGGTTTTAAACCGTAGATCTATTCTAGTTACAGATTTACAGCCAATAATAATCAACGTCTCGGTCTCTGGGTTTATGTCTGGTGATTCTCAGGGAACAAGGTTTTCTTTGCCATTTCAACAGTCACGATATATACACACTTTCCACAGGTAGAGTCCAATGCTCAAGTATTTATTTATTTATTTTGCATTTCATGATCATTTATGTTATTTATAATCCATTTACACTTGAATGTGATAAATCAGGCTAGAGGTTAACCATATAAAATGCAGGTGTCAGTGTCTATTTCAAACGGATTTTGGCGTACTCAAACAGCTTCAGGTGCTCTAAGATCAGTGTTCTATACGTGTAAACACATCTGTATCTCCAAGCAACTGAAACATCACACGTTTCATCATGGCATCTTTGACTATGACTGCTATAGTCGGAAATTCTGACGGAATTAACAAATCCACATTAACGCAGTTTTTAATTGGGCAACAGTTTTTACAAAATACTGCTGAAAAGGGGAACAACACAGGAAGTGGTCAAGTTATGAAACCAGGTTATGAGCTGATCCTTTTCAGGACACAATCCAGATACAAGGGGTGTGAAATGGCAGATGGAAACAGGGTCAGTGACATCCCTTAAACAGATTAAAGTTCACTGTCCATTTCAAGGTCATTCTGGTCATATATGTGTGTGTGTGTGTGTTCAATTATGAGGCTACAACAGCCTGTTTTCACACGTCGCTGAATTTAAGTGCAACATAAAAACTAAAAGACTGCATGCAATTTGTAAGATGGTAAATGTTTCACTTGAACCTGAACCATTAAGCCGATTTTGTAAAAAAGAAAAGACTTGTCTCTCCTAGCTTTTATTAAATCAAATCTTTCGCTCATCTGGCTGTAAGGCCGATAAACTATTGCCACGGCGTGGCGTTCGTCGTCCACAATTCAATTAAATTGTATCTCCTCCGTCAGTTCTACACGGATTTCTGTTCCAATTGTTTTGTCGGAAAGAACTCACCACTCCGCACAAAACTTGGTCGCTGTATTGTCAAATTTTTGCGAACGAGTTAGTAATTAGGCCAAATTAACGAATTTTCCAGGCCTATCACTAGAATTGTATCTCCTCTCAGTTCAGTTCTGATTGATGTTTTGGGTAGATCTTTCCTCGGGGAACAAAACTTGGCCATTTGTTTGTTGATTTCCTTGTTTTTGTTTATTTTCAGTTAAATCATGTCTCCTCCCTCAGTTCTTGATGGATTTCAGTTCTGATTGTTTTATTTGAAAGAACGAGACCTTCTGCACAAAACCTGGTCATTGTATTGTCAATGTTTTTGCTAACAAATTAGTAATCGGTTCAGCTTAACAAATTTTCTTCTGACTAGAATTGTATCTCCTCTCATTTATCATGCGAATTCAGTTCTGACCGATGTTTTGGGTAGATATTCCCTTGAGGCACAAAATGTCGTCCTTTGTTAATTTTCCTGTTGTAAACAATTTGTCGGAAGTTGGTCCTCTCTCATATTGTCACATTTCAGTTCTGTTTGATGTTTTGGTAGTCATGGTTGTTTTGATGGCAGGCCAGATGAGCTACTATGGCTTTGACGTTCTGGTAAATGAATCATACAAGACAGCTCTTGAAATTTGAATTCAGTCCAGGCTTACAACAATAAGAAAAGAGTAAAGCAGAACAGGGTGTGCTGTTATAGAAAGTAAAATAATCAACAATGTTGTGAAGGTGTGCTCCAGAAGACTAGACAACACCTTCTGACCAATTGCAGTGGAGAATTCGAAAGTGCTGTGGTACAATTATTAAGATCGGTATTTTTTCATGAATAGGATTTGAACATCAAAAAGTTTGATGTTCAAATCCTTCTATTACTATATCACGAGTGGTATTTATAGACCAGTCAGAGCTGCTCCTGTGATGCATTAATATGATAGAGAGTGGGGACACTGGGATTATAATGGATAGCGCAGTTCAGGAAGCAGCACTCAGCTCGAGTAGGATGGTCAGGGGGCTTATGGATAAAAACATTACCCAGTCGAGGCTACTCTTCCTCATCAGGTTGTTCTGTCACCCAGCTGCTCTGTTCCTCTGCAGGGTGCTGTAAATGACCACACCGCTCCCTGTGGGGCTGTAAACACCAGCCACTCACTCACTGACTTAACACAGCACTTTGTGTTATTGCCCTTAGTGTAGCTAGCTGGCTTGTTAGACAGGACTTTCTTGAAAGGGGTGAGGGCAGACGAGGACTTTCTTTTGATTAGCTATGTGGTTAAGAGCATTAGAAATTCTGTCATTTCCACGGTGGGAAATCCATCTTTAGCTGCGATGAGCATGAACAGCATGTGAAAGTCTGGAAGGTTAAGATGTAAAGCTCAGCATGATGGCAGAAAGGTTGAGTCTGAGTTAGTGTATATGTGGATGCAAGAATCAATAGTTCAGTTCGTGCACACATAACGACATGCACTTATAATTCTAAGGTGTGTGCTATTAGCACGCTTGTAGTACTCGAGTCCGACTCGTGCCCTAATTTTAAGGACTCGTGACTTGACTTAGATTTGAGCACTGATGACTCGGACTCGTGCATAGGGAGGGAAAGTGAAACACAGCGATCCTAGTGGTAGCGTTCCTAAGCCGAGAGCCATACTATTGAAAATCCC
>JAOANJ010000002.1:40865280-40875295 GCA_026413345.1 Ariopsis seemanni | reverse complement strand
GATAGGCTCCAGCTTGCCTGCGACCCTGTACAGGATAAAGCGGCTACAGATAATGAGATGAGATGGTCCAGGATATGCCCTTTAAGTACAATACTCAAGTAAATGTACTTTGTTACTGTCCACCTCTATATTTTTGGAACTGGGGTTGTGAGTGAGTGGCAGGTTATTCAGGCTCGCAGGAAGAGTTCAGTCCTATTTGACTTCCTGTGAAACACTGAGAGTGAATCCCTCACCACCTCTTCATGTAAACATTACCTTGCTCTTCTTCCCAGCGAGGAAGTGGGACTTTAGGTTCAGGTGATGAGTCCCTGCGGTTCTTTGACCTTTTCGATGACATCCCTGTTTTTCCCACTGTATTATATCCACAAGCTGCTCACCTAAAACTTGTGGAGAAAAACACAAAAGTCTTTTCACATGATGGCCATCAGCTCACTCCTCAACGAGCAGCATGGCGCCTCTTCAATCACTTTCGGCGAATTACGTGCTGCTGTTGTTGTTTTAAATTTATTTACTTTTCATCTCTATGTTTGTGGTTCACAACATGCCTGCTTATTTATTTATTTTTTTAACTCAAATGAATTTAATTGTTAAAAACAGTGCTTACATAAATCTGCCAAACGCCCAGGTTTCAAACAAGTAAACGGATGTGCTGCGCATGCGCATTATGTTCCTCCTTTTGGTTTGTTAGCTAATCGGAAGTTAGCAGACTTTTAGCTCAGAAGGAAAACAAGAAAAGTATTTCTTTCAGCCAAGAAAGCACTGAAGTTATGTTTGACAGATATTACTTAATTCTCATCAACTACTCAAGAAAAAAAAACCCTGCACAGTTTGCTCAGTGACTTAAAATAAAGTGCAACACAAACACCTCAGCTGTCATAACAGTATTTGGTCATCATTGTGTTTTTGGGTTGTCGTCTGTCCGAGAACCTTGTGAACACAATATCTCCAAGGCAGATGAAAGGAATTTCACCAAACATTCACCATTTGTGCATTTGGGGACAAAGATAAACTGATTAGATTTTCAGAGTAAAAGGTCTAAGGTTAAGGTCACTGTGAGGTCAAATGTCCATCCCCACATCACAACTTCATAAGGCGTGTAGTCTACCGGGCGAAGGCATCCCCATCGACGCTGTTGGCGTCGAGTTCTATCTAGTTGGAAATGTTTTGTCTTCAGGAAAATGGTCCACCTGCTTTTTTTTTTGCATCTCATCTGGTATTATTAATTTAGAGTATTTGAAATTAAATAATATTAAATACCAAATGATTGATTTGTAATAGTGTATTAGCTATTGCCGTAATTAATGACTGACATTGTATGTGTGTCTGCAGGATATGGTGTGTTTTACAGCTCAGACACTGGTGAGGGTTCTTTCCCATGGTGGCTACAGGAAGATATTAGGACTTGAAGGAGATGCCAGTTGTAAGTTCTTTACTTCTACGTAAATTAAAAAAATCTGCTGATGTTCAGTGCCCTCCTCGTTGTCTTGACATCCCCCCCAAATGTGGTTTATGAGTGTGTCTCTTGGTTGTTTGTGTAGATCTGGCTTCAGAGATGTCCACATGGGACGGTGTGATTGTCACCCCATCTGAGAAAGCCTATGAGAAGCCTCCAGAGCGTAAAGAAGAAGAAGAGGAGGCTTTAGAAGAGGGAGGAGAAGGAGAGGATGAAAGCATGGAGACACAGGAGTGAAACTCAAAGGGGTCATAAACTAAGCCTGATCTTGTGATGTAGAACGTTTGTTGTTTTTAAGTATTGAGGTGGAAAAAGCGTAGTGGATTAAACAATTTGGTTTTACATAGTAGATTTGGACTGATGGATCATGGCAAAATGTGTTTTGTTCATTCCTGTTTTGCTCCTCCAGTGTTTGCTGATTGCTCCTCCTCCCCCTTCCCTGCACAAAACCATTTTCCTGACTTTTACCGCTTAAGCTAATATCTTGTGTTTAAACTGGGGAGGAGAGTCAAGTTTTCCACCTAATGTTTTATTTTTTTTTTTACTTTGAATCCATCACAGATAAATTAAAGGTTTTTTTCTACATTTAGCAAAAGCATGTTTTGTTGTTATTTTAATATTTGTGTGGTCATTTTTATTAGCTCATCCGATCATATAATGTTCCCCAGGTGGGTGTGCATAAAAGTTGTCAAGATAGTGGTGTCACCTGTCATATTTACGATTTTATGGGCGTCTTAGCCCGTATGAGCTACAGCCTCATTGAGGCTGTTTTTATTTGATGTACTTGAGTTCTGTAAGGTTCACATCATCCTGTGGATGGCAGCCCTTTCTGAAAAAGACACACAAACAACTCAACATAGATTGAGCTTGCTAAAATAGCTTTATCATAATTAAAAAAAAAAAAACTTTACAACCATTAACAGTGTTACATTCTGTGTTGGGTTAACCACATCACAGTGAGCCTTCTGTCTTAATTTACAGCTACTGCACATTTAGCTGTACATGTCTATGGCAAGGGAATAATGATTTACTGAATCTAAAACCGCTGTCACAGGCCCTCAGTGGTTAGCTGCAACTCTCTTCTTAAAACAAACTGCAGTAGGTGATTGATTCATATTCTGTGTCGACAGGTTAAAGTCTGCTATTGCTCTTTGATCTGGCCTGTAAAAATAATATGAAGAAAATGTTCATTAAAAAAAATTGCGCATTTATTATGCCTGTATTACACTTTTAAATAATGAAAACAAGAACCAATGTAAATATTTAGTCAAACAAAATAGTGAAATACAGTGCTATATTCTTTAAACTGGTCAGTGAAATGAAGAAGGAACAAATAAGAGTGTAAACTTATTTTGCTACATTACACAATGCCCACATTTTTTTTTCTGTCAGAGTAGAAAAAGATAAAAAGAAATGTTTTAAATAAAATTTTACATGATGTAATTCACTATACTCCAGGTACTATGAACAAACCAATACCTCATTTAAAATCTCATCCATAATCTTGCATGCAGCAGCCCTGGTCTACTGGAATATAGTTTTTACTAAACTTTAAAACGCATATTTTCTTCCAGTCCACCTTCTATTTAGCAGCAATAAAAATGTAATCTAAATAAGGTAGTTTTCTGTACATTATAAATGCTAGTTATGTATATAAATGATGTTCTATAAACACCATATAACCTCCAGAGGTGGTGAGAATCAACTGGATACCTTCTGTGTGTTCGCACATGTCATGTATAATGCAGTACTCGTAATACATATAACCTGAAGCTTCTATTTATATGACAAATTATTTGGGGTTCATACAGTCACAGATAGAAGCATTCTGTTTCACCCCTCTTAATAACCAAGGGCTGTAAGACTATCCTATGCTACTATAATGTTATGAGGAACAGGACACATCTTAACAGAGGGCTGCATACAGGGAACACTCTGGGGGCTTGAATTCATGGAAAACTGCAAGATCAATCAGTTGATTTACAAAATTGGGTTACTGTAGCTAGGAAGACCAGGCCAGAACATGAAGTTCTACTATTCTTTTAGCTGAAGGGATCATTAGCAAAAATGGGTGAAGGAAATCCTGAGGGTAGTCCAACCATTAGTGAAGGCAGCAGTGGAAACCAAGCTTTTGCTTGCCATCTTGGCACAATGAGCAGGACTCTGTGGCCTAGTTGCTAAATTTTGTGGATGGTTGGAAGAATCACTGTTCGAGGATGAAAAGCATAGGCCAGTGCATCCTGTCCAAGTGGGCTGTCTGGCTCCACCAGGGAGAACCACAATCAGAAATGTGTCCGTGTCCACCTGCACCTTGCTAAACATTTCCCAGATTTGGGTTACCAATCTTCTAGGTATATGTGCTGCCTTGACAGTACAGCCAGTGCACCATTGTCAAGCCCTGGCTCTCACAGAGCCTAACCATGGATGGACCCACCTGAGGGGATTCTGTGAAAGGTTGCCCAATCTTGTGCCAGCCTATTGGTATCTAAATCTTAGCATGAAAACATTCACTTGAAACAATCAACCTGTGCTGACTTCTCAGAACCAGTATTCATGTTCTGAAGGCTAGATGGACAGCCCTCGGTTCCAGCTGGTTGATATGTTCTGTGCCCCTGTGACCCCACACTATTAGCAAGCGGAGGTGGACAAAGTACCCAACTTCATTACTTAAGTCAAAGTACAGATTCCACTGGTCAAATGTTACTTCGATGCAAGTGAAAGCTGTCTAGTCAAATTTTTACTTAAGTTAAAGTACTGAAGTATTAAAAGTGCATTTTCTGTCAACACATTGTTGTATTATTGCCACAACGCTTACAAAACCTAATGCCTCTGAAGCAACCGACTGGATTTACTGACAAGCTTGTAGAATCTGTAGAATAAACACCTGGTAGAACGTTACAGAATGAAACATAACTTACAACCAAGCAGAATCATCAATAAGATGTTAGCTAGTTTTTCTCTGGCTACTGGTAAAAAAAAAAACGTAGTAGCTGTAGTAATTGTGCAAGGTCACAAAATCTACAATGTTAACGTTACCAAAGACAAATATGAATTCACAAAATGAACACATGCTGTGCCATCATGGTGGCTTAACATTAAGTTAGCTAGTCAGTGAAGCTCCACCTGACGCTATCAAACTCTTTTCAAACTCAAAATCATATTGGGTAGCCAGCGTTACTAGAAACGAAAGATTTCTACATTCTGTTTATTTGGCAAGATTAGGCTAAAACATACAGTATTTTTGAAAGGACTTCGGATAAGTTAACGTTATTCATGTTAGCGTAATTCCGATTTTACGTGCTAACTAACAGTGTGCAAGTTAATGAGCTATGTGTTAACGTTAGCTGTAGACAAGGCTACGGCAACTTGGTGGGCAAATCCATAGAAAGTCATTTGACTAACCAGACTGCATAGGTATTGCAACATTATCGCTAGCTCTAAAAGCCCAGACAACTTCATTGGAAGCTTTCTCTTGGAATAAAATGTTTACATATGCTTCTGCAGGTCAGAAGGCGAGTTTTTGGAGGCCATAATGTGGTTCATTTTAGGCAAACAAAGCAAATATTTAAAAATAAAACGAATCTTTACTCCTTTCCCCAGAGCATTCCCCAGAAGAACCGTCTCCTTCCATTCTGCCATCAACTGATTGTGTTAAATAACGCTGCAGAGAAATCATTGAACTTGATTTTATGCAGTCTGTACATGACGTGACCCTAGTGGTTACTGATAGACTGTCTCAGTGTTAACTGTGAAAAAGCCAATCATGTTTTAGAAAAGAAAAGAAAAAAACATCCACTTTCAAAGCTGCTTCATAGTAATGAGTGACGAGGACCTTGATAGAAATGTAGTGGAGTAAAAAGTACAACATTTGTCTTTCAAATGTAGTGAAGTTAAAGTCAAAAGTTTCCAAAAAAAAAATACTCAAGTAAAGTACATATACTCAAAAAGTGTACTTCAATACAGTACTCAAGTAAATTTACTTTGTCACTGTCCACCTCTGACAAGGCTTTATCCGAGTACTAGATCTTGGAAATTATCATGAAGTGATTAAACATATTACTGCCTCCATTTTCCTGGTATTTCAACCCTGGATTACCTTCCCATTTCACCTATACTTGATTAAATACTGAAAAAAGCGCACTTGTAAAAATGTAATTTAGGACTTTGTGTGAACTCAGTTTTTTAGTTGCCTGTATTAAATTGCATTATGTAGGTATGGTCGCACTCTGAATATGTAATATCATATCGAATGCTTATTTATGGGTGGAACGGTGGTGTAGTGGTTAGCACTGTCACCTCACAGCAAGAAGGCTCTAGGTTCGAGCCCAGTGGCTGACGAGGGCCTTTCTGTGTGGCGTTTGATGTTCTCCCCGTGTCTGCGTGGGTTTCTTCCGGATGCTCTGGTTTCCTCCACAGACCAAAGGCATGCAGGTTAGGCTAATTGGTGGCTCTAAATTGACCGTGAGTGTGAATGGTTGTTTGTCTCTCTGTGTCAGCCCTGCGATGACCTGGTGACTTGTCCAGGGTGTACCCCGCCTCTTGCCCATAATCAGCTGGGATAGGCTCTAGCTTCCCTGTAACCCTGCACAGGATAAGCGGTTATGGTTAATGGATGGATGGATGGATGGATGGAATTTTAACCAGGATACGGCATCAAGAGTTAACAGAGAAATGCATAACGACAAACAAAATATCTTGATAAGTAAAGCAAGTAGAAGTTGATCCCAACAGCATCACTGGGTACGTCTCTGCCACCACCAAATCTAGCCCTTGTTACTAATTCGTATACCTGAAATACCCTTAAAATATACTTCAAACAGGAAGGCAGCTTTTGGAGGAAAAAAAAACAAAAAAAAAAACCCCACACATTTCAGACAATTGCCCTTGCTTTGACCTTCTTCCAGTTTGGATCAATTCGAAAAACGTAAATCACTTCATTTCCTAGTAGATAATTTCGTACAAGTTGTACATTTAACCACTAATTCTCGAAATGTGTTGCTAGCAGGAATCTCAAACGGACACATGAACAGATATATGGACACACCGCCTAGTGGCAGAGGTATAACAAGGAAAAAAAAAAAACAACAACAACTGTAAGGCGGTCCCAAGTACGGGTGAGCTGATGAGGGTGGTAGGAAACAATATCACTGTAAATAAAATAGTGCTAGTTATTTCTAATATCGGTCTACTACTACCCTCCCTCCTTGGCCCCATCTCTCTCAGCAATAAGAAGAATTGCTCCTACAAATGTTTTGGAGATAAAAGGAGAAGCAGTTGGAGAGTCCTTGGTGAGCTAGTGGCGAGGAGAAGGTCAACAGTGACGTGGTGAGCAACTGTTATCAGGCCCAGTACTGTGCATCAGGGGATCATGCACTCGTGCTTATTTACAGCCCGGCTACCTGTGGGGCCACACGCACTGCCCCAGGCTGACTGGCCTGTAATGAGTTTGCGAACACAGGAATGGAGATGGAGGAAAGCAGAGAAGCACACATGCTGAAACATCCACTACTATAGGTCATGGACGCAGGAAGGTGGGAAGCCTCCAAGGTGGCGTGGAATGAGATGTCAAAGGGAGTGTGAACTGCTCATGCTGTTCACTTTCAGTGGGACATGTGTATGTGTGCGCACACACAAACGTTTCTAGGTGTGGCGTCTGGCACACAGTATGATGACAATGTTGTTTAGGATATAAAACCGTATTGAAGCTAGCAGCAATACTTTATTGATATCCCAAGGCTCTACAGATGATGTTTTTTACAGTGAGGTTTTTTTCTTTCTTTCTCAGCTCAGTCATCTAACTAGCAGTAGCCCCACCTGGGCAGAACGAGATGATTGGGCTGTAATAACGCCACTGCTAAGTCCTATAGCAAGTTGCCATCTTATCGAGTTTGTGCTGCTGGGTTGTGCTGCAGTTATAAAATTACAGCTGTGTCTTTTGGCTCGTAGTAGTCATGTCTGGTTAGTGCTACGATGTGTAATTCGGTAATACCTCAACCAAGGCGGAGGAGTTTAGCTAGTGAACAGCAAGATGCCTGCAGTATCCTAGCAAGACCTCCTCTGTTTGTCAGGAGCAACAGGGACAGAAATCTCTCATTGTGAAACAGCTTTTCAATCTGGGGAATTACACAAAGTGCTCCGACTGTCAATGCACTGCCAGTTTTATGTGATCGGGGTGGGGAGGGATGAAAGAGGGAAGGAAAAAGCCTCCACTGAAAGCTATTCAAAAGCTTTGGCAAAGCACCAGTGCTCCGTCTCCCTCTCCTTCTGGAAACACTCTGGCTCACTCTACCTAACATGGTGCAATTACTTAAGTGAAATTAACCAACAGGCCAATAAATATATATTACAAAAGTTAAAAAGTACAAAAGGAAAGAGGAGGTAAAATAAATAAATAAATAAACACAAAAAGCAGTTAAAATTGCAAGAACGAATCCAAAAAGACCATTAATCCTAAGTAAATATGCTTAAATTGGGGGACTTAGATTTGTAATTTGACATATTAACTCGCATAAATTCTCTCTGTGCTGGAGAAAAATAAAAGCAGTAAAAGGGGTTTTGGCCAAATCTACTCTGGCTCGACAGGAAGTACAAACTTAATCTTCTTCAAAAGAGAGATGCAAAGTTTCGCTCTCATTATGAATACCCATTTATAATGGCCTTAGATCACAACCAGTGGGCTGTCTTAAATAGTTTTCGTGAGGAAGACTAGCTCTGCAGAGGCGTTCTCAAAGCCTTGTAGAAACAAGTGCATGAAAAGCTGATGCCATAAAACATGTTTGTACGAATTAGATTATATTGGGTTGTTTTAGAGATCAGTGCCGAGTTTCCCCAAAAGTATCGTGGCACAAAGATCATCGTTAAATGGTTGAGTGAGCAGCACAATGAACTCTCTCTCCTAGTTAAGATGCTCTTAGTGTTAAGAGGCTTTTGGGAAACCCACCAGAGTTCGATACAAAACTCTCACGGTTGCCAGAGGACTGGCCCCCCACTGCAACCCTACACTGTCAGAAATAGGTGTACAATACAAAGACAACGGTTATGCATACTATTAATTAACTTAATGTGAAGATAATCAACAGATTAATTTTTTTTTTTTAAAGATTGTGTATATTTTTAGCCTTTTGTATTCGTAATTATTTGTATCTGTACATGCAGGACCCCACCAGCTCTGCTGATCAACTTATCGTGTTGAAATAAAGTTATTCATTTATTCACTGGGAGTTGGAAAATTATCCATCCGTTGAGTTCCCTGACATCTCAAACTGCGTGGTGCTGCAGACCTCGTTCTACACGGACACACACATGGAAACCTGGAACGGCATGGAGCAGTACAACTTTTTATATGTGGCTGGGTTAAAGATCTGGGGATCAGGAGACTACAAGATAAATCCTGTATCATTTTTGCCCGGGTAAATAAAGAGTTTCTGTGCTTTTTGTCCACGTCTTTGCGATGGTTGCTAGGACGCTAAAAGTTTTGGTATTGGGTGTAAACAAACGACTGCCGCTTGATTCCCAATCCTCCCTGCTCTTCTCTTCCAGCAGGCATCACAGATCCATATAATTACCCACAAATGTGTCTCTCTTTTTCTTTCTCTCTCTCTCTATCTCTGTGTACGCGCAGGCAGGCTTTGTGTGTGCGTGTGCATGCGATCTCCAGTCACTTTTGATTCTTTTGACTGCTGAAAATCCCCGGTCACAGATGCTACTTGATAGGGGGATGGTAAACACTATATGCATCACTTTAAGAACACGCACACAAATGCACACATGCGCCTGAAGCGAGCCAATCAGAATTGCCGTTAAAAATCGGTAAGAAAAAACAAAACAATGACCACAGGGATGGTGAGGATGCTGGTTAATACGTATTGTTTTTTGTAATGTACTCACTCGAAAATCATTTTTGTGCTTAAAGAAGCCGACCATAGGTGCGCCCAAATGGGCCTAACTTGCTAAAATATTTCTGCCCAAACGTCTTGGTCAGGCAAATCAGGCATTCGGGCAATGCCTGGTGTTGAGGCTAGTCTCTCTCTCTCTCTCTCTCTCTCTCTCTCTCTCTCTCTCTCTCACTCACACACACACCACACACAGAGTGCTTGTTAAGATACACCCAGGTTAATTTGTTCATTCTGTCACATTCTTGCAGCAGACTCCTGCTAAACTACACCCATGCCTGCTATAGAAATGATCATCAAATTTTTTTCACACGGGTCCAATTATAATGCAAACTGAAAAATGTTCAATAAAAGAAATAAAATATCTGACTAAATCTCAGAAACAACCTGCCTGATACTTCCATCCATCCATCTATTATCTGTAGCCACTTATCCTGTACAGGGTCACAGGCAAGCTGGAGCCTATCTCAGCTGACTATGGGCAAAAGGCAGGATACACCCTGGACAAGTCGCCAGGTCATCACAGGACTGACACCCAGTCATACCTACAGTCAATTTAGAGCCACCAATTAGCCTAATCTGCATGCCTTTGAGGGAAACCAGAGCACCCGGAGGAAACCCACGCAGACATGGGGAGAACATGCAAACTCCACACAGAAAGGCCCTCATC
>JAOANJ010000002.1:40590777-40602574 GCA_026413345.1 Ariopsis seemanni | reverse complement strand
CCTCCAAGCCGGTGTGCAGGACTGATCAACAGTTACCGCAAACGTTTAGTTGCAGTTATTGCTGCACAAGGGGGTCATACCAGATACTGAAATCAAAGGTTCACATACTTTTGCCACTCACAGATGTGTAATATTGGATCATTTTCCTCAAAAAATAAATGACCAAATATAATATTTTTGTCTCATTTGTTTAACTGGGTTCTCTTTTATCTCCTTTTAGGACTTGTGTGAAAATCTTATGATGTTTTAGGTCATATTTATGCAGAAATATAGAAAATTCTAAAGGTATCACAAACTTTCAAGCACTACTGTACATCAGGACAGGACTGCACAGTATATCAGCCAGAAGACCAACATGAGAACTGAGAAATGTATTACTGCTTTGCAGAAGGTTTCTATTAAGCAGGCCATGTAGTGTGGGTGAAAACAACAGCCCAAGGCATACAGGCAGCAGATGCACTGATGCAAAGCTGACCCCACTGGACCTACAGGACGCATAACTCCGAGCAGTGGTCAGGGATAATACAATCTATAGACAAAAACCGTCTGGAAGCAAATAAGAGAGAGAGAGAGATTCAACAACCACTTTCCCAGGGGCTGCATTGAATTACTCCTTTAAACCAATCTATCAAATTACACTCTTAAATCAATATTTGTCAAGGTGTTCCTATAAAAGGACACAGGGTACTGACCTCTGTTCACTCCTACTCTGATCTCTTCTCACCAAGGCCATTCACACACCCTCTCTCCGCAGCTTCCCTCAACTCCTAGCAGAAAATGATGGTAATAAACACTGACAAAACTCAGCTGATACCTAAAGCCCTGCTCCCAGTGGGAACTGCAAAGCCTCAGGCCTGCACACAGCCACCCTGTCCCTGGGGACATGGACCACTTTTCCACTATTCTCCATCAAGGAGGATGAAAAGTAATTGTATTCTTTTTGTTTGTTTGTGTGTTATCTGTTTGTTATTCAGCATGGACAGTAAAGGCAGCTCTTAGAGTGAAAATGGGTTTTATGTAAGGAGTAATAACCTAAATGGATTTCCTCAGCACCAGCAAGGCCTGTGGCTATTTATCTCCCCCCTACACTAATTATTCATTACAGCTCTGCCGGAGGAAAACAGGCAAAAACCCACAGCCAGATAACGGCACGAACAGCTTGCAAAAATTACTTTCTGCTTTCGCCTCTTAAAAAGATTTGCGCACTTCAGCGCCTTTCGTTCCAGAAGAGATTTCTCGAGGAACGCCCACAGTTGATAACTCTAACTTCTATTCTCTACGCTGAGAGAAACAGATTTGCATTTATCACACAGACGCATAGGGGGAGAGACACAGCGCTTTTCGTGATCGTTACCAGTAGGCTTAATGTGAAATGTGCACATGCTAATTGCCATCAAGCAAAGCGATGATTTGTTTAACTGTGTTCTAGCATGAGCCTACAGTGTAGCCTGAAGACACTGACAGTGTGCTATCAATCTCTAGCCAGAAGGTGGGGCTGCTGCTCTGCTTTCACTTATGTTGACTTGTTCCAACATTATGATTAACCTTCACCTCATGGGCCAGAGTGTCACTGCTCTGACACTTTTCTCTGGTCGTGTCCCCTGACCCTTGTCTAACCTTTCCCCGAAACACACACAAGTCCTGCTGTACCAGAGACACCAATCAGCTCGGTGCTACGGTGTTGTCAGGGTGACAAATAGACATGATGGGCGTAGGTCAGGCGTAGGTCATATCTCTACAGGGAGTAATAAGGCTACTGTATAGAGATGTGCCTTATGTTATGTCATTTATGTCAACGTATAGATGTATGGTAAATTTGTAGTTTAATAAACTGTACTTGGAGAACATACCAGATCATAAACACTGACATGGTCATCAA
Source organism: Ariopsis seemanni (assembly GCA_026413345.1). NCBI lineage: Eukaryota > Metazoa > Chordata > Actinopteri > Siluriformes > Ariidae > Ariopsis > Ariopsis seemanni. Next base: position 40,600,695 of record JAOANJ010000002.1, on the reverse strand, counting down.
ATTTCAAAAGACCTTTTTAAGACAGAAGGAAAATCAATAAATGCTCCGTCTGTGCCTACGCTGGTTCCAGCCTATCAAACGTAAAGTGAATAATCGTGTCCTTATGTACTCAGCTGAATTATGTAACATTTTAAAGAAAGTCTCAACAAACTGAGTATATGACTCTGAGCGTGATAACAAAGAGAAACATCTGGTGGTCTGAGTGCTTGATCAAAGTCCATGAAGCAGTGAACCACATGTATGTTAGCTGAACACAAGGTTGGGTTTGACCTTGTCTCAAAGCTCCCCGACCAGCATGAATGTAGCTCTGCAGTGGACACAGAGCTTATAATGCTCTCATGTAGCAAGACTGCCATCCAGTGTTTAAAGACTGGCCTGCAACCACAGCCAAGAGGGCAGCTCTTTTTCTAATCGATGCTTCTTTTTTTTTCCCCAGTTTCTCTCAGTTGCATCAACACACATTAAATGTAATCAATATTTTTTGAATTACTCATTCAAAACTCATAACAGAAGTGCATTTGGCAATATATTATTCGTCCTACTTCAAATCAATAAAAGCCATTTGTGAAGACAATGTTCTCAAAAGGTTAAGGAATATTCTAGCAAATGGTGAAATCCCACATATCATTAAAGTAACTTGGCATTCTCTTCTTTTTTACAGAAACGATGTATATGATTCTTGAGCTGACACGAGTCTCCCTGACAATCCCATCATAGTAACCCACTGTAATTCAGTCAAAGCTGTCAGGTTCAAATTGGCACTAAATTTCAAATGCCATATTAAAATATGCTGACAGAAGTAAAGTCAAGGACCGGCCCCCAAATTTCTGGTCTGGCTAAAAACTATAAAAAGAGAAGCTTTTACACTTAAATTATCTTTTAGCCAAATATTTCAAAAGGATTTAATCAGTCTCAGCAGCACAGAGTCCTGCATGAGAGACATGTTGCTTTTTCATATGGTTCTGACAGTCACATATATTTGTACAAAAAAGATTTTATTCTCAAAAATATCTGATACTTGAGAGTTCAAGACCATACTAAGTGGTATGTCAATACTGATGTCTATACTATTTAGGTAATGTACAGACAGAAAGTGGTTTGGGACATGTGAATGTCTTTTATCTGCTTCTCGCAGCTTTCAGATGAATCTGCATAGTGAAGAACGCAGCATAACCCACAGTGCAAAATGTTCTTCTCAAGATCATAAGTATGGGGTACTAACTGAAAAAATGTTTAACACTCTTTTCTGACCGTTTTGTACATTTGAGGAGATTTTAATACATTTGGACAGTGATTAATGTAAAATAATGTTACAGTGTAAATTGTAAATATACACTGATCAGTCATAACAATAAAACCACTGATAGGTGAAGTGAATAACATTGATTATATTGTTACAGTGGCACCTGTCAAGGCAACAAGTGAACAGTCAGTTCTCAAAGTTGATCTGCTTGAAGCAGGAAAAATGGGCAACCATCAGGATCTGAGTGACTCTGGCAAGGGCCAAATTTTGATGGCTAGACACCTGGTTCAGAGCATCTCCAAAATAGCAGGTCTTGTGGGGTGTTCCTGGTATACAGTGATTCGTACCTACCAAAAGTGATCCAAGGAAGGATGACCGGTAGATTGGCAACAGGGTCATGAGCACCCAAGGCTCATTGTTACATAATGGGGAGCAAAGGCTATCCCATCTGGTCCGATCCCACAGAAGAGCTACTGTAGCACAAACTGCTGAAAACGTTAAATGGTGGTGATGATATATCATTACATGATATCACACTATAGAAAGGTGTCAGAACATAGTGCATTACAGCTTGCTGTGTATGGGGCTGCGTAGCCAGAGACTGATCAAAGTGCCAATACTGACCCCTGTCTACCGCCAAAAGTTACTAGTATGAGCATGAGAGTATCAGAACCATGGAGCAATGGAAGAAGGTGGCCTGGTCTGATGAATCATGTTTTCTCTTACATCATGTGGATGGCAGGTTGCCCAGATCTCAACCTAATCAAGCATTTTTGGGATCTGCTGGACAAATATGTCCAAACAGTGAAGGTAAAGGATCTGTTACTAACGTTTTTGTGCCAGATACCACAGAACACCTTCGGATGTCTTGTGGAGTCTATGCCTCAAAGGGTCAGTGGTGTTTTGGTGATATAAGGGGGAGTTGTACAATATTAGTCAGGTGGTTTTAATGTTATGGCTGATCAGTGTACATATCAGTGTTAAATATTAATATTAAAGGTAAATGTTCGATATTAAGGCAAATCGGGACAGCACTGTCTGCACTGTGTCTTCTCAATGATGCAAAACTCTGAGAGGGTGGGGGGGCCCTGCGAAAGGATGACACACAGTTGGCATATGACTGACACTTTTAACTTCTACATTCAACCTTTTTTTGTTTAATAATTACATTTATACATGATATGGTTGGAGTAGAAGAACTCAAGTGGCCTGAACAGAGCCCTGACCTTAACCTCACTGAACACCTTTGGGATCATCAACATGGCCCAGGCCTCCTTACCTAACATCAGTACATGACCTCACTAATGCTCTTGTGACTGAAAGGGCACAAATTCCCAGAGTCATGCACCAAACTCTAGTGGAAAGCCTTACCAGAAAAGTAGAGGTGCTTATAACAGCAAAGGAGGAATAAATATGGAATGGGTTGTTCAACAATCACATATAAGTATTATGGTCAAGTGACCATAAATGTTTTGACCATTTAAGCTATATCACATGAGGAAGAGTGCAATAACAGCTCGATTGTGAGTGTGATATTGCTTTTATGCAACAGTTTTATAAATAACATTATCAAATAACTGACATTTCAGACACAGTAGGACCAAATAATTTGTTTATTTTTGCTCAGCAAATGGAAACAGATCCTGAAGGATCCACACTCACTGATAGCCAATTGGCTAGCAGGCTAGCTAACTCATAATGATTTGTACATTCCAGTTAAAGGTACATCTGGTGAAATTGGTGTCCCTTCTAACTTATCTTAATCTAATGAGTTTTCATATTTTAAGTCAGAAGTTATGTTCATGAAAATGGTGCCGTATACCATGTCTGCTGAGGATGTCACTAACTCTACTGTAGTAACAGTTTCACTGGGACTCACGCTGGAACTGGAATTTTACACTGTGAACATAGACAAGTGGAGTGATACAAACAGTGAAACATCCCAGAGCAGTTTTTAGTAAATATAAGCACTCTTGGAATGCCATTCGCCCAATCAAATTAGTGGACTGTAATGAACTGTTCTATAAAAATAGTGTATATAACAATATTTACATTTATATTTAACATTTACATGTAATATTTAACAATTAGATTTACATATGTTTACATTTTTTTGCTGAAATTTAAAACTATTATTGGACATGAATAACTTTCTAAATGCTTCAGAATGGCCTTGAATATTTAAAAAAAAAAAAAGTCAGACAGAAGAAAGTATTAAAATTTTACATTTGGAAATTCATACATACAGTGCCCTCAGCAATTACTGTTAACTCCACAAAAAAAAAAAATGGTTCACTGACCACAGAATCAAGCTTCTCCCATGGCCATCTCAGTCCCCTGACCTGAACGCCATTGAAAACCTGTGGGGTGAGCTGAAGAGGAGAGAGCACAAGAGAGGGCCTTGGACCCTGGATGATGTGGAGATTTTGTAGAAAGAGGAATGGTCTCAGATACCCTGCTCTGTATCTCTAACCTTATAAAATGTTATAGGAGACTCAGTGCTGTTTTACTGGTAAAGGGAGGTTGTACAAAGTATTAAATGCAGGGGTGCCAATAATAGTGGCGCATGTGTTTTTGTAGAAAAGAATTATTTCTTGATGAGGGATTTGTTTTTCTCTGAATAAACTGATTTCAATTAAAGGTTGGATTTTTCTCGTTTTTTCAGTGTGAGATGAAGTGACTTCACCAAAAGGTGGATTTTTTCTAACCATTTTTACTGATCTTTACAAGGGGTGCCAATAATTGTGGAGGGCACTGTAATAGTATTTTTCTCCCAGAGATGACAAAATTCCAAAACGTTACATCATGTAGCTTTAAGTACTGAAAAGGATAATAAAAAGATTGTTCCAGGATTAAGTAATAGTGACAGCAAATCAATTAAACCTTTTATTGAGAGAACTCATTAGACTTATCTGAATAGAATAGCATAAGGGTTTGATTCCACTCAACACAACCTGACTTGCGCAACCGCTGTAAACTATTCTTTGAGCAAAATGCATCCTTGGAATTCAAAATGAAAACCGTACTGTATGTTACATGATACTTTAACTGGGTATAAGACTAAACTACCACATCAAGACAATATTGCATGCATAGGCAGTGCTTGTGTCATGGCAGACTGTGTTGTAAAATATATTTTAAAACCTGGAGCAGGCCTCATATTGCCCATTCATACACCAGCTGATGCTTATGCTTTTTTCTTCTAGCTTACAGCTGGCCTACACTATTGCAGTCGGTGAGGGCAACACTGTTATTTATTCATTACTGTATTCATTGCAATCCTGCACAGCAACACTGGATTTCATTAGGAAGGCACTACAGCTCTCCATGCACAGAACTCAATAGTGAAGCCTGGGATTACATTTTAATTTAGGAAAGCCACAAAGTCGAGACACTTGCTTCTGATGGTATATGGTACAGGCAGTAATTGCACAGTGACACAGTTTTAGTTGTGTTCTATATTCCAGCACATTGTATTTGAAATGAAACAATAACTATGACGTTAATGTGAAAAATGTCAGCTTTAAATTGATAGTCTACACACAAATGGTGCACGAAAATCTACACAAACCCACTCAAACAATCCAATCAAACATATCCAGCCTGACTAGTTCTGCTAAAAGTATATCCTTTAAGACTACGTATTTGTTTTACAGGAGAAAAAGTGCAATTTTTTTTAAAAATGTAAATTATTAATTTCCTTTCTTACTCTCACACGTTAAATGTAGAAAAGTGTCACTGATCTTTGCACTACTACATGAAGTAACAGCAGTGCTGATCTGAGAATGACAGCTCGTGTATAAGTGTATGAAGTCTGCCTCCACGTTTTTGGAGTAGGCAGAAAGAACTGTCAAGCACCTCACTGGACTTGGAGGAGGAGACCAAGAACTGTCACAACTATTTCAATTACCAACAGCTTCATCCATCATGTAACACTAGGACACCAGGAGTCTGTCAGCATTTGTGACTCAGTATATCTGTATGGAACCCTATTCACAGACAAATTTAACACCTGAATCCTATATCCACTTCAGTACCACTACACGGATTTTAACTACCTACAGAACAATCAAATATCCAAAATGTAAGACAGAACAGACACAGTAGTGTGCTTTCTTTTGTCATATTTGAGTAGCTAATCTAATTAATATTGTATGTAGCTATTATTAAGTACCACATTAATACCACAGGACACTATTTAGATCATTTCAAACAAACAATGATGTTCTAGAAGAAATTCAAACAAACTCAAATGAGAAAGCATAATGTGGGTTTTTTTTTTTGGATTTAATACAAATGAAGCTCATATACGTAAGAAAAGGTAAGGACACAAAACACTTTTTTTAACCTGAATTTAGTCATGTGAATATTACAATTCAAAATTGAGGACTGTAATTTTATTTCACAAAATAAAATGTGATAATGAATGGTACAGTAATACTTAATCTTCTTGTTCTTCCAGCTTGTCCCACTTATGCGTGTGGGGTCGCTGCCATGTGGATCTTGACATGTCATATTAATTGGAGCATAGTTTTACACCATATGTCCTTCCTGCCACAACCCTCCCATTTTCCAGGCTTGGGAAATGGTGGCTAGGTTCCCAGACAACCAACCACTCACATCCACACCTATGGGCAATTTAGAGTAGCCAGTTAACCTAACTGCATGTCTTTGAACTGTGGGGAGAAACCGAAGCACCTGGAAGAAGCCCATGCAGACACGGGGAGAAAATGCAAACTCCACACAGAAAGGCCCCCGTCAGCCACCAGGCTCGAACCCAGAACCTTTTTGCTGTGAGGCAACAGTGCTAACCACTACCACTATACCATGCTGCCCTGTATACTAACACTTAACAGTAAGGAAATAATAGTAAGTAATAATGGTAAAACCCTTTACTTTGTCAATAGTTTCCAGAGAATTCCAGAGATTTAGCCTGGATGGAAAAGAGAAAAAAAGTCTGTATATGGCATTTTTAGGAAAAACCCCTTGAACTGTTCAGGGTATTAGCTTCCTAAAAGAACTGTACATAGAACCTTTTTTGATAATGAAACACTTTGCTGTAGGATTCTACACAGAACCTTTAAATAGGCTTGACAGCACACCTCTGTGCTGATGAACCTCCTATACGTTTGTATGGGAGAACAGCATGTTTTCGTTTGGCCTTTAAAGACATTTAAAAGTGTTTAGCCTACATAAAACTAGTGTCGATTCAAGAATAAATAACACATTTAAGGAATATATTGTTAATTTTGTGTGGCATTGCAATGAGCTTTTATTTTAAGCGTTTTTAACATTGTGTTGACGCAATACACCAAACTCATGGGCACCGCCATCTTGGGTTTTTTAGTGATATTCATCACCGGTCCAAGTGTTTTGCTGTTGTTTCCAGCTCGCTCACAGTTGGTTCAATCAGCTTGAAACTCATGATTCCCACCTAGTGGTCGAATCTCTCATGTTTACTTGTTTTTCCAAGAAAATCAGCTGTACACTTTGCTGTCTGGTGCCCGCGAAAGATCAGATCACTGAGGAAAATTTTGTATCCTTCCTAAAAATCAATGATTTTCCTGTTTTTTTCATGGAGAAAAAATGAGAAGGTGTATAAATATCAGTAATACTGTTTGGAAGAGAATTAATAAAAGTTTGACCCTATTATACACAGCGCATTCAAGCACCACCATCATTAGTCATGCTTGGTGTCCACAATTTAAAGTGAACATACCTGCTCAATTCTGGCTTTTATGTTTAAACACAAAGGATAGACCAATTTCATTAATGTATTACTTTTAATTATGCACCTAGAAGGCTTGTGATCTACAAGAAGCAGCCTTTATCTGTAATTCTTACCCTGATACTCAAAAATCTAAATCTCCTTATCTTTGGGGGGTTTTTTTTGGTCCATTAATTTCTGATTGAGGTTTTTTCTCATGAATGGAAAATTAAACCAGTGGAAAATGATTGCTGGTTTGTGACCGGAGCAACAGACAGAAATGGAAATTTTATAAAAAACACTGGCTTTTCAAAATGTTCATAACTTTGGGGATTTTTTTAGACATATTTACAAAATTAAACAAGTTTTCCATTCAGATCTTCATGTTCTTTAATTTGATACATTACACAACACTATGACAACCACTTTTAAAAAATGGCCCGTCATTGCTACTTTAAAGGTCTGCCCAGAGGAAAAAAACTCAAAGTATCCAGAAGGATTCTAAATTGGATCTTTTTTTCTAAAAGTGTAGAAAAGGGTGCCAATTTTGTTGCCTGTCAATTCCCAATAACCAGCCAGCTCTCCCCAGCATACAACAGCTACCAACTGAGGAGAATGAGGGCTCTTCCAAGTGCTTCTTCCAAGTCAGTCACATGTTTTCAAACTGCTGTGAATGAAATTGTCGCAAGGCAGCATAACATACTCAGAGAAAAGCACCATCTACGGTACCTTATTCCACATACATGAGCTAACAGACACTGATGATTGGCTAATGTCATTCTGATATGCCATCCCTCCCACCCAGACAGCAATAACTTATACAATGCCAAATCCATATGTTCGGATACAAAGAACTTCTAACTGTGGATGGCAAAGCTTGGGAAATGTCATCTGTCATGAATAACTGAAAACTGAAATGCTACTTGCCAGTTATTGTGCTTTTAGTGTGACATATGAGGTCCAATTTAAGTAAGAACTTAGCTGAGAAGAAAATAAAAGTTCTTTTTTTCACCACTGACTGATTTAAAATGATCCAACTTAGTCTGCAGAGTGATGTACGAGTTGTGGCTGATTCCTTCTTTTCCAATGGCAAAGTGATTGACAATGAATTGAAAGTTATTTTTTGACTACATGCTAAACCAAGCACAGTTTTTGGCTAAACTTTGCGTTCCACATCACATTCCATATTGTTTAGTTCATGTGCATCTAAACAGTTGATTAAGGCAATCAGGTCCTCTTTTTGACAACCAAGAGTTTAATTTTGCTCCCTTTTTAAACAAACATCTTGTGTGTTCATTCCTTGAATGACTAGTGAACATCAAGCATCACCTGTAATTGTCCTTACTTCATAGCAGATGGTGCAAGGACATGCAGAGGAGTTTGGTTGTTAGAATGCAGGCACTTACACATGTATGCGCAGAGGAGAGCAGGATACGGACTGACAACTAAGCCAAGACGAGAGACTAGAATCAGAGTCGGTAAACTAGCAAGGGTCAGGCAATCGCCGAACAACGTAGGAAAGAGAAGGCAAAGAGCGAAAACGTAAGAGAAATAGCAAAAGGTCAGAAAGACCTTTTCTGACAACAAGAAACAAGGCTTGGTATGAACTGAGCAGGCAGACCGATACTTCACACTGGTGTGTTTGTTTGAGGACCTTAAATAGAGGGACAGGTGATTAAGGAAATGAGAAACAGCTGAGTTTCAATAGGCTGGAGACAGAGGGTGCTGTGTTTCATGAGAACTGTAGTTCAAGGTGTCCATGTTTGTAGTTTGTTCCTTTTCAACAGGTTTACTGACAGAACCCCCCCGGAGGAGCTACCTCCGGGAGCTACATTCTTTCTCGGACGACCCCTACCTCTGGGTACTGGTTTGTCGGGATATTGGGCATGAAATTCTTGTTTGAGAAGTGGGTTGAAAATGCCTGGCCATGACCCAAGTTGTTCCTCAGGTCCATATCCTTCCCAATCTACCAGGTACTCAACTTGGCCTCTTCTTCGTCTTGAGTTGAGGATCTTATTTACCTGGTAGATGGGCTCTCCCTCTAGATTGAGTGTAGGGTGCTCCTGGACTGGTGTGTTGCTAGCAAGGAGGTCCAGGATAGCAGGTTTCAGGTGTGATAAATGGAAGGTAGGGGATATTTGGCTGTGAGGGGGAAGTTCAAGATGGTACAATACCTCATTAATGCGGTGCAAAACTTTGAATGGCCTGATATAGCATGGTTGGAGTTTTCTACAGGTGTTGGGTTCTCTCAGGTTCTTTGTCGCCACCCCTACTGTGTCACCAGGGGAAAAGTTCAGAGTTTCTCCTCTATGTTTATCCGCATATTCTTTATACTTGGCGCCAACTGATTCTAGATGCTGATGGACCTCCTCCCAGATAGTTTGACTACATGTGAACCAGATAAGCCCCCAAATAAGGGTGGCTGGTAGCTGAGTATGCACTGAAACAGTTAACTGGGTAGCTGAGTGTTTGAGCGAGTTCTGTGCATACTCGGCCCATGGAAGGAGGCATGCCTAGTCCCCCGGTTACGCATGCAATAGAGCCTCAGGAAACAACCAATTTCCTGATTTGCTCTCTTTACTTGGCCATTTGACTGGGGGTAATAGCTTGACGCAAGACTTACAGATACTTCCAACCTTTCCATGAAGCTTGTCCAAAAACGTGAAATGAATTGGGAGTCCCGCTCACTTACTGTATCCTTGAGGATGTCATAATACCTGAAGACTTGTTGAAACAAAAGCTCTGCAGTTTGAGAAGCTGTGGGGATGCCTGGCAATGGGATGGGTTTCAGTGCCTTTGAAAATCGGTCGATAGTCACCATTATGGTGGTGTTACCTTGTGAGGGAGGGAGATCTGTGATAAAGTCAATGGCTAAGTGCGACCAGGGTCTTTGAGGAATTGGGAGAGGGCACAATTTGCCAGTGGGGGGGGGGGGTCTAGGAACCTTCGCTTGGACACACTCAGAACA
>JAOANJ010000002.1:40552783-40563151 GCA_026413345.1 Ariopsis seemanni | reverse complement strand
AGGGCCATTACCGGTTCTTCAGGGCGATGCCATAGAAGAACCTTTTTCAGGGCTTCAAAGAACCGTTCATGTAACAGTTTCGCATAATGTAATGGTTCATCACAGAGTTTTGACTCTCCATGGAACCATCCAGAGGTTTGAAGAACCAATGAAGCACCTTTATTTTTTAGAGTGAAAGCAGAACAGACAAAAACAAACTTGATGCCTAAAGCATTTGTTTAAAAAAAAAAAGATCAGAAGAAAGAACGACTGATAGGATGCATATGGTTCATTTGGACGGATGGATGGATGGATGGATAATCCCACATCCAACAAGATTGTCCAATCTACACGTGACTATACAGAATAACGAAATCAATAATAATAATAATAATAATAATAATAAATGGCACATGGCGACAGAGAAAGTCGCAGAGAAATGAGCTGCTTTGTGTTCGGGTGTTTAAGCCGCATAGATTCCGTTTCTTTGAGGGTCTTTGACATCCAGCACGTCTGAGAAAGTAAACTTTGAGTGACCCGCCAGGTTAGTTTAGTCTGGGATTTTAGCATAGCGGCCTGTGTGGATGTGAAAGGCGCGATGCTGGGGGATCAGGAAGCCGCTTCAAAGGGGGGGTAGAGCGCCTGCCTGAGGAATTGTGTTCTCCCACCGAGGGCCAGCATTCTTGACCCTTAAAGACTGGTTAAACATTATTGAACGCTTCCCCTTTGTCATTGGAGCATCACACAGCCACCCCAGAGTGAGCAGCTCAGTCCGTGCTGCAGGAAGCTGCAGTGTGGGACAGAACTGCATGGTCCAGGTAGTGGGCGGGGCCTACACATGATTGACAGATGGCTATTCTTTGGCGCTGATTGAGATGTCCAAGAGTTTGACTGCTGATCACTTATAACATGGAAGAGAAGATTAAAGATCACCATAGCTTGAAAGGACTTCTTGTTCTGCCATTGTGGTTAAAAAGCAAATAGTTCCCAAAGTGTAAACAAGTTTTACTTGATATTGATTACTAAAATGTAAAACCCGAGCACGTTGTTCATCTTACTGTGTTGGCAACTAATACAAACGATAAAGAAGTGCAAGATGCATGGGCAGCAGTTTTATGAGCAAAATGTCTCCAAGTTGTTTGGCGTTTCAAAAAGTGGTTTTGAACTGCAATTAAAAATAAACATCTTTTTTTTTTCCTCTAAATTGTGAAAAATGTCTTGCTTGCTACCAATAAAATCATATTAGTCTTTTCAAGATAACGGTTTACTGAAACCACAATGAAAATGTCTGCATATGCTCAGTTGAAGCTTTAGGTCTGTGGCATGGGATTTAACATCATTAAAAGTATTTGAACAATTTTGTGTACAACTCTACTTTAATGGTTTTTAACACGTCATTAAAAAGTAGACTGTGACTTTTAAACACCAAGCTTATTATTAGACGTGTGGAAATATCTGGTCTCTTTTCACTTTGCTCAAAACACATCCGCCCTCTGCAAATAAAAAGACAAGTTGGATCAAGTTAAATGTAACATCAGTCTATTCCATTATCAGTACTTCTGACCAGCCCATTAAGACTAGGTGTGTCTGTACAAAGCCCACGTCTGCACATATTAGTGAAACAGTCAATGATTGAAACAGTAATATCACACATGACAGGAGCTGCACAATTGGCATTAGTGCCTCAGGTTAAAGGAGTTACCTGTCACTTCTGCACCAGTAAGCATCACAAACTTCATCTTGACAAGCTGTGTGGCTTATGTGCCAACGCCTTTTCCTCTGTACGCAGACATGATACTCAGACACACACACACTCCTTGCGAACCAGCACACAGGACTAACCATGCAAAAGCAGGACAAATGAGTTAAAGCCTAGCTTTTGTTATTTTCAGCATATTTGAGCAAGCAAAAATCACAACACATGCTGAAAAACTCAAGAACCATTTTTCAGTAAAGAGAAATGCTGATTAGGGATGGTCATCAAGCTTTTGATCATAAAGAGCATGAGAAGTGTCTAGTATCAGGATCTATTTCCATCTCCTGACTTGAGATTTTGGCCTCAAATACTGACAGAATACAGTCTAATACTTTCACTTCATGTACAGACTATTTCTAATCTTAAACACTGTCATTTTTGAATTTCTCTTGCTCACCTGTTAAACACTGAGAAACGTAAGACTGGTTTTGAGTCATGTGAGTGATTGAAGGAATGTGGGAAGGATTGAGACATGAGGAAAGAAAGGAAAAGGGAAGATAGAAGCCTGATTCGGTGAACAAATCTTGAAATTCTTTGCATGAGAACCAAGAGCCATACTGAGGCAGCTTTGGAGTGAGAAGTATATCAGGAAGAAAGGTTTAAGAAATTTCTTCAAAATGAAGATGCTGCAAAATGGCAATTGAGAAACTCCGGATTTAAAAAAAAAAAAAAAAAAAAGAGGAGACACAATCTAAATAAAAAGTGTTTAGGTTATGACCCGATTATTGCTCTCAGTTGCTCTAATCAGCAAAGTGTTTTGCTACACACTACACTTTAGTTACATTTTGTACATCTTATATGAAAACTTCATTACCGTAAGTCATGCAAAACTACTGGCACCCTTGATGAAGATGAACAAATAAGATATTTAAAATAAAGTGCACAGATGATAAATTCAGGCTTTAATGCAAAACAAAAATTACTATGGGAGAAATGCTATTCTCAAAACCAAGAATAAGGAAATAAATAGATTCAAGTGTATTTCGAGAAAAAGCTTTGTAGCAGCTCCTGAGTTCAGGTTTCACTGTGGTCTAAAAATGTGTGTTTGATCCCAAATATTTTTTTATCCATCACCACTGTGGAGATACATAAAAAGTGATTGATAATTTACCCAGCAATTCAACAAACACAAGCCCAGGAACATATTGCCTTACCTGGTGAGGGATCTGGTTAATAATGCACAGGAAAGAGTTAGAAAATGCATATCTAGTCACATACTGGTGTTCACAAGTTTCAACAGGGCTTCATCATCACATCCACTTCAACAGACCATTAGGAACAGTTGCCTGAAGAAAGACTTTATTGACAGTTACAAATAAACTAATCTACCTTGATTGCCTAAATGTTGCTGGGGCTTTGTTGTAAAATAACATCAAAACGGAACTTCATTTGGAGGAAAAAAAAAAAAAAAAAAATCACACTGGTACACACAACGAACAATTTACAATAAATACATTACAATATATGTGTTTCTCATATTATGAAATGTAGCTTATTCATACATATCATTTTTGTTCATCTTTATCAAGAGTGTCAATAATTATGGCCCTCACTGCATGAAACATTTCTTGTAAAATAGCTCCACTGTGTAAGGAGGAGCACGCAAGATACATTACATTTTAGAACATTTACTGACAAGGTTGTTGCATGCTAAATAGAAGCATCACCCCACACAAGCTAATGTGCAGAATGCCAAACATGTTTCCCCAACCTCTCTAAGCTCCACACAAGGTCGTTGAGACAGGCTGAGGACTCGCACTTCATTTCGCTCACTCAAACTTCTTCTATTTGGTTGTGCGATGAACGGCGCTGCAGATGGTGCAGTAAGCATTTAATCTCTGAGCTGAACAGGGAAAATTAGCCTTTGTGGCAAATAATAGACAGAAGTCTGGAAAAACACAGCTGAAAAACAAGACAATGAATCAATTTTATCCAACCATTTGTTTGACTTTCATATGGGCATATCTGTCTAAACCCTCCAGCACTAATATTTTATATATATCCACAGTCACTGAATATGAGCAATTGCGCGTTCTGATTGGAGACTCTACTACTAGGCTATCAGCTCATATACCGTGAGTAGAGAAAAATAAAAATGGCGGAGCATGTTACTGAACCAACCGAGGACGAAATAAAAACTCGAAAACAAAACCCCCAAAAACACACACAAAAAAAGGCAGCAAAATATGGAATAAAAGTATTTGATGGTAAGAATGTATCATTTTTTTTATTTTTCAATAATTATTATTACAGCATTTTTCACAAGTTGTTACTGTCATGTTGCCAGTTTGTTTACATTCTAAGCAGAAATGATTTTGCCAGACGTTTTGTCTAAAGTTTTTATTTACTGAATTTGCAAAAAATAAACATGCGCCATTTCTCAAAATCCAGTGAATGTGGATAGGAAAAAAAAAAGTTATTCCATTCAATCTCATTGTACGTGACTTATAGCCAACTCTGCGCTCCGCGCCTCGTTGGCCATCAGCTCATGTACGACTTGATTTCATGGAATAACTGTTGAAAAAAATAATATATATAAGCAGAACTCATTTTAGTTATTCCCAATGACAGGTCACTGCAATTACAGGTCACTGCAATCACAGGTCATAAATAAAACAAAGCCTCCATTCCAGGTTCTGCTTCATATGAGAACCTAATACACATCTTTTTCACCAGCTTTACAAACAAAAGAAAACATTGTTGCCTCGTCTTGATGAACCAGAAAACTTACACCCGTGACGAAAGAGGTCATTGCAAATGGAAATGTATTATCTCCTGCCAGCAAATCATATTCGCGTTGAAAATACAACAAATGAACTTCAAAGATTCCACTTTGCTCATTTCCCAAGTGACACCATTAGATCTAAAGGTCATTGTGTAACTTATGATTGGAATCAAGTTACACAAATAACTATAAGCTAAGGCACAATAAATGTCCCTAATCCTTTTGCACAAGTTCAGCCACAGATGACCCTACAGTGCACACCTTTTTAATTTGATTGTAAGGAATCAACCTTTTCTCTGTATTTCCGAAATCCAAATTATTAGCGATCTCTCAACTCTTTTATTGTTACCAAATCCCACAGTGCCATTAAAAAATAAGCACCATGAAATTGACAAGTTCATATGTACATTTTATAATGTATCCACCTAAAACTAATACAGCATCAAACCTAAAAAGGGGAGGGAACCAAAGCCATTTCTGATCATCAGTGAAGAGGAGATGCAGATAACTGGCACTCCACAGGGCTTGGCCAAAGAACAAAGGAACCAATGGAGTGGGGGGGGAAAAAACAGTCCAGAGTTCTTCAGGAAATATCTCTTTGCTTGTCATACATCAACAATATTTGGGTATTTATTTATTTACTTATTTGTTTGCTTGCTTGGACAAATCAGGTCTAAAAAGCAGCCACAGTGGATCGTTCTCACCTGTAATGCCATTCTGAGTCTCCACGATTGTTTTGGTTTTTGTTTTTTTGTTACCTTTTCAGTGGTTGGAGAAAAAAAATGACAGTTCTGTGTGTGTGAGTGAGTGTCAGTATCTCTGTGCTTGTGAAAGCTTCAGTGTGAATCATAACAAACACTCATTATTCATGTACAACGTACTGCGAGTGTGTTTGTGTGAGGCTGTTCTCTGTGGACACCATGCTAAAGTTCTTCATTGTTTGTGTGATTTGTCCAAGTGCGCTCAGTCCTACTCTTTGGCCTCCAGAAAGAGGGTCTCTTGAGGGAAGAGTTTGGCTTCTGACAATGTCCATGCCGGGTCTAACTGAGTTATCTGGTGAGAAAGAGAAAAAACGTATTTGAACTACTGTAATTAAAATATATATATATAAAGAGAGTCAACAGTATTGTAAAATATTACATATGCACAAATAAAATTTACATCCATTAATCATGTCATGGTCAACTTTGTACTATACTTCTGTCTTATATGTCAAATCTATGTGTAGGTGATTGCCTGCTGTGTGTGGGCTATGGTGTGCAATGTGTGGGGTCTGCGTCTCTGAAACCATGAACCAGAGTTGCAGTAATCCGATCACATCACCATGAGCACCGAGTGTCCCGTTTCCCTCCTGAGATAGACCCTGTTTGTTATTACACATGCACCAATCCAAAACAAACACACAGCCAGATTTTTTTTTTTTTGGGGGGGGAGACACCATGTGGTGGACCTATAACGGTTTAATCCATGCTAACCTACATGACAGCAACTCTATGGTGTGGTGCCATGATCACAGAGCAAAAGAGTCTGAAGAAACATACTAAGAGTTCTCAGAACTAGATCTGAGAAAGACGGAGAGAGAGAGAGGGAGAGAGAGATGCAAGTTGATTGCAGTGAGCTAATAGCAGGAGGTTCTCCTCTTACATAGGGCCTGTGTTCACACCTGTGTGTTCCAAACTGTGCGGCCACTGACAGCTCATCACAGGGCATTAACTGCAGCCTGATTAAGACCTCTATTCCAAGCTCACCAGACCTCCTAATCTTACCCTCCACTAGCATTGAACAGAGCGGGTCACAGAGTGACCAGAACATGCAGGGAGCAGGAAGCCGTGCAAAGCCTAAGACTGAACTGTACTTTCAGTGTTACAGTCATAAGGCATCACAGCAGAACCATCAAGGAAACTTTAAAGAAACAGATGGAACACTTTGTTTACTTGACCTCAGTAGTTTACTACTTTACCAATAGGTGCTTTCAGACCAAATATTTCTAGGGACTCATTGAAAGAAACTGCCCTCTGGAGAGCTCCCTCAAAAACTACATACCGGCAAGGGCTTTTTTTTTTTCCTGTTTGTATTCACACTGCCAGTAGGAACGCTGAAGTAATGTAAGGCGGCTTATTAAGAGCAATGTTGGCAGGAAATGCAAGCAAATATTTTTATATTCAAAATCGCGATGTTTTTCCTCTGTCGCATATACACTCAACAAAGCCTGTCCAAGGTGGGTTTCTTTTTCTATTTTTTCATGCCAACATTAAGAACTGTTGTTTACATGGCTAACATTTTACATGGATTTTTAAAAAAATGGTGGTTGCCGGTGTTCCACTGGTTCATGTTCAACCAATCGACGTACACTTGTGTCTGGACCCTTACCCTCACAGAACACTTACGTTACTCATGGTTCCTCTTGTGTTGAGGGAGTATCTACCCTGAAGTAGGAGGTATGAAAGTCCCTCAAAACGGCGTTCTAAAAACTATGACTGTTCTCAGTCCCTGCAGTGTGGGGACACAAAAAACAGGAAACTTCCTCCAACAGTTCTAAGAACTATGAAAAAGTTCCTCCGGTCTGAAAGCGCCTAATGTCACACCCACAAATTTCTATGCTGAATGTAACCAGACACTTTAAAGATATGCTTCATTGTTTTCAATTTAATCTGCAACTGTATATCTGTTTACTAAGGGAAAGAATATCCGTATGCTTTCCTGTATTGAGGAAGGAATGGAAAACCTGTTTATCCAGAGTTGACACTGATGGTTATTTTTCACCTTAGCTACAAATTACATACCTAGCCATAACGCGTGCAAAATCCTGCGAAATACGAAAGGTCTTGCTCACTCTGACCACAAATCAGGAATGTATTATTGCTAAAAATGAAAGAAAGCTGTGCAGGGGTATCACTGTCTATTAGTGCCAAATACGTTTCCTCATCACAGTCTATATCATCTTTGCGGCAAAAATACCACCACCATTCTAGCGAATATCTGTGACAGCAAATATCACTGGTTGGTTTGGGAACTGCAACTAGAAACAAATAACTGGGAAGGATAAAAACAAGCATACTGCGGTTCCGTCAGTCTCACACAGTCACAACATAACTTCATGTCTTACTTGCATAAAACTAAATGCTGCTCAACATGTTCGCATTGCTCAGTCCCCCCCAATTTCACCAGTTCTAGCTGAAAATGAATGAATTCTGGACGTTTTGTCACATCATTGCCGGTGTCAGCAAAGGGTTAAAATGGAAGTCTATAGGCATGGTCGATGGGTTATAATGGAAGTCTATTTTGTTTAAAATAAATCAAAAACGATCCAGTGAACGTCAATCTGGCATGAGGAAACGCCTTGTTGATGAGAGAGGTCAAAAGAAAATAGCCAGAATGATGTGAGCTGACAGGAAAGCTATGGTAACATAAATAACCACCCCTTACAACAGTGGGAGCAGAAAAGCGGATGGGTTACAACATTGTGTTCCGTTCCTTTCAGCCAAGAACAGGAATCAGAGGCTACATGAGCACAGACTCTCGAAAACTGCAAGCTGAAGACTGGAAAATGTCATCTGGTCTGATGAATCTCAATTTGAGCTGCGACATGCAGATGGTAGGGTCAGAAGTTGGAGTTAAAAGCATGGATCCATGATGGTGGTGTAGTGATATGAAGAATGTTTTCTCAGCACACATTGGAACATATCAGACCGGTCAAACATCATTTGAATGCCACAGCCTGTCTGGGTATTATTGTATATCCCTTTACAGCTACAATTTACCCATCTTATAATGGTTACGTCCCGGATAATAACCAGCATGTCACAAAGCATTTCACACTGGTTTCATGAACATGACACTCATGTTCAGTGTACTTCAATAGCCGTCCCAGGCACCAGACCTGAATTTAACAGAGCTTTGGGATGTTGTAGAACGGGAGATGAAAATACAAATGACAAATCTGCGACAATTATGTGATGCAATCATATCAACCTGAGCCAGAATCTCAAAAGAAATGGTTTCCAACACCTTGTGGAATCGATGCCATGAAGAATTGAGAGCAAAGCAGGGTCCTACCCAGTATTAGTGTGTTGTTCTTTAAAAAAAAAAAAGCCCAGTGAGAAGAGATTTATTTTTATGCAACTCTTCAACAATGAAGCGATACAATAAAAAGTAGTTCTGCTTCATAGTTTAAAAAAAGTTGTGCGTGTTATTTGGAACATTTTTTGAAGAGGATACCTTGTGTGGTTTTTCAATAGTCTTGCATGACGGCATTCTACAAAAATATGTATTTTCCATAAACATTTGCTGCCTGCCGCAATAATTGTTTTCTCAGTATAGGGACATGTACATGAAAATATTGTTCATACAAATTAAGTCCACACACACACACACACACCCACACCGGTCCTCTGATTGTTTTCTGAACAGCAATAAAAAGAGAGTCATTCATGTTCATATCAAGGTGTCTCATTAGAGCAGGGCTGCAAGCCCTCTGACAGAGATGCTGTTCTGCGCAGCCCTGATGGATGTCGGGAAGATCAGAGAGGCTCCCAAGCAGCTTGGGTCTCTCAGGGGATACAAGTGAAAGTACACCAATAACAGCACATTTGCTTTGTTACCCCCAAAAGTCATGAGTGTGAGATAGCTGCCCTTTGTTCCTGAGCATGACCTGAGGGTGCAGTGCGACACGGGGAGGAGGTGGCACTTGACAGCAGGAGAAGGGTGAGACAACACCAGCACAGGCTGGCAAAGGGAGAGAGAGAGAGAGAGAAGGATATACAAGACAGAAAAGATAGACAGGCAAGATGGTACTGCAAAAAAAAAAAAAAAAACCCACACCACCCCACCCTTTCTCTCCCCTCCTCCTGTGTACCACTTCACAAATACTACCAATGTAAATGAACCTGAAATGCTGCTATAACACCCAAGCATCAGGTAGAATCAAATGAGGATAGAGGGGGGCACAAGTGTGGCTGTGTGCTTTGATGACTGTTCTCTTTAAGAGGCGGGGAGGAGAGAAACAAGGTGTCACTCTATGGCAAGAGACAGATGCCATGGGTGATTGTTTACATTGGTATCCAATTAACAGACCATAAGAGCAGAAGCATCTGTCAACAAACAAAGCTGTTGCTTTCCTCTGCTCTGCGCATCTCGCTCTTTATCTCATCTTCTCTTTCTCGTCCCCACATCACTTGTTTGTTTCTCCAGAACCTTCTGCTTGCCCTTCACCAATTATATTAGACTATTCTAGGTAACAATGATCATAGCAGAGTAACACACACACACACACACACACACACACACACACACACACACACACACACACACACACACAGAGAGCAAACATCTGAAGTGAGCTCATTTCAGGATGGGCTCATTCATCTCTCCGTAATCCTGTGAAGGGTTATTTAAAGGAAAGCAGTGGCTGTGTGAGTGAGGAGAGTCTTGCATGGGTGCTGGCTGTTTTCTTTAGGCTCTGATGATGTTGATGGCAGGTAATCCACCTAAACCTTTAACAAACTTATCCCGAACAGCCCCACACAGGCCAACAAAAACAAGACCGACAGCCACCCTGGTGACCCAAGAGGCTGAGAAAAACAGCAAGGCAGAACTAAAGAGAGAAATAAAAAAGAAAGACTCCTAGAATCTGACCTTCGCCAGGTCTAACCCTGCACCTCTCATTTACACGTAAACGGAGGTTTTAGTCACTGAAAACGGATATCTTTGAAAACTCCGGGCAAAGTGGAGATTTCTGAAAACTCCATTTTTCATGCCTGCGTGTAAATAGTGGAAAATGGAGTTGTAGGTTTTCCCGACGTCACGCTATGTGTCACAGAACAATATTTGCATCAGGCGCTCAATATTTTGGTTTGATGGTCTCATGGATGCAACACAGGTGGTCGTCCTTTTTACATATTTGCAAACA
>JAOANJ010000002.1:40249058-40267203 GCA_026413345.1 Ariopsis seemanni | reverse complement strand
TCACGGCAAATATGGCGGCCACTGACAGCGGCTTGGTGCTTGGCCAGATTGATGCAGCTGCGCACAAAGAGTTTCGTCCTCTTGGTGGTTAGTTCTATCATCAAAGTGATCAGTGGTGTTTGTAGTTTTATTACAGAAACTTATTTTAGAACATAATTTTGCTGTCAGGTGCACTTTAAAGTCATTAATAAACTCAGTAGATAATGTAATCTATCTGGAGAGGGTTCCTGCTAAGTTCTGCACTGACAAATCCTACTCATCATGCTTAAGCTCTGAATGATTTAGGGGTTACGTAGTTTCACAAGCCATACCTCTAATTTTGCTTGAGATTCAGGTCGCTTTCATCAATAAACCTGATAAAGAACCACCTACTTTCAAAAAAAAAATTTTGAATGATATGACAGATGACCAGCCACACACACTTTGCTGTAGTCCATCAGCAAACACACAAGATTTTGTTTTCAGTGTTTAAAGGTTCCCTGTATATGCACACAAAGACGCATAAACACAGCATGTCAGAGCGGGTCAAAATCTCTTCCAGAGAAACATCTGCTTGTACCGGTAACATCACTGACGCATCTCTCTGGATGGAATTAAATTTATCAAACTGGCCTTGATTTAAACATGAAGTATGATGATGATGCTAAACTTCTAGCTCCAAGCTTGATTTACTTGTTAGCGACATTAGCTTCACAGCTGCAGTGCAAATAAGATTTTGAATTAATGTAATTTTTTTTTGTCAAAGTGTTCCATTAAAAATCCAAGTTCAACATGTGTACTGTAGAGTTAATAAGTTTACAATTTAGCAGGAAGTCATATTACTCTTAGTAGGTAGCATTTATCTGTTAGGTGTTGGGTTTCATTTTCCCACTTGAGGAAAGATGTTTCTTGTTAGAGTAAATTCAAGTTGTTCACTGGTGCTCTTTACAGAAAAAAAAGCTCACATTATCACACAAGTGCTACCCATCAAACATTCACTCACGAGCTTTTTATTGGCAAGTAAATGTCACAGCGTGCACATTAAGTGGCCACGAATTTATTTTAGAACTGACGGCGGCTAAACCACACTTTAGCTCCACTACAATAAAGGGTGTTTGAGCAGCTTCATCTCTCTTCTTCTACTTTTCCTCTAACACCTGCACTAATGCTGTTTTAAGTCAGTAATGCATTTCAGAGTCCAGTCTTTTTTGAGGTGGAAATACCATATATCCTGTCTACAGCAATAAATTTGCAACATAAAGATATTTCTTTCAGGCCACTGAACCAAGCTGATGTCGTAAACATAGGCGTAGCCTCATGTACACCTGTTACTTAGCACAGCACTACATAATCACATGAAAGCAAAACATAATTACTGAGTTATTTTTAATGTGACATACCCAACAGGATTCCCTAAACACACCCTGCCGATGTTAGTTGTATCACAGCTAACTCAGCCGTGAGTCCATCAGAGAGAGGGAAAGTCTGACTCAGAGTGGATACACTCAGAGATACTGGCTCACCCAGTAATAATATGAGATGAGGTTAATACCTTCTGCCTGTGTTAATGGTCATGAAGGCCATGACAACCTGAAAACAGATCAACTAATACTGATAGTCCGCTCATGTCATTCAAATAAAGGACTCTGATAGGCATTGATACATCACAGCAATGTGCCAAGAATAAAATTCCATGTTGTAATAAGGTCTTTTATCTCTTTATCACAGTTTATGATATAATGTAAAAATGATGACTTAATTAAAACAGTAAAGAAAAACTTCATGAGAAGACAGGTAATTAACTTACACAGTCAGAAGGATAGTTCATGTGCACCTTTCCCAAAACTCTTGTCTGGGAAACAGAATGATCAGATTGCCTCCTCAGAGAAAGACAGGCAATTCTTTTTCATCTTTCATTAGGAACCTTAGAAGACCGCTGCCTTTATGCTCCCTTTCAAATTGGACAGCACCAGCTCTGCCCAAAAATGCTCTGACTAGCTGCTTTCGACTGAAACAAAAGTAGTAGGGATGATATTTCGAACTGTTCACGCCAGTAATATTGTGGATGCTTGAATGTTTAGTTATTGATCAGGAGGGTGGGGGTTCAAGCCCCAGCACTATCAAGCTGCCATTGTTGGGCCCTTGAGCAAGACCCTTAACCCTCTCTGCTCCAGGGGTGCTGTATCCTGCCTGACCCTGTGCTCTGAGTGCAACGTCCTAACAAGCTGGAATATGCGAAGAAAAGAATTTCACTGTTCTGTAATGTATATGTGACAGATGAAGGCTCCTTCTTCTACCTACTTTAGCTGGCACTAAAATTTAAGATATGAAAAACACCAAAAATGACCATAATATGTACGTTTGGGCTATAACATCTACACTGAAACCTACATTTAAATAATGTTTGAGGCAGTGGTCACCTGATCAGAAGGTTGTGAGTTCAAGCCCCCACACTACAAATTGGCCACTATGGGGTCCTTGAGCAACGCTCTAAGCCTCTCTTCTCCAAGGACACTGAATCTCAGCTGCTCCTCCACTCTGACCCTAGCTTTTTAGCTTATGCATGGGAAAGCATTTCACTGTCCTGTATTTGCACATGTGACGAATGCTTTATTTAAAGCATTTATTTCTACAGCTGAGGACTTCTACACCATACACATAAAATTCCTCAGGGGAAAAGTATAGGACGATATAGTATCTCAACTATGCTATATTCCACTGAGGTCAGTCTAAAGCAGACTGCTGACCTCTTTTTAAATTGCAAGACCTCCTAAGCACATGTGATTTGGAGGGGAGTTTTATGGACTTTAAATGGAAAACATCTACCACAGGTTAAAAGCATGCACATAAAAATCTCACTTTGCAGAGTGAAAGGTGCCGCTCTGTGCGTGTTGATTTGTTCCAGCTCTGAGAAACTGAGCAGAAAATGAATCAGTGCACCTGGACACCTGGAGTATGAAAAAGCAATTCAGCATAAAAATCAGCGTTCGGCTCTGGCACTGCTCAAACAGTGCATGCAAAAACATAGCCATGGAGCTTTGATCATCAGAAATAAAACCTCAGCTATGACAAAAAGTCACATTCAGTTAAAACTGAAGGTTTATGTTCAGTAAAGCGGGGGGGAAAACACTTTAGCCGTGAATAAAGATCTCACACACCTGCATTACACAATGGCAAACATGAAAAGACAAAGTAAATAATGCAGCTTTTTCATGTCAAATTCTGAGCTTTTTACTCTATGTATGTATTTATTTTCAGTTTTCTCTTAATTTTCAGAAGCTGGCCACCAAGTTTTTCTTTATAAGGCAGAATCGTAACAGGTGTTGGGTTATTTTATTTTTTTTTTACCAAACTTTATTACAGACTACAGCGAGTTTACACTCCAGACAAAATGAATAGAAAAGGGTCGGGAAGAACTCAGCTATCAAACACTTTGCACAGGCAGCAATGAAGCTGGATCAACTGCAGATAAAACAAACAAACTCAGTATTAATTCTTAGACGGTTTAGACTCTAGATTTTCTTTAAAACCAGGTAACTCAATAGAGTGCACAGAAGATCTCTTACAGAAAGGAGGCAAAAACTGCTAATAAAACTGTTCCTAGTTCATTCCCTAAAATAAAATCCTGCAGGACTTCACAAGGTGAAAATGTGCTGTGAAAATACTGTACAAGGCTACTCTAGTAGAATAAACTGCTATATAAAATAATAAAGCATTTCGCACAGGCGTGATTTAAACAATATATAGGCCATAATAAAGATATAGATAATAACCAGATTGATATTCATAGTACATGTAATAACAACAGTAAAGGCCAGGAACTAAGTCATGAAGTAAACAACCTGGGAAAGTCCTACTCTGATATAACAACAAAAATAATCAGTCAAACACAATACTACATGTCTTCATGTGACTAGTACAGTCAAGTGAAGTATAATTAGTGGTGTGTGTTACCTTTTCTGCACCCTGCCCGCGCTCCTCTCATGGACCTGTGTGTAAAAACGCACTTGTGCAAATGACAGATGCCAACAATGCGGACAAAATCAACCCCAGACAAGTTTCCTTTGGCTGATGCGTCTCCACTTCTGCCCTGGAATACGGTGGCATAATTTTAAGCTCCGAATCCAAATGAGTTTCCAGCAAACCGATGGACCACAGAGTGTGGAAAAGCGGAGGTTAGTGCGCGCACACACACTGCGGCGCGCAGCCCGGGTCCCTGGCGCAGTCCAGCGCGCACTTCCAGCCCCAGCTCAGTGTCCCTGCAGTAATAATGCGTGCAGGAGGAGCAGTGCTGCCAAATCACACTCGCATGGTTGCCATATTGGAACGAAATAGGGCTCAAATAGACTCTCCAAACTCTTTACCAAATGTAAACTTATTCAATAAAACTTGTCCTACAGGCTTACTGTATGTAACAGCTTTTTTCCTCAAGATGTGAAACTA
Organism: Ariopsis seemanni; assembly: GCA_026413345.1. Classification (NCBI taxonomy): domain Eukaryota; kingdom Metazoa; phylum Chordata; class Actinopteri; order Siluriformes; family Ariidae; genus Ariopsis; species Ariopsis seemanni. The sequence continues at coordinate 40,262,781 of JAOANJ010000002.1, read as the reverse complement.
CTGCTCTCTGTGGACGAACACAAGGACTCGTGCCAGCACCTGAAGGACGTAATCTTTGTAGGCTACATGGTTTGGTATGCTTTTGCACATTTTGTACCTAACAGGATGGTGGCGGTGGTGGTGGTGCAGCAGGCAGCGCTGCACCTCACAGCTCCAGGGTCCCAGGTTTGATGTGCATGTTTTCCTTGTGTCTGCACGGCCTTCCTCCTGGTTCTCTGGTTTCCTCCTACTTCCCAAAACATGACCGGTGGATTAACCACTAGCGTCGTTAGCATACGTGTCAAGTTATACGATTTGGTTGTAATTTGTACAAGTGATGACCAATCGTCACACGACAAACCTGTACAGACGACATCGATTTTCACAATTTTCATATATTAATTTTTTTTACTAAATATTCCAACGATTTAAAACATTTTTCATTGCCGCCATCGGTCGGAAGTTGTCATCGGGCCGAAGCTTACGTGTATTGACACCGCTGATTGGCTTAGAAAACTCGCAAAGAGCGAGAGCGAAGACTACAGTTTAGTCAAAATATACACGTGTGCTTCACAAGATGTCAGAACCAGCTACCAAAAAATGTAAAACTACAGCGCATGGACGTCACCTTACGGAATGGGAGAACGTTACTGGCGAATATGCAGGTTGGATAAAATCGTCATCTAAAGGAGCCCAGTACTCTTTTTGTGTACCTTGCAAAGCCGATATCAAAGTTAGTGCGTCTGGATTCTATGATTTACGCAAGCATTTCGAAACGAAAGCCCACAAGGATGCTGTCATCAGGATGAAAAGTTTTAAGCCCATCAGCGAACACTTTCTTCCAAAAAGCAAAATCGTCTACTCAGCAGATGATGTTACAAAAGCTGAGGTTCTGTTTAGTCAGTTTGTCGCGGAGCACAACCTACCTGCTGCCGTCGCTGATCATTTCACAGAACTCATCAAAGAAATGTGTCCGGATTCAAAGATTGCAAAGGTTAATAATTTTATTTTCTATATTGTTCAATTTCTTAGTACAATACGTACCATTGCACATTTTTTTCTAGTCTTCAAGAATTGCACAATAATTAATTGTCGACAAATATCCATGCTCATTGCTATACATTTTATTATACAAACCCGTATTATTTTTAGGTATGAATATTACTGTTTTGTAAAGATTAAACACAAAATAAATCTTAGAAATTAATATTTATTTTTCTTTTTACAGGAATTCGCCTGCAAGCGTATAAAAACAACAGTGATAGTGAAGGATTGTCTGGCTCCAACCTACACAGATCCAGTCATCTTGAGATGCAAGACACAACCTTTCAGTCTCATGATCGATGAAAGCAACGACAGAAATGCCAAAAAAAGACTCGTCATTCTGGTGAGGATTTTTGATGGCGAAAGCACAAAGACAAGACTACTAGATCTGCCAGAACTCGAATCCGGAAAAGCTGCTGCTATCTTCAAGGTGATCAAGGACTTTTTTCGAAAAGCACAACATTCCATGGAAAAACTGTGTCGGATTTGCAAGTGACAATTGTAATACAATGCTTGGAGCAAATGATTCGGTACTGTCGCGATTAAAAGAACAAAATCACAATATCTTTAATGTAGGCTGCATCTGCCACTTAGCCACTCTATGTGTGAAAGCTGGGGTGAAGGTACTGCCATTCAAGGTAGATGACTTATTGGTAGATATTTTCTATTTTTTTCAAAACAGCCACAAAAGAATTCAAGAGTTCAAAGAATTTCAGGAATTCACAGAGACTGAAGAAGAGAAGATCTTGAAACATTGCCCAACTCGCTGGCTGTCACTGGGCAAAGTTATAACGAGGACATTGAGCCAATATGAGGCACTGAAAAGCTACTTCTTCAGTCACCAGGATGTAGAAAAACTTGGCACTGTACATTCAATCAGCAAGCGCTTGCATGATCCAATGACCCAGCTTGTGCTAAACTTTCTGGATGACATCATGCCACATCTGGATTCATTTAGCACTATTTTTCAGGGTGAGAAGTATATGATTGGGGACATGATTCCAGAAATGAACAGGATATTGAAATTACTGCTTAGTAAGTTCATGCCAGTGAAGAATATTGCACCAGTGAAGGATGGGTTGTGGGAAGTGGACTACACAAACAGAGAGTTTCAGCATGTAGTTGACAAAGTTGCTGTCGGAATGTCTGTGAGATGGATGTTAGCAGATGATGACATCGACCCTGCAACAAAACAGAAATTCTTTGAATCAGTGAGACAATTTTATGAAGTTGTGGTGAGCAAAATGATTGCAAAGTTTCCTTTCCAGGACCCTATACTGAATGAGTTGGTAGTGCTGGATCCAAGGAAACAACTGGATTACAGCAATGCAGTTTCCTTGTCTCAAACATTTCAAGTCGATGTCAATGAGGAGAAGATCAAGGAAGAGTGGGACAACTAACAGTTCATGTTGATGGAGCTGGAAACACAGCCAGACACAAAGCACACAGACAAATACTGGGCTGGTATTTTCCAGATGAAAACCCCACTTGGTCATGTGAGATTTCCCTGACTCAAGAGACTGTTCACATATTTGCTCTGTCTTCCACACAGTAATGCGGATTGTGAGAGAGCATTTTCTCACGTCCGCAAAATCAGTACCGAATATAGAAAGTCAGTGGGCGTAGATACTTTGACAAACTTTTTACAAGTCAAATTCAACTGTGATCTTAAATGTTTTGAGGTCAAGCCAACAAAAGACATGCTGAAACTTGCCAAATCCACCACGTACAATTATAATAAGGTTCATTCCTAACTTTGTAGACTGCTGCAAATGACATGAAATACAAGAAGTAGAAACTGTTTACACGGTGTTGACCGTTTTCGCTTTGTTGGAATTCTTTTTTTTTTATTTCATTTATTGGGGGGTGCTGCATTAGGCGCATGGTGTAAGATCCCAACTCATTTTGTAAGACCAAATGGCGGTGTTTGTAAGACGAAGTATCGCAGAGGGTTGACAGGTATGCAGTAATTTTCGCATTTGTCCGTCTATACATCAAAAGCATCGGACCGGATGGCTCATGAAAATTTGTAAAGATATGGGTCTAATCTAATTCTAATTTTCTTCCAAATGTTACACTGTACGAATACATGTTGTAACAGCCTGTGAAACAGGGTCCCCCGCGGGCCCAAATCTAAAAATTTGTTACTCTGCCACGGATAGTCCTAGCCCCACCAAAATTTACAGGCACATCCCTGTCCCTGAGCCCTTTCAACGAGCCCAGTCACAGCCTGATCCAACATCAAGAGTGAATGCAGCTTGTGGAAAACTTTAGCATGAGCAGTACAGTACAGTATTATGTTAAGTGCCAAACTGCTAATCAATTGTTACCGTATGTGTATTCATTATTTTTTCCATTCATAATAAGGACAGTCATAGTCATGTGTTTTGTAGGATGTAGATTTATACTTTAAGAGTTTTTATTTTCTATTTTCTAAGTTCGAGTTCAGAAGTTTTTAGTCTGAATGCCAAACATTACCATGTCTAGTTTTGAGTCATTTTAAAAAAGTTATTTTGTTACAAACTTGCTTAGAATCTCGTACTCAAATTTTTAACTCTATTATGTAAGAATAGTTGTATTGTTAGTTACTAAATTTCTTATATACATATTAGAAACGTAGTATTAAAAAGTTATTGTTGACAATGTTTCATGAGTGTTATTATAGTACCTATATATGAGTACCAGCAAGTTGTATTCAAATGGAACATCCTTGCCCTCCATACGTTTTTCTAGACATGGAACTGACCTGTGTGTACTACGGTTTTCTTGGGTATAACTTGAAGCATGTTTTTCTTGAATCTTCTGACATTTTCTTGCAAATTATATTCAATTTGTTGTGTAATTAGCAACTAATGTCGAGTGTAACTTGGCCTTTGAAGATCACAAAAATGTGCCTGGAAATAGCTGAGAGGCCATCTCCAGGCATCTAAAGCCCTTCAGCTTCCAGGGCCTGCCCAGCCATATTCAGACAGGCTGAAATTTGGACGGACAGACAACATTTCAGACTTGTCTGTCCTGTGACAGTCTGCTTAAAATTCCTTATTTCCCCACACCGATTAAATGTGTCATGTACACCAATAATATAATACGACCGTCACACCTTAAATCATCTCCTGAAGAATGAAACAAACTGTCATAAGAAATAAGAGGATTCATACCTGCCAAAGATCCAATCCAATCACTCCGATGCTACTATATTTGTAGATCTCAGAATCAGGAGTGTATTCGGGGTTGTCAATTTCAGGGTGCACCCATTTACCTTTGTAGGCAGGATTGTCGATCTGTTTCGGCTTCCACTCACCCTAAGAAAGGGGAAAACCCATTTTATAAAACATTCTCAAACAGCTGTTCTACTATGCTACAAGTTTTCAAGTAAAAAAGCAAAGATGCAGTTTACTCATCTTTATAAAACATTTACAAACTAAACGTACATTTGTTGAAAGTTTCAAATAATTTCTGCCAAATGTTTTTTTGGTACATTTGTTAGCTCTCTGAAACGCTACCCTCAATGAGACACGACTGAAGGCAGCATTCACTTACGCCATAGGTTTATGGAAATTCATGCACCGTGATGTTTATATATAGCAGAAGATGATCAGTTCTAACGTTATACAGTACATAGATTTCACTTAAAAATGTACACTTAAACAAGACAGAACCTGCTTCACGTCCACTGTAACAATATACGTGCCTTATGTTTTATATTCCATTTCTGTACAGTGCTCTTAGAAAATTAACATGGGTGTTTTATCTTAAATTCCTTTAAATTAAACAGATCTTTGTGTACCTTGTACTCAGGGTTGGTAACCATGGGAGGCTCCCATTCTCCATCCATCTCTTCATCCCAGTCATCAGGCTTTTTGGCATCAGGATCAGGGATGGTCTCAGGCTTGTCCCAGTCCTGCAGAAAGCCAAGACGACAGATTTTCTTTTTAAATGATCTGAAAGGATCAGTAAATTGTGTGCAAAATAGCTTAAGCTCGATGATAAGCATAAAGTGCACAGAAAGGCACCTCAAATAAGAGGACCTCACTCCTAAATGAAAACTCCTTGTTTGGAAAAATAATTTAATTTCAAGTGGATATTTTTAAAATAACCGTGTATGTAAGCATTAACTTCATTTACATGTCTTAGAAACAAATTTAAATTATAAGCTTTTATCAAAAAACAAAACGAAAACCCACCAGTAAGACAATGAAAAATATATACGTATATTCAGTCAAGATGAAAAATCAACCAGGATTGCTTCACAACTCAGTTGATAAAATGGTTCAACACTTTTTATTCTATCCACATTCACTGGATATGAGCAATCGCGCACTCTGATTGGCTACTCTACTACTAGGCTATCAGCTCAGAATCCGTGAGTAGAGAAAAACAAAATGGCGGTGCGTCTTGCTGAACCAACCGAGAACTAAATAAAAACTCTACTCGAAATCAAAAACCCCCCAAAAAATACAAACGCAGCAACAAACTATGGAATAAAAGTATTTGATGATAAGAATGTATCCTTTTTAATTTTTCAAGTATTATTATCGCGTTTTTCACAAATTGCTACCGTCATTTCACTGGTTTGTTCACATTCTAAGCAGAAATGATTTTGTCGGATGTTTTGTATAAAGTTTTTATTCATTGAATTTGCAAAAAATATCAGCTCATGTATAACTCGGTTTTGTGGAATAACTTAAATATCCATCTGGTAAAACATGGCAGCGTTTCCACCTCACTCCTGGAAAATGTAATTAAATTAATAGCTTCTCCAAGTTATTAAACTTCACACCAACAGGAATTCCTGTTATTGATTGTTTTGTATGTCACTTCTGCTTATCGGCCAGGCTTAACGGTCAACAAAACTCGCTCAAAACCCAAATATCTGCACCTTTCAAATGTTCATTCAAACCGTTATCTCGTACTGATTCACTCATGATGTCGTCATGCAAAAGTGAAGGTAATGTTGCTCCTTGAATGGAAAAATGTGGCTTTTGAAGTTTATTAACTAATTTGAGCCAAATACCAAATTACTACACAAGGTGTGGGTTTGTATGCATTTTAAAAGCAGTTCTAATTTTACATCGTTAAACTTCGATTCTGAAACACCTCACCTCTGGCTTTTTATCGTCAGGGTCATCAATCTTCTCCCGCTCATCCCAGTCGTCAGGCTTCTTTGCATCTGGATCCTTAATCTTCTTCGGAGGCAAAAAGTCCCAATCATCCTCAAGAGATCCAGACTCTACCTTCTTATTGTCAATCTTCACCTCATATGTGTTGTCTGGATTAACGAGGAGTGTATACAGGTGGGAGTATTCATCATCCTAGTTATCAACATCACAGGATTAGTCAGGTCGTTTTTCCAATAACTTAATTAAAATCCATGGAATTAGCATACTGGGAGTACCATATAGAACTGACGTTACCTTGCACCTGATGTCTTTGTTGATCAAATGATTCTTGCCCTTATAATTGAAGATGACATGAACTTTTTTGGTGCCAGGACCACATATATCAGGACCTTAAACAGAAGACATGTTTATATTTAATATATATACCAATTATTTATTCTTAGTATCAGATACTAAGTTATGAAAATAAGTAGGCTTTCTCACCAAACATTATATTGTATGTGGACTCTCCATGCATTTCCTCTTGCTTGAGGCTTGATGGGAAAACCTTAATGTAGCCTCCTCCACAGTCTATGCTCTGCTCATGTTTCACTGTAAACTGCACTACCAGTGGCTGATCCTTATTGCTGAAATCCTCAAACCGAGATGAGATGGCATAGAAACGAGCATCCTGGCTGGTCTGAAGGCCTGTGGGACAACAATGTCTAGCTCAGTGCTATTCTGTGAAAAGGTTCTCAGTTTATAAAGCGCGTACGCAAACTTGTTCTACCACGAGTGTCAAACTCTCAGCCCGCAGACTGAACAGAACTTGATTCCTTGCTTTAGTCCATCCATACTTGTTTAAAAAATTAAATAAATAACATAGCTAATATTTATTTTAAAAAAAAAAGCCACCCCCAAAACTTATTGGTAACAGCACAATAAGAGTCTTAAAAATGGTACATTTTCAATATTTGGTAAACTGACTGTTACATTACATTAATGACATTTAGCAGACTTCCGGTGGCGCAAGAGTTGAGATGACAGCGTAAAATCTGAGCTCCTGTATCAGCTTAGCTTTTCCCACTCAATATTATAAAATTCATTTATTTGTTTTAAAATTCACTTGCAAGAATGAGTGGGGACAAATCCAAGAAAGCAAAGACGACTACGAAAGCGCGAGAAACTGAGGGAAAGCAGGGAGATGATGAGAAACACGGAGGAGCACATGGCGGGGATAAATGCTTGGACACAATTCGAGAAGCAGTGAGTGCAGCTGTAGCTAAAGGAATGGAAGACCTAAGAACTGAGCTCAAAAAGGACCTCCAAGAATTTAGTAAGTGCTTTAGAGAAGATATTAAAAAGCAAATGGACGAATTCACTTCCGAAATCCATACAAAACTTCAAGATGTGACAAGTCAGATTGAAGATGTTACTGAACGAGTTGGAGAGATTGAGCATAGCATGGCGGACGCGGAGCGGTGGGATATTGCTGTTAAGGATACGCTAACTCAGTTGTTGGCAAACCAACGAACGCTGCAGGATAAAGTGACTGAGATGGAGGGGCACGCGAGACGAAACAACATCAGAATTTATGGAATACCAGAGGACGCAGAGGGTACTTCTGCAACGGCATTTGTGGTGAATATGATCAAGACGCAGCTCAGTGAGGACATTGACCCTAACTGGAGCAGCGACCTCGGGATAGAACGCGCTCACCGCGCGCTGGCTGCTAAACCATCCGCTGATGCTCCACCGCGCTCAATGGTGGTTCGCTTCCTCCAGTTCACAGTCAAAGAAAAAATCCTCTACGCAGCTTGGAAGAAAGGTCTTAGCCACGATAACCAACGAGTGTATTTTGACCATGACTATGCCGAAGCTGTGCAAAAGAAGAGGAAGGAATATGCTCCTATTAAGAAAGCACTGAAGGAACAGGGGATACGATTTCGGACCCCAATGACCAGAATGCGAGTTCATCTGCAAACCGGCTCAGTCACATACTACAACGCGACAGAAGCAGCAGAGGATCTGAGAAGACGTGGGCTCAACGTGGGCAAGGTCACATGCGAGAAGAATGAGGAGGCTTTTACGGAGGAAATACTGGCCAAGCTGCTACCCTGGGAGGTGATTAGTAAGCCTCGTTGCAGAGGGGAAGAATACCAGCAACAGGTGAGAGAGAGACTACAGGAATATCGCAGGAAGGACGCCTCAGAAGATAAGAACCACTCGCCTGAATAGTCGTCTTCTTTGATCATATTGGAATAGCTGATACTGTGCCTCGTCATCAGAATGACATTTAGCAGACGCTCTTATCCAGAGAGATGAGCATACCCAGCGCAACCTAGGGAGCAGTTGGGGGTTAGGGGCCTTGGTCAAGGGCACTTCAACCATTCCTGCTGGTCCATTGAATCGAATCGGCAACCTTTTAACCCCAAAGCTGCTTCTCTAACCATGAGGCCTTGGCTTCCCCATATACTGTATGCATACTGAGTAGACTGACTACCATTTTAATTTTACCAGTTTTGCCAAATAGTTTATATGAGGTGTGTTCAAAAAGTTCTGGGACCGTTCTTGTTGCGAACAAATTGAGGGAGGCAACGTCATGTGTGCCTATGGAAAAGAATCAATGAGCTGGGCAAGTTGTTTTATGTGGCATTCATACGTCAAGAGGGGCAGAACTTCGTCCTTCAGTGACATCCTGACCCCTTGAAACACCTTACCTGGCTCACTGCTTCATTGCTGTAGGCTCACTGAAGCATTTCAAGAGTCTCAATTGCCAACCGCAAATACTTGCGCATGGCGCAAATTGTCACAGAAACGCATGTAATGCAGGTCCCTGTGGCGACAGTGCGACGTCACACGGCATACTGACTCAAGAGAGTTACTGCTTGCTCCTGCTGCATGCACATGACCTTGCTGTGCTCTGTTCAATTGCAACTGGATTAGGCCCAGAACTTTTTGATCGCACCTCATACATTTCTGAGCCATTAATATTGTAGTCTAGAAGTGTCCTGAATTCTGCTTTAAAGTCTGGGTTTGCTGTTTTAAACAGTTAATCTAGAAAACATATGCACTTGTAATAAACCAAAGAAACTAATTACCCTTACAACCTTTGAAAGCGGGAAAGTGCCAATGTGACCAGGACACAAAACTGAGTTTGTCACTTGACAATGTGCATAAGGCTTGGGGTCCACAAGTGCAGTGCAGTTTAGCCCTTGTAACTCTTAAAATTTAAACTTTAAATCATTTATCACTGAACTAAAAAAAATGTACATTTCACCATCCCCCCCCCAAAAAAAGATGAAAAAAAATCCCATTTCAGGCAACAATCTAATTTTTACAAGGTTTCGAGGACAATAGCTGCATTTTTCTATTAAATAAGTCTTAAAAATGTTACTACTCAGTAATAGGGTTAAATCCTTTTTAAATGAATAACACTACGTTCAGACTGCAGGGCTTAATGCTCAATTCGGATTTTTTTGCGGAATCCGATTTTTTTGCGAGGTCGTTCACATTTCCAATTAAATGCGACTTGTATGTGATCTCCAGTGTGAACTTTAAACGCACCAAAAGTGTCCCGCATGCGCATTGGAGGACACGACGACGTCACACGCAGCGAGCGTGCTCAGTGTTTACGGAAGTAGCGGTAAACATGGACGCTAGCAGTAGGCCTATATATCTGGCGATTGTTGCTTGTTGATGACGTGCAGGTCGGATGAATGCGACCTGACCGTTCAGACTGGAGTCGCATGTCAAAAGATCAGATATGTATCGGTTTTAGGACCAACTATCCAAGTGGCCTGGGTCGCATTTGAAAAAAATCAGATCTGTGTTGTTCAGACTGTCAATAAAAGATCAGATACAGGTCACATAGAGGCGAAAAAAATCGGAACTGGGTCACTTCAGGCTGTAGTCTGAACGTAGCCTTTGTCACATGCACACCAAGCACAGTGAAGTTCATCCTCTGCATTTAACCCATCTGAAGCAGTGAACACACACACATGCACACAGAGCAGTGGGCAGCCATACTAGAGCGCCCAGGGAGCAGTCAGGGGTTAGGTATCTTGCTCAAGGGCACTTCAGCCCAAGGCCACCCCACATTAACCTAACTGCAGGTCTTTGGACTGTGGGGGAAACCGGAGCACCTGGAGGAAACCCACGCAGACAGACACGGGGAGAACATGCAAACTCCACACAGAAAGGCCCCCGCCGGCCACTGGGCTCGAACCCAGAACCTTATGTTAAAGAATGCGACAACAGTTCTGCTTGCAGTTTTGTGAGAAGACCTGGATGTATTGTAGAAATGTCCTGAAATACTGTGATGTCATCTCGCCCACCTCTTTATGTAAATTAATACATTTAACTGCCTTCGGAGTAGCTCAACTGGTCAAACACTCAACAAATCAACTGTTATTTCAGTTAAAATACAAAAATAAAAAATTAAATTAAAAAAACCCTCACCAAAACCATCATCTGATGTCAACGCCATTTTTAACTAACCTGAAGGAATTTAAAAAAAAAAAAGCGAATTGCTGAACAAAATGACAATATTAATGATAATTACACTGTTGAGGTTAAAGTTCTGTTGTGGTGTCTAAGGTTGAGCCAAAGTGCTGCTCGAGCAAGAGCGTTAAAGCAGACATCACACCGGGGTGGAGGCGAAGCAACAGCGGTAGAGCATAACGCAAACCTCAGACCGACAGCTCAGTGACGTACAAGTGCAAAAGTCAGCTACAAGAAGCACTACGCAAGAAAGCTCGAGGGCCAACTCAACAAGTGACAGAACACTGAGTGTAATACTCTGCTGAAGTACCAACAATCATCAGTAAAGAGCCAAGGAAATAGTTTTACTCTTAATCTGTGGTTGGTAAAAAAGAGCAACTGGACTTGCTTGAAGAAGATTCTTGAAAACGTTTCACCTCTCATCCAAAAGGCATCGTCAGTTCTCTGTGACTAATAGGGAGTAGCGGTTATTTATCCTCTCATGGATCATCATCGAATCAGAATTCTGATGACTGCATTGTAGGTGACTGATAAAAGACGTCTACGACACCCACCTCTGTTCAGTGATGGCCGTTCCAGGTTGACGAAAATGAACGAACCTCTCTGGCTAAGATGTCTGCCAGTTTTCTGGAAATCCTCTCATACTCCCACACCAGTCAAAGGGATCTCATCCCAAAGTGCGTAAAAAACATGCCTGTGAAGAATCAAGTCCAGTTGCTCTTTTTTTTACCAACCACAGATTACTATGTACCTGGATGACTGAAAATCTTCACAGACAAGTTTTACTCTTAGTAGCTCCGGGGCTGAAAGGTGAAGAATGTTTACTTATTTTAAATAAACGAGAGCGAGAAGCTTGTTCAGTTTGGGTCCAGGAGGTGCTGCAATCACAAAAAAAACTAGTCATTTCAGAATCTTACCGCACCGATTGGTCAAAATGTCTGAAACAGCCCTAGGCTACACTAAACCGACACGGACAAGCACTGAGTTATGTTCAAGTGACTGTAACGCCTCTAAACTCCACTTTTTTCCCCCTGTACAAAGCAAAAATCATTATGTTGACTGACCATGTGTTTTCGAACCATAGCTGATCCAAAAGCCCATAAACTAACGGAAAATCAGTAAGATCAGCTGACTTTCAGGGAATCTACCGAGACTGAACCAGAAGATCCGGAAGGGGTGCATGACATTACATGTAACAATTCAGATATCAGTTTCGTTCCTGTGCGCTGCAGTGGTTAGAGCAGTCTTGATATGGAATCACGTTTTGGAGAGAATTCTGATAGTGACTGGGATTCTTAGATGTCGGATGAAGGGGAAGATGATCATCAAGGATATTCCGGTGTAAATGGTTCTTTTCGAGCCCCCGAGATGAGAAACTGCCAGTTCACGACAGTCTTCCTCTGTAGCGCGCATGAGATGGAGAGAGAGTTGTGCAGAACGTGTTTCATCATGTTTTCCTGAACAAAACTAAAAACAAATCAAGTCTTGCAATATTGCAATCTGAGGGCATTTAACACGTTTCAGTTAATAATTAATAATGATTGCATGCGCGCATTTTTATCCTCTGCTGGTCGAAAGGCCCGAAGGCCGATTACGTCATGGCGAAGTCAGTCCCTCCTTCCCTGAAAAGGTTCCCACCTTCTGAAATCAACTCCTCTCACAATATTTGGAGGGATTTTACTAAACTTGGCAAAAGGCTGCGTTATAGGACAGTAATACGCATGCTGCAATTCCGTTTGCAATATATTGCAGCAGGGGATATTGCGCTCTCCGAGCACTCTTGTTCTTCCTGTTAAAGTGCATCAGATATGACGAAATCGGAGGTCACGAGCGTGTAAATGTTGCTCATAATCCTGCGTCTGGTGCAGTGTGCTTGAGAGAAATAATGGGGGAATTGACGAACTGTCCAAATGTCAGATCAAATGTCATTACCACCTCGCCCGGGACAGAGTCCACCAGGGGGCAAGGTATTGTTTTCGGTGGGATTTCTTTCCCTGTGTCCGAAATCACTCCCTACTCACTATATAGGCCACCATATAGTGAGGACGCCATTTTGTAGTGCTGTCTGAAACCTTATTGAGGATTATATAGTGCACACAAAGTATCCCACAATGCATCATGAAAAGTAGCATACAACCGATGGCCACTAACCAAAGCAATAGATCCCGTCATGCATTGCGGTCATGCTGAAAGAAATCAAATTAAAAGTCTCAAATTTGATTTAGAAGAAAAAGTATTCAGCTCTGATCTAAAAAAAAAACCCTGAAAGATGCAGGTACTTTGTGTTGATTAATGTGGGAAATACACCCAGTATAATATGGATTTAAATCACAAAAATACATGCATGTATTTATTATTTTGAAAACCCAGTAGCCGACTGATCTGACACGTTTTAATCGTGCGACAGTAACGACGTGAATAACGGCGCGACGGCATGGCATCCGAAAGCGTTCTTTCATTTTACCAATGAGCTCACTATATAGTCCTCTATATAGTAATTCCCTATATAGGGAGTAGGGAACAAGTGAGCAGTTTCGGACACAGGGTTTGTTTCTTTGTTAGCAACATTACAGGAAAACGGTTGAACCAATCTTCACAAAACTTTCAGGATAGATGGGCACTGGTCTCCAACAGAACCTCCAACATTTTGGTGGTCATCCAGTCAAGGTCACCAAAAAGGTAAAAAAAAAATTATTTTTTTTTCCTCTTCATGATATCTTCATTCATATTCATCATATTTACTTTTTTTTGCTCCAATAATTCAGTTCTGCTTCTACTGATATGCTACATGATGGGGTCTCTCTCATTGTTTTCTTTCAAACTTTCATTTGCTTGTGTGTGTCTGTTAATCTAGCCGGTTGCACCGATTGACTTCAATTTTTCAGAGTAGGTGAGCAATGGTCCATAGATTACCTGATTAAATTTTGGGGGTAACTGGATCAAGATGAAGGTTAAGGTCACTGGAAAGGTCAACCTTTTGGGCAAAATAACATTTGCCATTATAACTCAAAAATGGTTGCCGATAGACAGATGTTTACTATTATGAGCATATAGGAACTCCCATATGCCCTTTCATTTGGCACCATGATCTTTGACCT
>JAOANJ010000002.1:40215293-40226639 GCA_026413345.1 Ariopsis seemanni | reverse complement strand
GTTGTATGTCGCTCTAGATAAAAGTGTCTGCTAAATGCCATTAAATGTCATGCATTCGGAATATGCGTCTCAATTATGGCAAGTCATGACCTGATGGTTAGAGAAATAGCAGCTTTGGGACCAAAAGATTACCGGTTCGATTCCCTGGACCAGAACGAATGGCTGAAGTGTCCTTGAACAAGGCACCAAGGCTGCTCTGGGTATGTCGTATGTCGCTCTAGATAAAAGCATCTGCTAAATGCCATGCATTTGGAATACGAGTCTCAGTTATGGCGGTTTGTGAGTTCTCTTTTAGCCAGGAAGTGTAGAATACCTCATATATACATTCAGCTGAAAATATCACTGAGGATGAGGGTTGATCATAAGCACTGGCTGTTGAACATGATACCTGTGATGTTGTTAATAATTCTGCAGTCTCCTGAATCACAGCACTGTCCAATGCTGCAGTACCAGCTGGTCATCATGCCCATGTAATCCTGAGAAAGCCACGACCACATGCTCCCTGTAGGCACTGAAGGAACAGAGGACGAAATTTTGACATCTCAGTCTTTAATGATCACGTTTCGTGACTCGATCATTCTGGAAATGGCAGGAACCTGAAAGCTGCCGACAGTAAAAGCGCTGGTTTTGTCACAACCCGGAATCAGACTGGGAAATAAATCAACCCGACAGCAGGATAAAGCATGGGCTGGAATCAGAGCCCCGGTCCCTACCTTGCTGGGCCGCATCGTCTTGGTTCGGCTGACACTCGCCTTCCCACACCTGGCAGTAGAGGTAGTTCAAGTAATACGTTGATGCATTTGAGATGCTGTCAAAGTGAAACAAATCCGCTTTAACAGACGCCGCCGAAAGCGCGGAGAAAAAAACTAAAACAATCATCAGGTCCGATCGGAATACCGGCTGCACACGGAATTACCAGAACCCTCTTTATTGTGCCCATTCAGACCTCCCGGGAAACCGACAGCGGACCGACAAACCGACCCGCAATCTTTACCCCTTGCAGGGTGCCGCGGAACTCTGACGTAATTTCCGGTATTCCCAGAGAATAAAAGCCTCGTGCCGCCCCGTCGGCGGCTTCTTTATAGATATACAGTAGATCATGATTTAGATGTCTACATATTTCTCAAATGGCCCTTACACACACCTTTAGTTTGGGATTTAACCATTTCACCATCAATCTGATCCAAGATCAATACAAACATTCAGCAGTGTGTGTGTGAGCTGAGTCACCTGTACTGCAAAAAATGATCTCTTGTTGAGAGAAAATATCTTCAATGTGTGAATTTATCTATTTCTTATTAAAAGTTTACTCGAACTCAAATAAGATTTCGCTTACTCAGACGCTTTTTACTAATTTCAAGCCTTAAATTTGCTTATTCTATTGGCAGATAATTTTGCTTCTTTAATGAGCAAAATTATCTGCCAATAGAATAAAATTTAAGGCTTGAAATTAGTAAAAAGCATCTCAGAGTAAGCTAAAAAAATCTTATATTTGAGTTCCAGTAAACTTCTAATAATAAATAGATAAATTCACCCATATTAAAAATATTTTCGCTCAACAAGAGATCATTTTTTGCAGTGTACTGAGCTCTATATAAAATCTGGAGAGACAACTTCAGCAATCTAGCTGCCATATTACTCCTCACATGACCTGTGTGTTAAACAGTTGCTGCCCCAAGTATCTCCTGATTCCCCCCCTTTCCCTTGTCCAGTTTCTGATCATTTTTCAAACAGCTCTTATATCACTATAATTATTTCCCCTCATTCGTATAATTATTCTTATCATTATACCAACACAAAGGCTGTACAATACTTTGTTTTTGAAACAGAATTAGTTTCACATTTTCACTTCTCAGTCATGTCTGAAAATAAGATATATATATAGCTCAGTAGGGTCACCTCATACAAGCACGGATTTACTTTTAACATAATTCAGGTAAATTAACTTGTACTATTATTCCGACACGTTCAGAAGTAAAAGATGTAACTTCAAGCAAGTCATAAAAACTTCAGTTGGTTACTGCCTTTACTTCTCAAGTCAGTTATGGTTTCCCCTTAAGGTTGGAAAAGTAACTTGATCCATAGTCTTGGAAGTCCTACCTTAGGCTTGTGTAAGACTACTATAGCCTTTTAAAATTTTTCAATACTGTAGGCTCACAGTAATTGGCTAAAAGCTGTTGTAGTCACCTTGCCATGCATTCTTTTCAACTTAGTCATTTGTAAAGAATTACATTTGAGAAGTGAAGTTTAAAAAGCTCTAGCTCTCCCTCTCTCACACGCCTCCAACAGGTTAAACCTGATTTGTCAAGACTACAGCTTTAGACTGGAAGGGGAGAGAGGGGGAGGAAAAGGAAAAAAACCCCACATCACTTTGAAACAAGCTTTATTTCCAGACATTTTGGAGGAGGGGAGGAAAAAAAAAAAACCCACACCCCAATAATGACCTCAGGTCAACTGGATAACTTCAGAACTTCCAGATCCTGATTGATGAACTCACACCAAAGCCTGGGTTGAATGCCACTATTTAAAAGAGAGAGAGAAAAAAGAAAAGTTACACAAAACCAGGCTGCAGAAAAGTTTACATGACCAGCAGGTAGCCATGGCAACCTCAGAAATAATGGAACGGTAAAAAGTATAATCAGCAGATTCATTTGGCAGAATCTCTTCATCATAGGTTGCAAGCCCAAGTTTTTACAAATGTCAGCAGGACATACCTGAACACTGCCAGTCTCCACTATCCAATGGACTGCAACCCATTCTGCAGGTAACAGACAGACATTCATGGTTAGTTCTGGTTTACCCAGTCAGTCAACAAGGGGGCTAAAAAAGGTTCATCAGCAAGAGACTGTCCACACGTGTGTGTTCAGGTCAGACATTTGTAAAACATCACTGAACCCCAATTGTGGGCCAATTAATAAGCATACAAACCTGGCGAGACAGTGGCTTGCCTTAACAGGGCACTTAAGGTTACAGGATGTCGACAGCTTCACCTGTCAACGAGTACAACTCCTGTTAGAACAGAGAATATTACCCCATGATGTCTAAAGGCTATCCAAGTGACCATATCAGACAGAGCTAATATCCAATCTCCATGGGAAAGTCAATGGATATTAATCATCCCAGTGGTCAACTACATTAATAGATAAGCACATATTAAAACTCACCATTCAAGAACACAAGCAACCACCCTAAAGGAGAAAAAAAAAAACCCCCAAGATTAGGGCAAGACTACTGCAGCTATGGAATATTAAGATCGTGGAATCCAGATCAGTCGTTAAGCCTTCGTGTCCTCAACAAGATCAGAGACCTGATTCATAAAATCATCCTCTCCAGATTACAATAGAGGCTCACACAACCAAGAGACTACATACCTGGAGTGATGACATCCAAAGGTCATGATCATCTACACCACCTAGATGCTGCAAAAATACCTTTATTTAACAGGCAGTCAAGGCAAGGATAACACCACACATCTCTTTACTGGATACATCAGATAGGAGCGAAAGACATTGCACAGGGTTCTACATGGAGGTTCTGCTGAACTATGCAGTCATCACTTGTACCAAGTTATACAATTAGAGACACCATGTCCAAACTCACCTTCACATAGGTTCCTTGGTGGGTTCATCACTGGGAAGGAGAGAAAAAAAAAGTCAAAAAAAAAGTACAACCCCATTACATTAACCTACAAGTGAGGAACAGATGCATCAGCTAGGAGCGAAAGACATTGCACATGGTTCTACATGGAAATTCTGCTGAACTATGCAGTCATCACTTGCATCAAGGTTGCATTTTGGGAGGATAAACTTAAACTTTTACCATTCAGCCAGCTTCACTGGGCCACACACATGATATAGGAGCCCTAGAGAAAAAGACACCATGTTACAACATGCAAACTATAAAGTGATGCACAATACTGACATGCTACTGTTTCAGTACAAATACATCTTTCAGCCTTATTCAGAGAGATTCCCATTGACTTAAGTCATAATCATCATAAACAGTAGATGGTAGACAACTTTGCAGCATTCAAAGAATTACCAAAACTTACCCCTCATTTTATCAATCCAACATCTTGGGGGAACCAGCCAAGACATCCTGGAGGGGTGGGAGAGGAAGAAAAAAATTTTTACTTCAAGAAAACACCTGGAAGAGTCACCTTAGATGAACACTGGTGCCTCAGATTTAATATTTGGTGGTTGCTATTTCATCAGTCTTGGATCAAGAGTAGCAAATGAAGGTCATCATATGGCACACATTAGAAGTGAATGTTTTCAGAACAGAAAACACATACCTGTATATAAAATACAGCATAAATCTCCAGATGCTTCTGTCCATGTTGACGTCAGAAGAGTGTGAGCAAACTGCCCAAGACTCAAGTTAAGAAATCTACAGATCATAATGAAAAGGGACTAAAAATCCCATCAGCTGACCAATCCTGCTCACAGGCCTTCAAGAGCACATGCCTCAATTTGTAGCAGTCCATCCTCTTCAAGTGCTGCAAGAAGCAAATAAGCCAATAATTAGCATTTAACATACAAAAGGAACCATGGAAGAAAATCAAATTCAAGCCTCAGAAATATAGTTTTCAGAAATCACTTCTGTCCACTACTCTTATTAATTTTTCCTTCATCACAGGCTTGGTAGGAGTTTATCTGCAGAGATTACCTAAAGCACAGCATATTACAGGTTTTGGCCACCATTCTATGCAGCGTTTCCATAGCAACAGGAGATGTGAACTTACCAGCAGCCGGATCTGCTGAATTCAGCACCTGCACAAGAGACCAAAGGGGGAAAAGAAGTCAATCCTCTGGGGTCAGAGGGCATTTTCTGGCACTCTAATGATTTTGGCATGCTCATGTGTCAATTTCAACAAATTCAAGCAGCATTTTCAAAGTAAAGACTTGCATTAAGCAGGAGTTCATTTATAATAGATATGCAGCACATTGTATTTAAAAAAAAAAAAACAGGTGTTGTAAAAAGCAGTTTTAGAAGCGTGTTGGAATGTGTGCACACATACGCCCTTACCCATTGTAACGAACCATTCTGATCACTTGAGGAGATTCTGTAAAGTAAGGTGAGGGGCATGGGAAGGTCTTGGTTACCCAGGCACCATGTTTTGGATTCATCATCTGCTGGATTGTGTCCCCAGTGAAGGCTGCATGTATAGTGGAGCAGAAAGGGACCTCTTGCATGTCCATCCACTTCACAAAAACCAGAGGACCCTCCCTAATCCACCTGAACAACCCCCTGTCTGACCGCATTACATGCACTGGGTGGACCTGCTGTCCCAGTACATCCCACAAGCAGCAAGGTTTTGTGCATGCAAGTCTCTGAAGAGCTTTGGGCTTGTATAAAAACTGTCCATGTAGACATGATCTCCTGAACCCAGGTATGAACAAGACATAAGTGACATTACAGAATCATATGAAAAGTCCTTGGCCAGTGTGAAAGCTGGTTTTCCCTGTGTACACTGCAAAATATAACTTGAAGCCCCACTTTCGGATAAAAGGTTTTGCTGGCATTCCGAATAACATCCATGAGAGGTTTCACCCAGAACAAGCAGCCGTATTCTGGGCGTTCCCCAGTTGTCATCATCGTCTTTGTCCTCATCTGGGATCACGCATGTGAACATTCCAGGAAGTGCTCCTGTATCCATCCCTTGACATAACTGTTGCTGCAAATGGAACTGAGCAAATGCTGTTCTACCACCAGTCATCCCTGATGGGGTCCAGCTTCACCATCGCCATGTAGAAAGTTAGTCCGATGTACTTGAATTTCACTGAACAGCAGCAGTCCACTTGTACTTATGCCCGTTTACAACATTCTTGGCAGCCTGTTCAGATTAGATATGATTCAACTTAATCATTGTGCAGAGCACAAGTACCACGAAATGCAGTTACCATCCACCCAGAAATGCAAGTGTATTTACAAATAAATGAGGTATAAAATAACTACCTGCTCATTTATGTTCCAACAACATCAAGACCATGTCCTCAGCAAAAAAAAAAAAAAAGGGAGTTTGAACAAGTCCAGAGGAGCACAGGTGTCCACTGAACTCAGCTGGACTCCAGGTGCTCATGTTGGATGAAAAGGCATCTCTGGTGGAGCCACATCAGTGTCTGTTCCATGACCGAGCTGGCCAGGCTGCCTGTGCACTGTGACCCCTGAATTGCCTTTTTGTTGGGGATACATTTCTGTAAATATAGAAAATATTGAGAGAAAAAAAAAAAACTATTCAAATTCAAGTGATGGCACATTTATTTTCTCAAGCAGCATTTGCACTGCACAATAATGACTTTTGCATATAGAAGTTTACACTTACTCAAGTTGGGTTTCCTGTCCAGCATGTTCACAGCAAGCCCTGCACTGCCTTTTTGAAGTGTGTGGATCTTCTGGTGCGTCATCATTTCTGTAAATATTGTGGCATATTCAGTAAAAAATAAATAAATAAATAAATAAAACTACAACGGAGCATACCAACAAGTAACGGTGCAGACTTTATTCAAGAAGCACGCAAAGATTATGCACTACAGTGCATGCATATCAACCAATATGCTCATAAGAAACAGAATATTTACACTTACCATAAATCGCCATCCTGAAATCACCTGAAGCATCTCCTGAGCATCAAGTTGGCTCGCCATTTCGCAACGTTTCACTTCCAAACAGATAGGAGAGTGGGACTCCCCACTGCAAAAGAGAAGCCAACCAATCATGCCGCTACCATGTGAATAGTTTGTGAATGTGCAAGGAGGCAGGCACTCAGCATGCCAACTCAGGTGTGACTGAATAAAGGAACATGTTAAATTTCATCTAATTTAGGTCACTTAAAAAAATTAAATTGGTAGTGTGCAAGTGGCATTACGCTTGACATCCTAATCCAAGAGTCCACCATGTTGGATGATAAACAACCAGGCACCAGGGGTTCACATGTGAGCTGCTACAACGCTTCGTGATTTTTTTATTTCATTGCCTTCGAATAAAGACAATACCTACTTTATTTGCCAGACATAACTGCAGGAATGTTTCTCTGTCTTGAGTAACTGTCCTTCAGAATTCCCAAAATTAAAAACTGCGACGAAACAGATGAAAACCTGTCCAGAGAGCGCCATGTGCTGTGGTTCAAAAACAAATCCTAAGGACTTAACTGAGGGAAAAGCTAATTATACCCGCATGTGTGGTGACCACTTTATATCTGGTAAGAGTTTGCCAATTAAAGCTGCTTTCTGCTGATTAAATTGAACTTCTGACCTTTAGCATGAACACACTGCTTCTCACCTTGCAGGAGCACCAGCAAACCTATATGATAAAATAAATCCAGATTGAGCACCAAGATTCAAATTAAGACATAAGATCAAGACGAAAACTCCTCTCACAGTATCAAGCAGCAACAGGATAAATTAAACACCTGGCAAGAAAACCAGATTAGAAGCAGCGCAAGCCTTCGCGAGTTCAGCTGCACAAGGAGAACAATGTGGGTCAACTTTGCCAGGTGAGATATTAGCGACGCAGTTCCAGTAACCTGGTTTTTACAGACGTCCCGGAGTCAAATGAAACTGTGCCTGGAACTCTCCCAGCAGAGGCGCACACTGAAAGTGGTTGCCAGACGGAACTCACCAGGTTACAAATCTCAAATGGAGCAGTGCAATAGACAGATGACTTGTGAGTTGGTGGAACTTAAGGGGGGTAAAATAAATAGGAAGCTGATTCAACTTAGGCTTGCCGAAGCATGTTGTGCCTTCTATAATTGTCTCCATCAATTGCTCCTTTTGATTAGAGCGATTTTACTTTGAAAATGAAGTAGAATCAACATAAAAAAAAAAATAAAAAAAAACAGTACTACTTGCTTAGTGATATTACATACTTTGTACTCCTTTTTTTGGTCAAAGATCTTTGTTTGAAATGTAAATGTTTGTTGGGTTAATAATAAAGACAAAAAAAATTGGAATACCAAAAAGGTTAAGGAAATATGCCATTTGTGTACGTCTTTGCATTGTAGATTTATAGCTCATCCAACATGGTGGCAGGTGCATGGGTCACTTTTTGTCACACGGTTGCACCAAGGAGCTCTATATAAAAACTGGAGAGCTCATAGCCTATTCCCTGCTGCAGAGACAAGTGAAGCCATCTGGCCACCATCTTACCACTCACAGCACATGCATTTGGCTTGTATTAAAATCATACCCAATCAAATGTGCCCCAAAGAAAAGATCACCAGACACCCCCCCCATTTTCTCAACTTCACCTACATTCCTTACAACACTCCCCTTCATCATTAGATTTTTTCCTTTTCCAGTTCAGTTTTTTTTTTTTGAACGGCTTTTTGGAGGCCCCCATGGGGGCCCATCTCACCATTTTATATTATACATCTCACACACACACACTTTCAAAAATGATCAAACTCCAGGAAATACGACATACCAAATACCTTAATGGGTGCAAATATATTCAGAATGCTCCCCCTCAACAATTTGGTGACAAACATCCAATATCAGAAAACTGACTTATTCCATCAACCAGGCTTCATCACCACACATTTATATAGTCACTTGTACTGATTCATGACCATTCTTGATACCGAACTCCAGGAAAATACTAAAGCATGGGGCAAGCATGAATGGGCAGAAATATATTGTGGGATGCCCTTTTCTCGACCTGGCTACAGTGCAGATACAATCTGTCAACATTTAATATGAGAAAAGTGACATTTAATGAACCGAGCATCTATCCAGCTACCATGGCAGTGGTTGAACGGGCCGGCTTTCTGTAAGAACGCATCCTATTTGTTCTTGTTTAACATGTTGGATTATTTCTGCGGAAATGCCAAAAATGCCTTGAAAAAACTTGAAATATGAAGCACTTGATATTCCTCTTACATTGTGCATGCTCTGCATCATAACACGCTCTGGATCTCATGGACACCATGTGTAATAAGGCTAATGGCACAAGTCCAATTTTTTTTTTTTTTTTACACCAAATAAAAAAAAAAAAGTTGACAAGAGGCCACTCTATGCTGTCTTTGGCCTCCTCTGTTGCTTCCATGCTTTCTACAGTGAAAATGACAAAGAACTAGGACGGGTCAGCAAACTGATCTGCTCCTCCTCTCCTTAAATCTAGGTAACGGACCATTCAGGACAGCTGCATGATCACCTGCAAAAATGCTGTCAGGAAGGGTCTTGTGTTCCTTGAACACACTTCTAGTTTACGACTATATTTTTACGGCAATTATTTCAGTTTCTCTCTTACACAGGGCATCTTTCATACATCCCTTCCTTACTTTTTTTTTTTTTAAACCATCCTTTCTATTTAAGATGGTTATTGAAACCAGATTTCTCATTTTCACTTTATTCTTACATATCTTAACAGTATTTATGGGTCACATAATTCAGTCATCTCTTTATTTGCATCCACCACTGCCCAAGGCTGTGGTCCTTTGATTTAGACTACCGAGGCTCATTTACTCAGCTCATTTTTCCTTTCTGAATTTGAGCCATTGATATTGAACGCAAGAGCTCAAGCTCAACACACGTCTAGACTTTGGCTGTGATCTAGTCTGGGACATTTCCATCAAAAATCTAACACTCAGTGTGTTCATCCCAGATAGCAATGTCAGATTTTCAACAAGTTGTACAATTCCCCCCCGCTTTCAAAAGATACCATCATAAAAATGATACAGGGGGTCCACGTGCACACAAATGACCATACACACCATCAATACTCACAAGTGAAAGGTCTATCCACAACCTTTCACTTGGTAGTTTGGACAGTTCATTGCTGCACATGCAGGCATTTTTCTTGCAACTTCTCACCAACTACAGAAATAACTTGTCCAGTTTTATGTAGTTTTCAGTTACTTAAATCAGCATTTCTCAACCTTTTTTCAGTCACCGCACCCTTCAGAAGTATGCAAATTCTCAAAGTACCCCCTTATAAAATACATGCAGTCACGCTGACCCCGGCAGTGACATGGGAAAGGGGGCCGTGAGAAATTTTGATGCAGCGATCTATATTAGTGCAACTATTGTTTTTTGGAATTTAAGTAAATAAAATGAATTAAAAAATGTTAAAATATATAATTTGATGGCACCCCTAATGAAACCAGACAGCACCCACCCAGTTGAGAAAGGCTGGCCTAAATGACCTTTCCACTCTGCAATGCAAGTGGCAAGATGGCTGCCAGATTGCTTCACTCTGATAAGCCTACAAGCGCTCCAGATTTTTGTATCGAGCTCAGTAGATTGCACATGAATATTAAGAGTTATCATATGTGTAGGAAGACCTTAATCCAAAACTACATGACCTACTCACTCTAATCCTGCCAAGCTAAGCCTCAGAAATATAGTTTTCAGAAATAACTTCTGTCCACTACTCTTATTCATTTTTTTTTTCTTCATCACAGGCTTGCTAAGTGTCTCTCTCAGAGATTACCTAAAGCACTGCATATTACAGGTTTTGGCCATCATTATATGCTGTGTTTCTATAACAGGGGATGTGAACTTACCACCAGCCGGATCTGCTGAATCCAGGACCTGCACAAGACACCGAATGGGAAAAGGAAGTTAGTCTGGGCTGCATGGCTGCCACGTGGTGAACTAAAGATAAAAGCCAATAAATCACGGCCACATGCAGCATCAGAAATGTTGGCATTCATCAGCTTTTCTCAGATGTCCCTACCAACATAGTTTTCATCATATGCACAGAATTCATGCCGCGCTTTAAATACCAGAGAAAGCATGAACGTGAAGCTATGGCGTTAGCTAGTCAGTTAAATGGGCACAGCAGGGCATCAAGTCAAAGAGCAAAAAAAAAAAAAACATGACGCATACGTTTCTAAGCATCCACAATTCAAGTAAAAAGTCTTAAAAAGCTTAACTGCAGACAAGAGTTAAGATTCAGACACGCGTTCAGTAGCTAAATGCCAAGCTAACGAAGAAAGACCACGAAAATGTATTAAAATAAAAAAAAAGCGTGCAGAAAACACGGTATTTCAGAAAATTCAACTAAATACACGCTCACTTAATTAAAATATGACTAAACAATAGCACTTATGTTTATATATTAATTTTTTTTTTTTAATTAAGCCCTACCCGACTTACCCCTCAGTACTCGCCATGATGGAATGAGGCCGGAGGAAAGGGCACGCGAGCATTTATACTGTGTGCTGCAATGACTTGTGGGAAATTTCAAGATGGCGCTTTAGCGAGCAATACAAACTACAGACACTAGATGGCAGTGTTTCACTAATTTGTCGCGATGTGAGTCAGGGCAGTTAAAGGAATACTCCGGAGTGAAATGCTTTTTAGGTCTATTTTCGCATTATTGGGAGTGCATACGTTGAGTTGC
>JAOANJ010000002.1:40197971-40215112 GCA_026413345.1 Ariopsis seemanni | reverse complement strand
GCGCTTTCCGGTTGAAATCACAAAAAACTAATTTTCTCAAAACACAACCGATTGATGTGATTGTGGTAGCAACTCAACGTATGCACTCCTAATAATGCGAAAATAGACCTAAAAAGCATTTCACTCCGGAGTATTCCTTTAACTCTTATGGTAGCCAACAACTGGTTGCTAGTTTTCCCAGAAAGCCGGCCAGTGTGGTTGGTCTTTGCATATCTGTGGGGAAAATTATTCTAAATTCTACAGACTAGCAGTGTGAAATCAAATGTAAATCAGCAAGGTGCTACATAGCTACTTTCCCAAATGCACTACGCATTGATATTGTGTTGCTTTGCCTGCGCTTAACGTTCATTAAAATTAGAATTCAACTGTTTATTTTGATATTCACTTCCCAATACACTCCACTCCAAAGTTATTCCACGAAACCGAGTCGTACACGAGCTGATAGTCAACTCTGTGCTATGCACCACTTCGGCTATCAGCCATGTACGGCAAGATTGAGTGGAATAACCGTTTTATTCTATCCACAGTCACTAGATTTTGAGAAACAGAGCATTTTTTGTTTTTGCAAATTCGATAAATAAAAGCTTGATACGAAACGTCCGACAAAATCCTTTCCGCTTAATGTAAACAAACCGGCGAAATGACAGCATTTTTCACAAATTGCTATCGTAATTCTTGAAAAATAAAAAGACACATTCTTACCATCAAATACTTTTATTCATCTTTTTCTCCTTTTTTGGGAATTTGTTTTCGAGTAGTTTTTATTTCATCCTCAGTTGGTTCAGCAACACATGCTGCCATTTTGCTTTTCTCTACTCATGGTATATGAGCTGATATCCTAGTAGTAGACTAGCTCATCAGAGCATGCAATTGCGCATATCCAGTGAATGCGGATAGAATAAATATCATTATACCACACAGTCGCTTCCTCAGTCTCACAAATTCAACATGGCTCTTTAGGTAGGCGAGCCGGCTCAAAGAGTCGACTCTGTCAACGAATCATTAGTATTTCAGCAGTACAATATGTCAAGCTGCTGTTCTTTAAGTTTTGTAAATACCACATACCTCGGTCTAAGTATTTCAGGGGAAAAAAAAAATCAAAACCCAAGCTGGTCTCATTGAGATTTAATATTTTGCATCAATAAACATGAAAGTCTGGTACAACTAGTGGTTATGTGAAATGAGAGGAAAACACAATTTAGATTGCTTTTGCAAAGCAACACTGCATGACAGTGAAATGTATGTATATGGCAAGGCCCCGATTTCAAATTTACAAACAAAATATAAATTTTTTAAAATAATCTATTGCCTGGCCACATTGGTTCACTATGCTTGTTAAACAGTGCCGCCACCACCACTCTGCCCATGAAATCCCAACAGTGCAAAGTTCAACACCGTAAAACTGTGGATCATAATGGTTTTACTTCAGCATAGTTTTACTTTTAGACTCGCATTATGCCTGTAGAATACCGCTGATGACAAACTGAATTTCAAACATTTTATAATAGACTACTATAAGGCTTTTTTAGGTCTTATATATATTTTAGGTATTTGGTAACATCTTTTAATTAGAGAGAAAATAAGTCTAATCGAAAGAGAGAGATATTATCAGGGGCATTTAAAGATAACTGTTGACATAATACATGGCATACCCTGCATACGTTGTATTACTATGCATTCATACCCCCATTGGGACAGTGCTAATTTTAAAATAACCAGCATACATTTAAAACAAAGAGCACTTGAATTGGAATGGACTTTCAGCATGATCATGTATCAAATTGAGTTCTTTCAGATGTAACCCGTTTCTCATTTTTAATTTTTGGGTCCTTAACTGGTCCTTGTTTGCAGCTACACATGATGTGATGCAAAACCTTTTAAAAGGAGAAGAGCATGAAGTTTTCTTCTGACAGATTTAATGACTGACGGAGAAGAAGAAAATGGAATGATTGTTATTCTGACATTTTCAAGTTCATACTTTCAAACCATAAGTATTGCAGATGAACAAAAAGGAAAAAAAAAAGACATTATATAATATATAATTGTAAGTTCTATATATGTATATATAAATATCTGTAGCTAGCTGTAGGCGAGCCAAGTTCTTCCATGTTGTAGTTCCACCTAAGGCTTTTAAAACATCAGGAGATACAGCCTTCATTCCTCAGTCACCTGATTCCCTGAGATACAGAACGCTGCTTTCAGTTTGTTCGATTAAAACACCGGTTACCCAGCATTGGGAGACAACATGCCTGTGGGAGTGACCCACACTGTCAAAACAAGAGCGTTCATTTGGCTTGTTAAGGAGCCATTAACTACCTCAGTGTATTTCTGTGGTGTGGGATTTTTCCATTTTAAAGAGCAGTGGAGCGTGGAAGTGGTGCAGTTGGCGAGAAAGGAGTATTTTTTTTATTTGATATTTACTTGTATAGAGTGTAGTTCTTATCATTCATTTCCAAAATGCAAAGCTGTTTAAATGTTCATTCATCAGTCATTCCAAGGCTTCACATGAAAGGTGAATTGTAAAAGAGTTCTTTTCTCAGACTCTGTTGTTTCAGAGAGGCTGCACTAGTGTCGTAGTGAGGCTGCTCTCTTCAGAAGAGGTTCATCGTAAACCCAGCACTCGCCATCCTCATGGAAGAGCTGAAGGACGGAAAAAACAAAATCAAACATCAGATAAATTTCAAGCACGCAGACACTTTTTTTTTTTTTTGGTCAGAAGCTCTCTCTTAAAAACGGGAAACTACAGCAAACAACTTCAAAACACAAAGCAACAATATGCTGAGTGACTGGAAGCAAACTCACTCTTGTCTCCCACTGAACCTCCTTCTCCTTTCTCTCCCTGGCCTCGGCCCGCTGTTTCTCCTCCAGACGGTGTTTGGCCTCTGTGGCAGCATCAATGTCTTTCAGCTTCAGGTTCAAGGTCACATCCCTCCACAGTCTGGTGGGTCAAAGGGAAAACAGCTGGCATTACAAATGATCATTCGAGAAGCAGTCATAATATCAGCCTGCATCATGAAGTGGACAAATAGAACGATGCAAGTCCAACAAAACAGAAATGACCCAAAATGTTAAAATCCCTCTCAGATTAGAATGGAATTGACCCTTTTTTAGCGATACGCCCAGGTATTCAACAAAGTAGTGGTTTTCAAAAGACAGCTCTGGGGACTCCCAACCGTCTATGAAGCACAACCAGGAAGTTTATGATTTAAAAAAAATTACAGTTTAAGAGATCACAATTAGCCATTATTAAGATAGATTATGTTTATTAGCGGCCATGAGCTGGCCTAGTGGTTAGCATGTCTGCCTCTCGATCAGGAGATCACGAGTTCTACTCACGGTTGGGTCATAGCAAAGACCATCATAAAAATGGTACCTACTGCCGTCTGGGAAGGCACGCTGCAATACAGATGCGAGTGGAGAGTCAAACTGTCAAGGTTACCAGAGGACTGGCCCCCCACTGTAACCCTAGCTATGTAATAGGCGAGAGGCTGAGGGCTACAGAAACGGGGATTGGCGCCGCCCTATACACCACATGGCGTGGGAAGGACTTTGATTTGATGTTTATTAGCGAGTTCTTATAGTTATTAGGCTGTCTGACTCCTCACTTGAACTGAATAGTTTAATCTAAGCCTCAATAATTCAAAAACGAGTCAACCCAAAAATAACGTAAACTTGGATCTAATGTCTTCTTTTGGTGGAAAGCTCAGGAATACAAAGCTCTATGGCTGTAATAAATGCCCAGAAAATTAACAGAGAGAAATAATGAGCCTAAGATTTGAATAATTTATGATCACAGAACTACAAACAGATTATGGATTATCCTCAGAAAATGAATGAGTGCTTATGGGGTCTGTTTTTAAACAGTTAAAAAGGCACCTGTCTGCAAAGAGTTTGAGAGCCCATGCAGTAGTGTACTATTCAAAATGAATGAAAGAGTGGCACGACAGGAAAGTATTCCCCATACTGCCAGAAGACTGACGATGCCACAGACATCTGTGGCCAGGACAACAAAACTGGCCATGCTCTCTGTCGGGGAGGAACACTTTCTCTGCTGTCAATCAGAGTGACACTAACCAAACATGGGTTTTTGTGAGCTCATGTACACAGAAGAGGGTAATTCGTGCCTTTGCCCAAGTGTGCGCGCTGTGATGTGGCACACAAGCGAGTGAGTGGGAATGACTAAATTAGGGAGGGGAAAGAGGTTTTTTTTTTCATAAATAGATACAGCTGTGCAAATAAAACCGAACTGGGGAGAAAGACTGTTACAGCAGAAGAAATAATGCTTCCACTGTGAACGAGGCAAGATACTCACTGCCTTGACTCATATTCTAACTGATCCTCCAACCTCCGCACCTTCTTTTTAATAATGCCGATTTTCCTTGTGTCAATAAACACAGTGTTTTCCTAAGACACAAAAACCAATATACATTCTTAAGTGGACTTATAGTGTGTATTTTGTATGAATAATATATCTTTCAATATTAAAGTCTTTAATTTTACAAGATTTTCTCAGCCATGTTATTCAAGGTCTCTCATCTGACTTACCCCAGTAGCCCATTTTGCATACATCACTCCATTCCATTCCCCTTCAATGGAGCAGAATGATTTCTTATCATTGGGGCCACTGCCAGGGAGTGAACATATCAGGCATTAAGTACAACGTAAGAGTCAACATAAATCCAGACATGGTGGTTAACTCTTCTGAACGAGGATCACCAAGATTAATATTGATTTTAAACACATTCTTGAACTGATCTACACTCTACTACTGACTCACAAAATATCTGCGGTTATCCTGTGCTTCTTTCCCCCATAAAAGGGTTTGGTGTGGAATACTATGTTGGCACTATAGCCAGATTTGGAGCAGGAAATATTGCACTCGCCACCTAATTCCACCCATGGAACGGTCAGGATAGACCTGCAAGGACACATGTAGGATAACGTAAGCCTGCATCCCACCGAAACACAAAACACAAGACATCTTTTCATGTGAGGACAGGACGGAGAGACGTATAGTTAAATCACACCTGCCATAGCCATTGGGGAAAGTCAGAATGTAGTGTTCATCGTGCTCGAGACAAGACACACAGCCTGCAGCAGACAAGAAAAGGTCAGTAAAAGATACTTTATCGTTGTTATACCTGAACACAGTGTCTTTACTTACCTTGACCAATATTGTGTACGCCGATGGACATTCCGAGGAACTTGGATTTGGTCCAAATGTGTGCATTGAACTGAATTTTCTTGCTGATACACTCAGCATAGAAGGCAGATACTGCAACAATGAAGCCAGGAATAAGCATCACTTCAGAGGTGTACTCAAGAGACAACACACATGTTCTTGTAAGTTAAGTCTATACAAGTGAGTTACAGGTCACTATAACAACAGTGTCAAGTTTCCTGTGTGGAGAACGAAGACTATCTATCTTCATACAACCGATCCTTCCGTTTAATCAGTGTTTTATCCACACAACCCACTGAACACTGAACACACACTTACTAATATGGTTGAAGTCATATAATGGACAGGGCATTAATAGTTAATGATTTCTCCTAAGTTGTGACTCTTGAACTCAATAATAATAATAATAATTTCAGTATTTAACGTAATACATGTTTGGATGTACACATCTGTAAAAACATTTTTCTTATCCATTTCAAGAGCTAGTTACAATGTGACAAACAACTCTGTGGCTTTCAAACTTGTTTGTTTTTATCAAGTTGGTTTGTGGGTATGCATATCAAGCACTTACTTGGTGGGTGGTGAGAAACCTGCTCTGCCACAAATGACACACTGCCCGGGCTACAATATGGCACCGGCCCTTCTGACGCAGGCTCCTGTCCAAAAACCACATGTGTCCGTTTTAGAAAAGCCACTATTTAAAGGGTCATGCTGTGTTTACATATTGGCGAGAGGCAGCGCAACAGGTTTTGACTGCTGAGGTGAACCAGCAAATGTTGCTATGGTGACTTGGCAAGATATAACTTTAATATGAATAGACGATACAGTAAAATCACGAGCTCCAAATCACCATGGCAACATATACACTTGCGAGTGTTAATTTACCTCAAAACACAAGGGTAATCAAAAATGGAAATGGGTTCATGCTTCAAGTCTTATATGCTAAGTGTTTTATATGTTTGCTGTATTGAATAAAACGTGCTAAATCTACTTTAAAATAAATAAATGAAATCACATGTTCCAGCAGGAGAAAAACAAATCCGATTTGTCATTCAGCTCGGAAAAGTTTTCATAATTGTCTTAAGTGAAGAAAGTTCAATCTCTGACAAAGTTCGATCTGTGACGGCATAATCTTATTGAAAAATATAACATTTTCCATCAGCTAGACGTTAACTGTTAAAATGTGAACACGATAATAAACATGTACAATTTTCTACTGCATTTTTAAATACATAGTTCATATCATCTCATAGATACCCCAGAAGCAGGCTCCTCAGTTTCTGAAGGAAGGTCCCAGTGGCAATAGAATACCTCTCCCAGGATGGGGTTGTACGGCTTCTTAGCCACAGATCCTTTCCGGCCAGCATGAAAGGCTGAGAGATACCACCTCACCACCTGCACCATGCGCTCGCGTGGCTCTGACTGCTCCGAAATGCTGAGTGTAGATAGAAGAAAACATGAGATTATACCAACATGAGATTCAACTAGTCATACAAAAGGAGCATATCAGGCATAAATAACCAAGTATGAGAGTAAAAATAAAAATAATAAAAATGAGCACACATGAGCGGAACAGCTGAAATAAAACCAAAGAAACAATGTCACATATACATTATAGTACAGTGAAATTCTTTTCTTTGCATATCCCAGCTTGTAAGGAAGTCAGAGCACAGGGTCAGCCATGATACGGTCAGCCTGAAGCAGATAGGGTTAAGGGTCTTGATCAAGAGCCCAGCAGTAGTAGCTTAGCGGTGTTGGGGCTTGAACTCCTAAAATTTCAAATCAGTAGCCCAGAGCCTTTCACCACTGAGCCTCTACTGCCCTACAGGCAGCGGCTCTCAGTGTGTTCCATTACGCATATTTAATTATTGAGTTCTTCTAGTTCCAAACATCAACATGGACTAATGCTACATTCAGCTCGCCTCAGAAATGGGAAGTTGGAACTCTAAAATCACACTATAGGGTCAAAAGTATGTGGACACATGTCCGTCACAGCCATACCACCTTGCCCCAAACTGTTGCCACAAATTTGGAAGCGCACCATTGTCTAAGATATTTTTGTATGCTGTAGCATTATGATGTTCCTTCACTGGAACCAAAGAGCCCAATCCTGTTCCAGTATAATGACGCCCCTGCGCACAAAGCAAGTTCCAAGAAGACATAGTGTGCCAAGTTTAGAGTGGAATCATCTGAGTGGTCTGCACAGAGCCCTGACCTCGAACTCTGATTGCACACCAAGCCTCCTCGCCCCACAATCAGTGTCCGACCTCATGAATGCCCTTTTGGCTGAACGAGCACAAATCCCCACAGTCATGTTCCAAAATCTCATGGAAAGCCTTCTCAGAAGGGTGGAGGCCGTTATAGCAATGAATGAGAGACTAGCTCTATGTAAATGCCCATGGTTTTTGAATGGAATGTTCACCAAGCACATATTAGTATGGTGATCAAGTGTTCACATACTTTTGCCCATATAGCGTATGTAATTTGCAAACTCTATGCATTTGAGCTACAAAGTGGGGAGTGTGTGTGTGTTTGGGGGGGGGACGACAGAGAGAGAGAGAGAGACCGACCCACAACAAACCACACACACTGACACACCCAGGCTCACCTTCCGTTAGCAACAAGCTAGTCAGCTAACTGATGAGTGATGCATATTTACCTCTTCAAAACAGTGAACTAACGTTAAATGTTAAATCTTTAACAAGCTAATACATCTGTATGATGACTGATCAAAAGCAAATAACCATGTACAATAATTTAAGGGTAAGAAGTGCTAATTTGTTTACTGCTGATGCTGTGAACAACCATGCTGACTTGACATCACTTTCTGAACTCGGAGTTGAGGAGACCGTCCTGAGTTTATGAGTAGGGACTCGGAGCTGAAGGGGTGTTTTCTTTGTTTTTCCTCGTCCAAGATACGAGTTTTAGTCGACTGAAGCATAAAATGTGCATTGTCTTTGGAAAGGAATAAAAAGATGCATGGCTCTAGAAATAGACACAATATTCACTGCACATACAGCATTTAAATAATCGACTGAAATAAGTCTGTACTGAAAGGGTCCAATGACTTGTTTTTAATAGTTAAAATGGACACTGGCTTCAAAAATCCCCCTGATCTAAAGTATGCTGGATAAAAGAGAATAGCTCTGGTGTGGATCAGAGATGTTACTGTTCAGCCCACTCTCTCTCTCGCTGTCCACACACACAGCAAACCCCATTTGTCACATTCTCTAGACATCCAGGTGCATAGTTCTCTGTAAATCCTCTGTAAATATGCTGCATTGTACAGCTGAACACTTTACCTGACAAACAAATCAGGATGGGCAAAGAAGTCTGCATACATCTCCAGCAACGACCTTCTCTCCAAGATGAATGTAGGTAAAACCACCTAGGGAAAACAGTAACATGTTCATGGAGAGAGAAGAGACCAGGAAAGAGAGCATTAGGAAGAAGCAGAATCAAGAATTACCTTGGTGAGATCCATTCCCAAACGGACTTGTGAAAGCAGATGCATAATGACGCTCTTATGTTCCTCCACCGACTCTCCCTCGCCATCGTCGTCCCTCTCATCATGACTATCATACTGATCTGAACAAGACAAGGCACACAATAATTCAGACTGCTGAGAAAACATTGAGTGTATATAACCATGTGCTCTACATATTCCAAGGTTCAGTGTACCTCTGTGTCTGAGATCTGCTAGCAATTTTCAGCTGTGGTCTTACTGGATATGAAGTGGGTGAAGAGGTCATTGGTGGTGGTTTAGGGTGAGGGATAGGTGTGTGTGTGCACGCATGTACATTTTCCATGGCATCACAAAGGATGTCAGATACATTTTCCATGGGATGTCAAATGATACGATGGAAAAATGTTATTATGGGGGATCCAATTACACAATAAATGAATGGTTCTTTACCTATGCAAATGAAAAAGGGGGATTCCATTGTATTCAGGTATTCACAAGCATGCATGCTGGGATACATGATGGCAAAAAAGTAACGTCAAAAACGAATACCAAAAAGTCACATGTTGGAGACATATCTACTGTACATTCATATTAACTCATATTAGTGAATAGAGCAAGGGTCGAGGTATTATTTCAGTTTACACATATCGGTATTTTCGGCAGCTGGCAGTCAATCCCAAAAGTTTTACTTCAAATGAATACTTTTACTCATACATGACTTTACAATAAAGACATTTTACAGAAATATTTGGATGATGTTTATGAGGGAGTAGCTGAAGATGTATTTGACAGCTATGCGTTGAGCACAACAACCTTCTTTAATATTATCGTTTGACTATTCGGCATTACGTTTTACACATTACACAATGCTTGTGTGGCATATTGCATCAATGCAATACACTTGTCATTATAGTTATTATTCTGCGTTTACATAAATTTAACAGCCTTTAACAGATCTATAACTTGCTTGAAACCATGCATTTCCTGTTTTTATCATATAAACCATTTGGTGCGTGCACTTGTATTCTGTAAATGTATTGTAGTGAAGCATGCAGTATTGCACGCAATCACTTGAGTGGATGAGCAGTGCAAATCTAAGCTGCTTGAAAGTGCATTACACTTATTGCTTGCGGTATAGTATTTGATAAACGATTAATTTATATTAATTAAAAAATGACAAATATAATATTTGTATACAGTCCTAAATATAACCAGGCACTTTTTTTTTTTAATTCACTGGCTCTGTGCGCTGAAACATGAAGAGGAGGTGTGTTTATAATGAAAAACACTGGCAAACCAGACACTCTAATTTTACATCTAGTGCACAAATGCGAACATGTTCAATTTGTCTGACTCCATAATTATGTTGCTTAATGAGCACTCATTGTCATTGTGTGTATTTAAGCGTGCATCTATGTATGGTGTTCTCAAGTACCCTTTGCAGCAGAACAAAAAGTCAATGGGGTGGCGTCTATCCTGATCCAGCCTCTCCTACCAGGGTGGAGTTGGATAGAGTCAGACCAAAAATCAAAGGGGAGAAGTGTCTGTGTCAGGCTGTACGAGTGTGTTGAATGTGTTGTTTCATGCTGGACAGGATTGTGTGTGTTAGGGTTATAGGAAAAGCTGGAACAGGTCAGGCTCCACCACCCTGGACTTTTGATTTTGCATCAAGGACTTTTCTTACATTTTCAAGTCCAGCATCAGTAGTGGGACCAAAAACTGGAATTTATATTTTAGTCGTGTGTGTTTAAATACCTGCATCAGTTGTGCCATTGGACATAGAGGAATTAAGGGATTCATTGGTGTCGGGTCGTTTGAGAGCTGCATTTCCTTCACTGTTAACACCAGGGGTTCTGGAGGGGCTGTAGCCAAAAGCAACAAAATGTGAAACAATTCTCCACTCTACTGCCTACACAGTGTGTCTGCAAAGCCATATGGTGTGAAACAAGAACGTGTGTAAAATCATGCTGTAATTCGGGAGGTCTGGGTTTCACCATATTTGGTAACGGAGTTCATCATATTGTGTGCG
The DNA here is from genome assembly GCA_026413345.1 of Ariopsis seemanni. Taxonomy (NCBI): domain Eukaryota; kingdom Metazoa; phylum Chordata; class Actinopteri; order Siluriformes; family Ariidae; genus Ariopsis; species Ariopsis seemanni. The sequence goes on along the minus strand of JAOANJ010000002.1, from coordinate 40,204,435 downwards.
GAATATCTTGTGTGGGATTAATGTGTAATTATCTCCATGCACTATTTTGATAACAGCTGTGTGCGTGTGTGTGTATACATTTTAACTCACTCAATGCAGTGCTTTGGTGAGGCACTGTTCTGGTAAAATTCATCAGCATCGTAAAACTCATCCTCACTGCTTGAGTAGGAGAAATCTGGGACAGTGTGGGCTGGCACATTCATGTGACTGGGGGAAGTGACACTGCTACTGGGTGCAGAAGGACCACTCCCTAAATTAAAAGGAATGGACTATTTTAAATACAATGAATCATATTTCACATCATATTTTTTAATTTTTTTTTTACATTTGGCAGGCAGTTAAGAGCATTGCTGAAGGGTCTAGCAGTGACACAAAACCACTGAGTGACTTGCTAGGAACCTTAACTAATGAGTCATCAATCCTCAGACGGCACTAAAATGTTAATTAACAGTTGATAATCAAACAGTTGATAATCAAATGGGTATCACCAACGTTATTTTTATACAAGCAACATGGCTGCAGCAAACCATGTGTGTTCTGGCAGGGGGGAAAAAAAACACCCATCCATAATCTGTAGCTGTTTATCCTGTACAGGGTCGCAGGCAAGCTGGAGCCTATCCCAGCTGACTATGGGTGAGAGGCGGGGTACACCCTGGACAAATCGCCAGGTTATCGCAGGGCCCAAATTCAGTCACTTTCAGGCAAATGATTAGTTTTTCCAACACACACAACAGCTTTTCTAATTGCTCGTTCAACATCTTAGGGCAGCTAAACATGATTGGAGGAGAGCACTGACTGCCCTCAGTCATGCCTTTCATACATAGTCACGGGAAAAAGAAAGTAGACCCTTCTTCAAATCTATAGGTTTTTATTCATCAGGGCCTAAATAACAGTTGTGTGGTCCTTACCAATTTCTAGAAACAAACAAATAACCTCAGGTGATGACAAAAATAAACAAAAAAAACCCCACACAATTAAAAAAAAAAGATTTCAATATGTAGTCATTTTCTCCAAAAAATAAGCCAACATTCATAAACCAGGTGGGAAAATTGCTTCCTACTTCCACAATTATTAAGAGATTAAGTAGCAGCCAGGTCTTACTATAGAAATGCACAAGGTTTGTTAATCATCAGAAAGTGTAACTACCTCTATAAATGCAGAAATTTTGGCAGTTTGGTGTTCTGGAGCACTCAGATGTGTGTCTATGTCATTCAAAGAAGAAAGGACATCAGCCATGACCTCAGAGAAACAATTGTTTCTGCTTATCAATCTGGGAAGGGTTATAAGGCCATCTCCAAACAATTTGATATTCACCATTCCAAAGTAAGTTTCAGAATGCGGACACTTACGGATGTAGATGCAGGGGAGAGCGGATACGGTGGAAACTGCAGCTGTAGCCAAATCATGAGGCAGAAATCATGGTCAGGAAGCAGGCATAGGTCGATGGATCGGTAAACAGGGCAATGCAGGAGAGATGAGGAAACAAGGTTGGAAGGTAACGAAATAGTGGTCTTTATCAGGAAGTCAGTCAGGAAAATAAATGACTTGGTATAGTCAGGTACAGGACACAGAATGATACCTAGTGAGGTGTGTTTGTGAATGCTGAGCTTAAGTAGGGCTGGTGATTGCGAGGTAGTTGACTGCAGGTGAAGTGATTAGAATTCTGGTGACGGGGTCACTGTGGCTCTTGGGAAGTGTAGTCCGGAGCGGCCATGTTTGGAGGCTGCTCTGAACTCGGGTTTACAATGCTCTTACTGACAGACCCCCCGAGGAACTTCCTTCCTTTGTCAGCCTCTCTTTCTTGGTGCAGGTTTTTCATGGTGCTGGCTGTGGAATTCTTGAGTGACCAGGGGGTCTAAGATGTCCCTGGAGCTGACCCAACATTTGCTCCTCAGGGCTGTAATCCTTCCAGTCGACCAAGTACTCAAGTTGTCCCCATCTGTGGTGGGAATTGAGAATCTCCTTGACTTGGTAGATCAGTTTGCCTTCGATGTCTGGGGAGGGTTTTTTTGGGAGGTGGGTGTGTCTGAGGCTAGGGGACCTTGGATGGCAGGTTTGAGGCATGAGAGGTGGAATATGGGTGCCATCTTGCTGTGAGGAGGAAGCTCGAGCCTGTACATTAATCTTGTAATGAGGTAATCTTGAACGGACCAATGAATTTGGCTTGTAGTTTATTACAGGAGTTGGGACTTCTGAAGTTCTTTGTGGAAACCCATACTCTATCACCTGGGGCATAGTGATATGGGAGTGGCGCTTCTGTGTTTGTTGGCATAGTGTTTGTACTTGGCATTGACATTCTCCAGTCTTTGATGTACCTCCTCACATATCTTTTGGCTCCTCTGGAACCAGGAGTCATTGGCTGGAATTTGCGTAGGGGTGTCGTCTCACGGAAAGAACAGAGGTTGGTATCGAAGTACGCACTGGAACAGGGTTAGCTGAGTGCCTGAATGTTTAAGAGAGTTTTGTGTGTACTCAGTGCTGGGAAGGAATTTGCACAATCCTTCTGGTTTCTCATGCAGTATATACGGAGGAAGCAGCCCACTTCTTGATTAGCTTGTTCTGCTTGGCTGTTGGACTAGGGGTGATATCCAGATGTGAGACTAACCGATACTCCCAGCTTGTCCATGAATCGTGACCATAACCTTGAGGTGAACTGGGGGCCCCGGTCACTGACTATATCCTCAGGGATACCATAGTAACAGAGGAGGTGAGTGAATAGCAATTCAGCTGTTTCCAATGTAGTAGGTAAACCCGGTAGTGTGATGAGCCTGTGTGTCTTTGAGAACCTGTCAATGATGACCAGGATGACGGTGTTGCCTTGTGAGTGGGGTAAGTCAGTAATGAAGTCATGGGCGATGTGTGACCAGGGCCACTGGGGTATCGGGAGAGGACGTAGCTTGCCAGCAGGAGGAGCTCTGGGAACCTTGGCTTGGGCACAGACGGAGCATGAGGAGATGTACGGTAATTATTAATGTCAAAAATCATGTTTTCCCACCAATACTTGTTTTGTAGGAGCTGGTGGGTGCAATGACTGCTGGAGTGTCCAGTGGCAGGAAATGAGTGCGCCCAGGTGATGAGTTTGCCTAGATGTCTGGGTGGAACATGTATCAGTCCAAGTGGGCAATTTTCAGAAGGGTTTGTGGATTGTGCCAGTCTGATCTCTCTATCTACATAACAGGTTATAGTTTGTAGGAAGCATTCAGGTGGCAGGATGGTAGTAGGTTCTGACGAGTGTAGTGAGGATGAGTGAATTCAGGATAGAGAATCAGCCTTGGTATTTCGGGAACCAGGATGATAGCAGATGGTAAATTGGAATCGTGTGAAGAACGGGGCCCACCTGGCCTAACGGGGGTCCAGACGTTTCACTGTTTTCAAGTACTCAAGGTTCTTATGATCGGTCAGGATCATGAATGGATGTGCTGCACCCTCCAACCAGTGCCTCCACTCTTCTAGAGCTAATTTAACTACCAGGAGCTCTTGATTACAGATGTCATAGTTTCTCTTAGTGGGGGGTGAGCTTCTTTGAGTAGAATGCTATAGGGTGCAGTTTGGGTCGCTCACCAAGGTGCTGTGACAGTACTCCACCTACTCCTGTCCACCTCCATGATTAAGGGTTTGGACAGGTCTGGGTGCTGCAGTATGGGAGCTGTGGTGAATGTGGTCTTTAACTGGTTGAAAGCTTGATCAGTAGAAGAATTCCAGTGGAGGCATTGAGGTCCTTTATTCAGGAGAACAGTGAGAGGAGCTGCGATGGTACTGAAGCCGCGGATGAATTGGCGGTAGAAATTGGTCAACCCCATAAAGCGTTGCAACTCCTTAATTGACATAGGAGTGGGCCATGATGTCATGACAGTGACCTTGGCTTGGTACATGCTCACCCCCTCCAAACTGATAATGTAGCCCAGGAATGAGATCTGGCGGACGTGAAACTCACACTTCTCTGCTTTAACATACAGGTGGTGCTGGAGCAGGCAAGAAAGCACTGACTTGACGTGCTCATGGTGGGTGTTCTCATCTGGGGAGTAAATCAGGATGTCATCGATGTAAGTGATAATAAACCTCTCAAACATGTCCCTGAGCACGTCGTTCATGAGGCATTGGATGACACTGGGAGCACAAGAAAGGCTATAAGGCATGGCGAGGTATTTGAAATGGCCCCGAGTTGTGCTAAAAGCGGTTTTCCATGCGTCACCCAAGCAAATCATGAACAGGTTGTAAGCACTGTGCAAGTCAAGTTTAGAGAAGGTTTTGGCAGATCTGAGTTGTTCTAGGGCTGAAGGCATCAGTGGGAGAGGATATGGATGTTTTACTGTGATCTGGTTCAGGCCCTGATGGTCTATGCATGGCTGGAGACCTCCTCCTTTCTTTTCAATAAAGAAGAACATCGCTGAGGCTGGGGACATAGAATGTCTGATATACCCCTGCTGCAGGGCTCCCTTTATGTACTCCTCCATGTCTGTTTGTTCAGTCAGGGACAATGGGTAAATATGATTTCGAGTAGTAGTACCTGGGAGGAGGTCGATAGTGCAGTCATAGGGACAGTGAAGAGGCAGACCACAGGCCCTCCCTTTGCTGAAGACCTCCTTGAAGTCGATGTAGCAAGCTGAGCCGTTGTTGAGGGAATCAGGCTGAGGGCTCTCCACAGAAGTGAGAGAGAGAGAGAGAGAGAGAGAGAGAGAGAGAGAGTTGGGGCAGTTTCATGCAGTTCTGAAGACAGGAAGGAGACCACTGTAGAATATCATGTTGTTGCCAAGAAATCAGAGGATCATGCAGCTGGAGCCATGGATAACCCAATATTAGGTCATGATGTGAAGTAGGAATGACGAGAAGAGAGATGCGTTCTGTGTGAATCACTTCGACTTGAATCTTGAGGGGCATTGTGCATGTTGAGATCAGTCCTTCTCCTATGGGTCCCCCATTGATGGCTTTGAGCTTGATAGATCTCAGAAGTGCGTGGGTGGTCAGATGGCATTTTTTAACTATAGCGCTGTTTATGACATTTCCCTCCGCCCCTGAGTTTATGAAACCAGAGAGCACATGGGTTGCATCTGGTAGCTTTAATAATACTGCCACTTGGAATGACCGTGAGTTATGAGTCATGTTAAAACTCACCAGGTTAGTAGAATTGGTAGCCCTGCTTGGCTGGTGGTCTCGTGGGGGTCGAGTAGGGCATTGGGATATCAGGTGATTGGCTTCTCCACAGTAAAAGCAAAGGCCCTCTCACCTTCTTCTCTCTCTTTTGGACCAATAAAATCGAGTGTGGAAGACTTCCATCGGGGTCACTGAACTAGTGTTAAGAGAGGGAGTAAGAAGTGGCTTGAGTGAGGGTTGTTTGCGGAGGAGATGATCCAAATGTATGACCAGATCGATAAGCAAGTCAAGAGAAAGATGTTCATCATGGCATGCCAGTTCTCTGAGTATCTCTGTACGCAAACCTTGGTGAAATGTGGCTTTCAGGGCTTGCTTGTTCCAGCCACTGCTGGTGGCTAAGGTGCGGAAGTCCAGTGCATATTCAGCTACACTCCTTTCTCCTTGACAGATAATAAACAGGCTCTCTCCAACTTCGATCCCCTCTGGCTCATGGTCGAACACTCTCATGAAAAGCTCCAGAAAATGGTCATATGATGTGGTGTGTTTGCCCCCATGCTTCCATACCGTGCTTGCCCACTGGAGCGCCTTACCAGTGAGAAGACTGATAAACTGGGAGATCTTGTGCTCATCAGTTGCCTCTGGGAGAGAAGCGAAGTACAAGGAACACTGAAAAAGAAATCATTTATAACGGGAGGCTTCCCTGGAAAATTTTTCCAGCAGAAGAATACTTTGGGACATGCTGGAAGGAGAGGAGGGGCATGTGAGGACGGCTTGCGACACCACAGCAGTGAGTTGTGTCATCCTGGTGTTGAGATCGTTTATCATCTGCTGGTGTTTTCCTAACAGCCGCCCCGTGCATGGATTGCAGTTTGCTTAGCCTCCTCTGCTGCATCCATGATGGCAAAGTGTCCTGTCAGAACGCAGGTACTTACGGATGCAGGGGAGAGTGGGTGCGGCGCAAACTGCATCTGTAGCCAAATCGTGAGGCAGAAATCGTGGTCAGGAAACAGGCATAGGTCGATGGATTGGTAAACAGGGCAATGCAGGAGAGATGAGGAAATGAGGTCGGAAGGTAATGAAACAGTGGTCTTTATCAGGAAGTCAGTCAAGAAAACAAATGGCTCAGTATAGTCAGGTACAGGACACAGAACAATACTTCACAAGGTGTTTTTGTGAATGATGAGCTTAAATAGGGTTGGTGATTGTGGGATAATTGACTGCAGGTGAAGTGATTAGAATTCCAGTTACGGGGAGTGCTGTGGCTCTTGGGAAGTGTAGTCTGGAGCGGCCATGTTTTAGGCCATGGGCCCAGTATGGTCCACGTGCATCCCCCCCACAACTCTACAAAACAAGATTTTTTTAAAGCATTGGGG
>JAOANJ010000002.1:40176935-40195638 GCA_026413345.1 Ariopsis seemanni | reverse complement strand
GGAGAAAAAATATTGACATGGCCATTGGCTTCGCCAGGAATTCATTTTAGGGGGGGGGGGGGGGATGAGCATGCATTAACGTGAGAACTGGAATGGGGTCGAATGGCCTTTCAGCACCCTTAGAAACTTTGAGACAGTAAAAAAAAATTTCTGCTCTGTGGTGCACAAGATCGACTAAACCTGCAGTCACGGTGTCGCAGAAAAATTTTGGTGCAATTATGTTTCACAAAAAAAAAGTAAGAGACAGTCATGTTTTATCTTTAAAATATACTGTCCAGTTTGTTCTCCATAGTGTAATCTGACATGAGATGTGCAGACACTGGCTGTGTTTACGTTTCAAAGATCATTACCAATCCATATTAAGTCATTTCATTTGTAGGTCCCTAATGAACTGTTTACATGTATCCTAAACTGGGCAATATGTAAATATAATATGTAAATTTTCATTTATATGCACATTATATCATTCAATACAAAGGCCTATTACAATTAAATTCAATTTTAGTTGTATAGTGCTTTTTAACAATGGACATTGTCACAAAGTAGCTTTCCAGAAATATATAAATTTTACATACAGTTGTGGTCAGAAATTTACATACTCATCATGGGCATGAATGTCATGGTAATTTTGAGCTGTTAATGATTTCCTTGAACTGTTCTTTTTCCAGGGTGGAATGATTGTACAACATACATCTTTAATGACTTCAAAAAGCAAGAATTGAGTGCACAAGTTCATTCATGCCCATGATGAGTGTATGTAAACTTCTGACCACAACTATATATGAATTTATCCCTAGTAAACAAACCATGAAGTGACAGTGTTGAGGAAAATCTTCCATGACATGAAAAAAGACACCTTGAGAGGAACCAAACTCAAAAGGGAAGCCATCCTCATCTGGGTGACACTTGATAGTGTGATTTATAAATAACTCACTTCTGTAGCTGTGTACTATATAATCAAAAAGTGAATTTGTGTAACCAGGAAATTCATTAAAGTTTTAACATGGTCTATTTTGATTATCAACTGTTCTTTAATGGAGACTTGAGTGCAAGACAGGCATTTGCAGTGCTAAAGATATCATGGCAATTGTAGTCAAAAGTTATTGGAGCAAAATTGTATCAACTGCAGTCCAAAGCCAGTTTCATGGTTTTGAAGTGATTCTTTAGGCTGTCCATATGGGGCCATTCACAGCAGGAGTGAGGTAATGAGACGTAGGCCATCTGTCATGACCCAGAGGCCACAGGTGCAGAATGGACCCAGTGAGCAACTACAAAAGTTACAGGTTTGAACTAAGGCATACCTGATAAGTAGGATAGTGAGGAGATCAGGCAGGAAGCAGGTGCAGCAGCACAATCTGAAATAGGTGGGAAAAAGCAGAGTCCTGAATCAAAGTCACAGTCAAAAATTCCCAAAAAAAGCAGGTGAAGCTCATAATTTCAAGGGTGGCAGAGCAGACATAGAGTAAACAGTCATAATAGTCCCAGGGGAAATCCGAGCAGAGCCGGCAAAACAATAGGCAGGAAAAAGCAGAGTCCTGAATCAAAGTCACAGTCAAAAATTCCCAAAAGAAGCAGGCGAAGCTCGTAAAATCTAACCCAACTCAGGAAACCACAGAAAAGTAGCAGAGAAAAACCCAAAACAAACGTGAAATTGACATAATATAATGGTAAGTATTCTTCTGCATCTTGTAATTCTCCCCATCATGTTTATATAGTGTGACTAATAGCAAAAGCATAGCAGGTGTGCTAGCACAGCCTGGGAAGAATAGGGAAAACCCAGAGTGAAGCGCAATTGCATGGGTCAGGAATTGGATGTTCTGGGATGACAGTAAAGGCGGTGAGAGGGGACTAGAGACCAAGGGAGACATGAAAGGACAGGTGGACATGCCGCATAGACTTGGGCAATGACAATCTCACCCTTGTGAAGTTAATGATCTTAGAAATAGGAAAAGGACCCACAAACCTGGGAGCCAGCTTATGGGAGGAAACCTTGAGGGGGAGATTGGCCGTGGACAATATGACCCTTTGTCCCAGATGGTAAACAGGAGCCGGCCTGCAGTGTCTGTCTGCCCACCTCTTGTATGTGAGATTGGAGCAGAACAGGTGATGTCTAGCACATGCCCAGGCTCTGCAACAGCATCAGATAAAGGCTTGGGCCGAAGGGACAGGCACCACCTCTTCCTGCTCAGAAAAAAGAGCAAGCTGGCAACCAAGGCAACACTGGAAAGGGGTCAGCTCAGTGGATGATGAGGGAAGGCTGTTATGGGTGTACTCAATCCATGGAAGCACCTGGCTCCAGAAGGAAGAATCACCAGACTTCAGGCATCGTAGGGCAACCTCTAACTTTTGATTGGTATGCTCCGTCTGTCCATTAGTCTGTGGGTGGTAACCTGAGAAGAGGCTGGGAGTGGCCCCAATAAGTTTGCAGAACTCCTTCCAGAAATGAGCAGAGAACTGAGAGTCTCTGTCAGACACAATGTCCATGGGTAGACCGTGAATCCGAAACACATGGTTGATAAACAGTTCTGCCATCTCCTTAGCTGAAGGCAGCTTTGGGAAGGGAATGAAGTGAGCAGCCTTGGAGAAGCAATTGATGACTTTCATGATGCAGGTGTTACCCTTGGAGCTGGGGAGGCTGGTGACAAAGTCCACTGCAACGTGGGACCAGGGGCACAGAGGGGCTTAATAGTCCAGCTGCAGGTTGGTTGCTTATTATTTCTGGAGCAGACATCACAGGCCACCATAAAGGTCCTAACATCCTGCAGCATGGTCTCTCTCTGGTGGTTGCATCATTCATGGGGCAAATGATGGCAAGTGGCCTTGTTGAATCTTCTCCAACCAACACAATCTTGGGCAACATTCCTGATCTTTTGTGAACTCCTCATGTTTATGACACAGCAATTGAGATGTACTTGTTGAATTGCAACTTTGGTCTTCTTCATGATGTGGTTCATGAGTTGGAGAGTATAAAGCGTACTTTGACACCAGATCTTTTGTGGATCTCCATAGGGAATGGCCAAGGAAGTGCAGTTGACAATCAAGGATGATGACAGAGAGAGACTTTGAAGCTGTTCACTTAGCTGACTTATCTGCAGATCTTGTTAGTGTGTTGCCCAGGGTGTGCCAGCATGGAGGCGGGAGATGGTCTTGAGTTCATCAGCATGCCTGAGGACAGTGAGGGTCTAGGCCACCCCAGGAAGACAGGCTAGGAGGAAGCTTTGCCCCACTGAAGTACCTGGGAGCGCACATAAAGGCAGTTGGTTGGGCTGTTACCTGGTCCTGGATCAGACAGAGCATTCTGGGCGGCATTTTCTATGTTGAGCTGAGCAGCAGCCACAAGACAATGAGCAGGAGAATGGGCTTGATGGTGCCTTGCTGAGAGTCCAGAGAAAACTGCCTGGAGAGAGCATCTGGCTTGACATTTTTAGAGTCTGGTCTAAAAGAGGGCACAAAATTAAAATGGGAGAAAAACAATGGCTTGGCACAAATTGAGGCATTTAGCAGGCCTGAGGTATTCAAAATTTTTATGATTTGTCCATATAATGAATGGGTTGTCAGTCCCCTAACAATGCCCCCACTCTTCCAGGGCCAGCTTGATAGCTAGTAGTTCTTGATCTTCAATGCCATAGTTGCATTCAGCTGGTGTCAATTGATGAGAAAATGTGCAGAAGTGCACCTTATTATCCTTGGCTGACCTCTTAAACAGGACAGCCCCAACACCCATGTCTGAGGTGTCCACTTCAAGAATAAACTGAGTGGCAGGGTCAGGGAGAATGAGAATGGGTGCCATGGAGAATCTTCTCTTAACAGAATAGGAAGCACTCTCAGCATGGTTAGTCCACAAGAAGGGGCATTTGGAGGATGTGAGCTCAGTCAGGGGAGCAGTGATGATGCTATAATTCCTGATAAACCTCCAATAGAGTTGGCAAACTCCAAAAAGCATTGCAGCTGCAGTTCCTTGCAAGAGGAGGAAATAGGTCAAGGCAGTCTCAGTGGCCCACCAGCCCAGGGGATATCACAAAGCCCAAGACCTTGAGTTTGACATTTCAAAGTCATTCAAGGTCAAAGCTCATGGTGCTAAATGAAAGCCCATATGGCAATTCCTGTAAGTTGGTAATGGTAAATATCTGTCTACCATCAACCATTTTCAAGTTACAGCCCTCTGAAAATCCATGACTTTGAGTTTGACCTTTCAAGGTCAAAGATCATGGTGCCAAATGAAAGGCTGTATGGGAGTTCCTATATGCTCATAATAGTAAACATTCGTCTATCGGCAACCGTTTTTGAGTTATAATGGGAAAGGTTGACCTTTTCCGGTGACCTTCACCTTGACCCGATTACTCCCAAAATTTAATCAGGTAATCTACGGACCATTGCCTACCTACCATGAAAATTTGAAGTCAGTGTAACCGTCTAGATGCTAGATTGTTAACAAACACAAACAAGGTCAAAGGTCATGATGCCAAATGAAAGCCCATATATGACTTCCTGTATGTTGATAATGATGAACATCTCTCGATCTCTAACCATTTTCAAGTTATAATGGAAAAATGTATGCAACTTTTAGCAATGACCTTGACCCCCAACCACAAAGAAAACTATGAGAGATTCCCCATCATGTAGCATATCAATGGAAGCAGAATTGAAAGATAAGCATTTTGGAATGTGATGAATATGAAGGAAGATCTAATGGGGGAGGGGGGAAATATTTTGACCTTTTTGTTGACCTTGACCAGATAACCCTCAGTGTTGGAGGTTGTATTTGAGACCAATGCCCATCTATCCTGAAAGTTTCATGAAGTGGTCCAGCCATTTTCCCGGAATGTTGCTAACAAAGAAACAAACAAACGAAACCCCACCGAAAACAATACATCGCCCCCTGGTGGACTCAGTCCCAGGTGAGGTACAAAGAAGGCGGTAGAGAGTTACTACCGAGATGGGGAGAGAGAGATGAAAATATTTTGTGCTATTTATAGTCATTTATGGAATTAAATAATTGTTTTTAATCATGGAATCAAATTGTTGGACAGTCTGTAGTTACAGTGGAAAGGTAAACATTATATTATACCACGACATAAAGAAGTTTTCCAGGATCTAATATGCTAAGTTGACGTTCATAAATGGACCACTACCTTTTTACCGCTTCAAATAACTGAAACGTTGTCAGTAATATTTTAACCTTGTATTGTACAATATATTTTACATTTTTAGCATACACAGTAGTATAATGGTTTTACAGCTGTACTGAAGCACACTGTGACTCAATGTAATCACTTTATTGTAACCTATTATCCATACAGGACACTTTTCTGATGGAATAAAAACATGTTCTATTCCCTTCTAGCGGATTTCATTCATTTGGTTTGATAGCATGCGATATTGTTAGCATATCGCTTATCCGACGTGTATTACGTCACTCTACCCAGTGGAGAATGAGCACTGAATATGGTTTACGATATTGCCTGGTTGTCAAGACAACATGACGTCACACATCGAGTACTAGCGAGCGACTGTGACAATTGGTAAACAAACATGGCCGCCAGGTTTGCTTCATTAAATACAGAAGATTTTGAGAGAATTTTGAAAGAGAAAGATGTAGTGAACACCTGAAAGCAATCTGTATGTATAATAATAATAATAATAATAATAATAATAATAAAATTGGCTGACTTTTTTCATGGTATATCAGACTAGTTCAGTATCATCCTAGCTGAATGGAATATATCTGATATACCAGGGGGAAAAAAGCCAGCCAGTGTTAAAGTGAGATGGCCTTTCAATTTCATAAAATCAGTGAAATTTAGTTCCCTCTGAAATGTGGTCATTGTGATATATATGTTTATTTCTGTAACATTTCACAAAATATCAGGCCATTATCTGGCTGGGAAGTTATTTAATTTGAGGGGATTAAAGCAAATAATGTGCATGAAATCGCTCACGTCGTGCAGTCAAGCAGACAGAAGAAGTCCGTGTGTGTGTGTGTGTGCGCGTGCGCGCGCATGCGCAGGTTTACCTTTGAGCGTGCACTGACAGTTCCATCATTCTGTCGCTAGACGAACAGCTGATCACACCGAGGTGCTCACTGAGCGCCGATATTTATTAGTTTGGTCCTGCGTTTCCTTTCCTTCGTATATAACATAACGTCTTTTCTTCTCGTGTTCCGTTACTGTAGTCGGCCTTTCACGTTTCATTCGCACACTCATGTCCTCCATTTTTCTCTCCTGTTTTAAATTTGTATCCCATAATGCCTCGCGCGAACAGGGAAAGCCTACCACATGATGCATAACGTACCGTAGTATCTTGAATTGGGTCATGGTGAAGCAGGAAAAAATAGTGCAGAATTTAGGGCCACACAGCGTTAAATTTATTAATTGTTCTATTTTAAGAAAACTAATAAAATTGGAAGTCTGTGATTCGAATTCAGTAGCTTTCGGTCCACTAAACAAAAATAACTGGGTATCGGGGAAAATTCTTTTTATGATCTACAGTTGAAAAATCTGAAAGGCAGTCTACCTTTTCAATAAACGGTCATAACCATGTCTTAAGTATGTCAGTAGACATGTCGTTGAGTTGCTGTGATGTCTGAAAATGTCATTACATTTACCAGTAATTGTCATGCTAATAGTGGAAATGTTTGACGCCAGGACAGCTTGTGTCACATCCTAATTTTTAATGTGATCTAGACATCATATTCTTTGTAACAGATTTGGTGATGGGCACATACTATAATAGAAAGATATTTGATAACAGGGCCACCTGGTACTGATTGATCTTTTTTTTTATGGAAGCTGTCAAGCCGCATGATTATTTCTTATTGATATCTAAAGAGAAAAAAGGCAGGCTGGTGAGGAAAGGGCTGTTTATTGCTGCCTAGATAAAGTATGTCTATAGATTAAAATTACTCGAACAAACTATCATAAAACAACAATGTATATTTTTTATAATGTTGTTCAGGGCTTGAGTACCTTGTTACGAAACGTTCTGTAATATTGCAGGTGTCACAAGTGCATAAATCCACACAAATCCTTACTGAGGCATGTATTGTCACTGGAGGGAATTTAGCAAAACAAGCAAAATAAATCCTGCTGGGCTAACGGTTGGAGAAAGCCTCTCCTTGTCCCTGTCACAATATGTCGCCTCTTCGTCTAAAATAAGTGGCTCCGAGTGCAGCCACAAGCAGTGAAGCCTTTCCGCTGATTTTTGTCCAATTTGCGGCCTGTACAAGTGGATTCGGATCACGCCTCCGTTGAGCAGGACAAGAATCTGGGATTTGTATTCAAAATGGACTCAAGACAGCACAGTAAATGGGGATTGACATTCCTTTTTTGACAGCGTACACACTTTCCACCCTCCAAGGCCCATGGGGTCGGGAGAGATAGAGCGCTAATAGAAGGACCAGTAATTCCACCCATCCTCTGAGAGCTCCCACGACAGACAAACAACACTTCTGGTGCACATATTTATCTGTCTTTCTGAGATAAGTGGGTGAGAAGAGCAAGAAAATGGATGTAGCAGCACTGTTTGGGTTTATGTTTCTAATTTGAAGGCTTTTACGAGTACAGAAATCGAACTGAATGCACGGGTGTAGGTCCAGACGACGTGCACACTTTTTTCAAAATGGTGAAAAATACGAAGCTGCTTCAAAACAAATGCTTTAGTTCAAACATATTTAAGGTTTGCTTCACGACAGTTGGCGCACGTGACATGACGTCTTTTAGTCAAGTAACTTGCAAGCAAGTTCTGTTTTCTCAGGTGCATCTGAAGACAGGTGCATTGTGGGAATGTACAGCCGGTTGATCACCAGTTGATCTCATCGATTTGGAATTATATTAAAACTGCCTTAAAATAACACATGGGTTCTGGAGTCTTGCTGTAAATTCAATTATTAAAGCTCAAACAGATTTAAAAACGTTCATGAACATTCAAGTCATTTCTTCATTTCGGAATACGGTTATCTGTGGCAAATTTCAAGGGCCTAGGATGATTCATATGAAATATAATCCGACAAACCAAATCATGCGTATGGTGTGTGTGTGTGTGTGTTTTTTCTCCTGAGTAAAAGCAAGCCTCACTGCAGTCGTCCTTTGATGAGCTGTCCATCAGTATTCACTCTCTCCGCTGTGATGGGGAGAGAGGGAGAGAACATGGTTTCTGCCTGGCGTGAATTCTGCCTTGCAGGCTCTCGTCTGATTGATGTCGGCTGTCTCGTTCGAAGCAGATCTGTTTTTCTCAAGCCGTGCCATATGTTAAGCGCATGCACCAGGTGTATAAAAAAAGAAACGACTTTGAATATCTAAAATCCAAATGCATGAATGAAGCTGAATGCTGAATGACTAACAAAAGCATGAGTAACCTGAGTTACACACCAAAATAATGAAAGCAGGCAGCAATGAGGGTTTCTTTAGAGGGGTCAAGTCGAGCTTTGAGCATAATCTAGAACCAGGAGTGGAGTGAAAGTATAGTAATAGGACATCTACTATTATTTTATCCACATTCACTGGATATGAGCAATCATGCATTCTGATTGGCTACTCTACTACAAGGATATCAGCTCATATACCATGAGTAGAAAAGTAAAAAACAAAATGGCAGCACACAACAAGTCAGATATATCACT
Organism: Ariopsis seemanni; assembly: GCA_026413345.1. Lineage (NCBI taxonomy): Eukaryota > Metazoa > Chordata > Actinopteri > Siluriformes > Ariidae > Ariopsis > Ariopsis seemanni. The sequence continues at coordinate 40,187,021 of JAOANJ010000002.1, read as the reverse complement.
TTGTAATCAAGTATTTAAAAGAAAGAGAAATAGCTAAAAGAATATAGTACACACACCACCAGTATCTCCTGTTCCACACTCCAGCCCAGTCGGTGGCAGTAATGCACCTTTAAGTTGGTTTGGCAACCACCACAAAACCCTAAAGAAGAAAAACAAAATGGCGAATTGTGTTGCTCAACCAACCGAGGACGAAATAAAAATTCTACTCGAAAACAAAACCCCAAACAATACAAAAAAGCAACAAAATATGGAATGAAAGTATTTGATGGTAAAAATGTATCTTTTTTTATTTTTCAAGAATTATTATGATGGCATTTTTTTTACAAATCGCCAGTGTGTTTACATTCTAAGCGGAAATGATTTTGTCAGACGTTTTGTACAAAGTTTTTATTTATCGAATTTGCAAAAAATAAAAATAAACATGCTGTTTCTCAAAATCCAGTGAATCTGGATAGAATAAAACAGATATTTCACTCAATTTTGTCGTACATGTCTTATAGCCAACTTGATGTTACGCGCCTCATCGGCTATCGTTGTCATTGTCAGCTGTCCATCGTTAGCGATGGTGACTGCTTCCTTAGGATGTACAGAAACCAAAACACACCAGAATGGCAGAGCCGTGTGCAGCGGCGGCACAAACGGCCCGGCCGAGCCACCATGGAATGCCTAGCCTCGCAAGCTGTCATATACTATTCTCCTCTCTGAACGAAGCACCTTGCACAGTAAGGTAAGACAAATGATGTCATGCCCCCAACATGTTGCCTCTCTGGACCTCCAGACCTGATGCCAAGTGGTGCACAAAAGTGCCACAGACCTGACGGGTATGGAAGTTGCCCAGCAGTGACAACTGACTTGCCGAGTGATGCCATCCATTGGCCATTTGAGTGACTCTTCTGCATGCCATCTGGTGGTACGCCATTGACCCTGTTGGGTTCATCTGCCATATTGCACTGAAAAGCCCCCTGCTGCCAGCGCCTTATTGGTGATGTACTACTGAACCGACAGCTGGAACCCAGGCAGGTGCTACTACTCTGGGTCGGAGCAGACCTGTGAGCAACGGTGATTAAGGGGCAACTCCACTTTCCCCAATACTCAAGTCCTCCCGGACCAGAGACTCGCCACCAGTTGCAGTTTAAAGTCATACCCAGGACTAAACACATTACAAAATAATGAAGAAGAGTGAAAGTTAAAAAAATTAAAATTAAATAAAAAAATTGACAGTTCCTTAGAGTTCATGAGGTTAAAACATTTTGATTTTCAACAATATAAAATATAACTATTTCTACATAATCTAAAGTCATGTGCCATGGGACATCCATTGCCAACCAGTGAACAGAACAGGAAAAGCAAGTTATTCAAATTAATTTTTCTGAAACAGTTTTCAGGTAGCCAAATAATGGTTTTGCACACTCCTTTGTACTTTCACAGTATGCTGGTTGTAGAGCCATCAAATCATATCTCATGTCTGCATTTTCCCCTTATACAACATCTTGTAATTGCCATCTGTACCTGTGCTGTTGGGAGTGGGCGTCTGAAGACTGCCCATCACCGTGACGACAGGACCCATGGGAAGAGAAGAAGGCCTCGATTCTGCTTTACACACCTGAGCCCCATCTACACATTCAACACACAAAAACATATGATGGGCTAAATAAAACATATATCCCTGCAACTCAAGAGCACAAAGACTTCCTAGAGTGCAACAAAATGTCATGCACTTTATCACCTCTTATCACAGCTGTACACATATGACCAAAACACAATGACAGATTTGTTTGACTAACTTAAGGAGAATAACTGTGTATTCATACATATGGCTTGGATTAGAGTGCATGAACTACTTGTTACAGCAAGGCAAAGAAAGAGAGGAAGTGAAAGCAGGCATATAAAAAAAAGTGAAAGCGAGAGAGAATACGGCAATATCACATACCTGTGGGGAGGGTGGTCTGCGTTGGCATGGCAACGGCACTGACTACAGAGGCATCCAGGGGACTGGGCTGGTGAAGTCCATCCACTGGGTTTATGGTGCTCTGCAGGGTAGCACAGGTACCACATACACACACACTCAGAGGATATCTCTGCTACTCTTCATTCAGGAGGACTTCACTTCTCAGACTCACAGATTTCTATGCTGAGCAGTTGGCTTGCATATTAAAAAGCCATGGATTCTATTCAGAAAAATGGTGGGATAATATCCTATTCTACATAGTAACATGAATCAGGTTCATTGATTTAGTCAATTATTAAGCTCTTTTTTTGGTCTTGTTTGGGTCATGGCACTAGACACACCAAATCTAATTATACAACAATCACTACAGCACCACTCTACATTTATAACGCCCCAATACACACACACACACACGAGACTCAAAGGCTGTTAAGCTCAGCTTCCATGGTGACAAGCACAGATCATAATACTGTGACTGCATGTATCATGCAGGTAAATCATTTCCTTCTTGTATCCACTTTGCAGACCTTAATGCAGCCATACAGACAAGAAATTAAGGAAAATGGGAAAACATGCAACAGCAGGAAAATGGAAGGGAATTCAGCATGGAGTGAAACTGGTCTGTTTACTGATGCAGGGTTAAGATGGCAGCCATCAACATGAATGAGATTTGGAGAGGTTTTTCTCTTACGGATCATACAAAGGATTCGATCCTGATTATTAGTTTGTAATTGGAACAGTCTCTTGTTTCCCCATATGGTGAATGTGCCTGTCTTTCTTAATTAAAAGCCAATTAGCAAAATTAGACCCATGGTGATGGGAAGCAGGTGAGATCGGATTAAATCAACAAGGTGACATGGAGGGCAGAGAAAGGAGGTTAAGGAGGGTATAAACTGATTGGTTTAACACTAGCTTGTTCTAGAGGATTTTCCTACAAAGGTGATTTTTATTTGCTTTGAATATTAGTCTGGATAGTGTTACATTACCAAAATAAACTGTATGGCGTAACATACTGCACATAGCTCCAACACGGTATACAAGGTAGAACTACTGTAACCAGATGGCGCAGTGGGTTTCAGGTTCAATCCTGAGCTCGGGTTAGAGTCTGTGTGGAGTTTTGCACGTTCTCCTTGTGTCTGTGTGAGTTTCTTCCATGTTCTATGGTTTCCTCCAATCATGCTAGTAGGTGGACTGGCTATGCTAAACTGCTCCTAGATGTTAATGTGTGTGTGCATGGTGTCCTGCAATGGACTGCCGTCCCATCCGGAGTGTACTTTACCTAAATGTTCAGGATCCACCATGAACCTGACCGGAATAAAGCAGTTACAGGAGATGAATGAATGAATAAATGAACGAACTACTACAAGTCTAAGGAATCAAGAGATAATGTTCCTGAATGGCAATTTCTTGGATAAATTAAAGCCAAAGACTCCTGACTGGTGCTAAATCAAATGTGAATGTTGGATCTCTCCAGGACCTATATGAACAGTTACTGGCATGATTATATGGTTTGGGTTGGACATCCACTAAATAGTTTCCGATCTATTAGTCTTGAGATGGCTGAGTAAGGAAGTATGCTGAATAAGAGATCAATAGCCATTTTTATGTCTTGTTAATGTGCATGTGGAGGTCATATAATCAGTGGAGATGGCTTGATGATTGGCTCAGTCATATATCATCACAGATACCTGCAACATCTCATTCCACAGAATATTAGAAAATGCTATCACTTTTGACAAAGAATGATGAAAGTGAGAGCGACAGAAAGATGTGGCAGAGCCAATTTCCAAAAGTGAAAAGCATGCACTTGTTGCCAAGTAAAATTTTCCCAACGTGAAGAAGAGTTCCCAGAGCAAAGACACAGAAGATTGTTCGAATTAGATTGATCCATGGTTGAGGAAAATCACAACTTACTATCAGTCCGTTTGCGTGTTGCTGTTCATTACTTTGATCCTTAAAATTTTGAAAAGAAAAAATGAATTGAGGAATGTGCAGCTCAGTCACGGGGTGAACCATTTCAAGCATTTTTTAACTATTTACTCCATAAGTCTACCCTCTCATTTGTTAGTAACAAGTCAAAAGCTGCTTTTGTTACTGAGATACCAGCATGCTACAATGCAATAACAGGAATAGTTTTATAAATATTTTAGGCTCTTTATGTGAGAAGCACCTCTCCAAACCATTACAATGGGACCTGTCGGAATGTAGCAAATTAATCTGAGCAATCACAGGCAAGTCGAAAACTACTTCCGTTAGAGATAGCACCAACATCCAGTATCAGTGTCAGGTTAATATAAGGAGAAAATGCTGGATCGGGGGGGCAACAATAAAAAAAAAAAAAAAAAAACCCACCAAATCTGGTCCAATTCAGTAACAAGCTAACATGCCATTATAATGCGCTATTTATTTTCAAGTTATACAGTGACTTGATATTTTCTACAGGTCACACTATATGGCCAAAAGTATGTACCGTAGACACCTGACCATCACGCCCATACGTGGACCTTCCCACATCGTGTTGCCACAAAGTTGGAAGCACACAGTTCTATAGGATGTATTTTTATGCTGTAGGATTATAATTTCCCTTCACTTGAACCAACGCCTCTTTTCCATATGAAATCCATGATTGTATGAGGTAAAAACACGGAAAAGAGAACAAATTTTCATTCCCAGTCAGGCTTCCATAACAAAAAAGTAATGGACATCGTGTATTCCCACCTGACTGCATTTAGCCTAATGGAATGCTACAGATTGCAAACCATGCGAGATCAAATATGATGAATAATTCACAAAGCAGCAAATCTACTGTTGTGAAAAGCCCAAGATGAGACATTAGTTAGCAACACAGCAGAAGTTGAGCCACATCACATCTCTGCTGAGAGAGTTGTCTTCCTGTTTGTGAACATTTGCTTCGTTCAAGCAAAAGCCATTTATAACTTTTTGCTGATACAGTGGGAGCTACGTATCCACTGACTTGCTCAGGAATACGAGCATGATCCCTTGAACTACAATTCCCACATAACCACTTCACTTTCACCTATTACTTGACTTATTTAAACCCAGGCTTCTGTTAGTTTCTCTTGCGTTTGTCATTTTCCATGCCGATGTTCTTTGCTTTCCTCACTTCGCAATATCACATCACTTACATCACTGCCAGCAACATCACGACTGATCAGAACATATAAATCCGATGGTCCCGATTCCCATTGGAACCATTACAAAAGATTCCCGTGAATGTTAGTAGGTCACCAGGGGGGAGATTAAATGCTTTGACTTTGTCGTTTTGCTCCTATTCCCCACAAGACACCATTACAGCATAATAACAGTAATTATACATACAGGACACTTGGAATAAAAACAATGTATTCTGTTCCCTTCTAGCTGGTTTCATTCATTTGGGTTGACAGCGTGCAATACTGTTAGCATATGGCTTATCCTACATATATTACATCACTCTACTCAATGGAGAATGAGCGTTGAATATGGTTTATGATATTGCATGGCTGTCAAGACAACATGACGTCATGTTAGAAACATAAAACTTCTGTGCTAGCGAGCGACTGTGACAACTTGTAAGGAAACTTGGTAGCCATGTTTGTTTCATTAAATACAGAAGATTTTGAGAGAATTTTGAAAGAAAAAGACGCATTGAACACCTGAAAAGAATGTATAATAATAATAATACCTTTTTTCATGGTATATCAAATATATTCCATTCAGCTAGCAGGATACTGAAGGAGTCGAAGACGAGTTCAATATCATGCTAGCTGAATGGAATATCTCTGCTATACCACTCAACGCCAGCCAATATTATTTAACTATATGGTTTTCACTGTGAGCGGGAATGGGCTATAAGAGGCTGAAACACGTTCCAGAACGACAATGGCCTTGCGCACAAAGCGAGTGCTATGAAGACATGGTTTGCCAAGTCTAGAGTGGAAGAATCTGAGTGGCCTGCACAGAGCCTAACTTCAACCCCACCGAATACCTTATGAACTGGAACACTGACTGAGCCCCAAGCCTCGTCACCCAACATCAGTATCTGAGCTCACTAATGCTCTGATGGCTGAATGAGCACAAATCCCCTCAGCCATATTCCAAAATCGAGTGGAAAGCCTTCCTAGAAAAGTAGAGGTAATGATAACAGCATAAAAGGGGACTAAATTTGGAATGGGATGTTCAAACAGCAGTGTTTTGGTCAGGTGTCCACAAACTTTTGGCTGTATAGTGTAATTTCAACCTGAAACTGGTTATATTTAACAAGTAACTTTTATTACATTTGGCATAAGTGTTATACTGGAATTTTATTGATTTCGCACACATTGACAATCTTTTGTTTGTTTAATAATTTTGTTCAAGTTATGTTAATGACAAGATGTTTCTTCCAGTGAGGTAGTAAGATGGCTAATCTTAAGTGAAGTTTTCCAATTAGAAATCACTCACTCTAAAGCATAAAGCAAATTGTAAGGGCATTAGCAGATACCCGTTTCATTATCGGTATCAATATCAGAAAAGAAAAGTTGCAATTGTGCCATCTCTAGTTACCATGGTTACAAAGACATTTTTACTATCTACACAGCACTACTGATTCATAAAACTAAGAAAAGAAAAAAAAAAAGGTTTTACCTTGGCAATTTGAAGCAGTACTATACAGTGCTTGATAGATTCTACCATACTCTACAAAATAAAGCACAAATACAAAAAAAAAAAAAAAGTAAAACAATTAGACACCAATATTCTACTCAGAAGCTGAAGGACAAATAAGGGAGAAAACACCAGGACATACTTACACAAGTTGTTTCTTTCAGGTTCTCGATTTTCTTTAACAAAAAAGGGCATAATTAGGACATACAGTCTAAAGCTCTTTCGATACCAATCCCTTTACTTATAAAGGAACCATGAAGAACAATTCATATGAAAAAAGGCAAGTGAAAAGGTGAAGGTACAGAGCGGAAAGTTGTGATTCCCAAATTACTGAAACTTTATATGCGCCTCTAAATGTAAAAACCGTTTCGCAATATAAAGCACAAAAATGTCCCCTTAAACTTTCAGAATGAGTACTTAGCTAAACACAGGTCACATACTTTTACTAGATACCAACTACACACACACACACACCTCTCAGCTTTGCAGCGAAAAACAATCCCTGAATAAAATAAACGCCATCAGGCGAGATGATAATGACTTACTCTGCGTGACTCGTCATCTTTGCAGTCTTTTATCTTTTCATCAAAGAGCTACAAGATGAGAGGAAACAAGAAACAACCTTGATGAAAAACAAAACCCAAAAACAGTATGCTAATAATACAATTTTCTGATAAAACACACACACGAAACAACCTTCACAATCCTCATTCAAATGAACGATAACAAAATTTACCTTTAATTGGTCGATCAGAATCTGCAAGTATGCGTCTGCTTCAGCAAGCTTTTTGTCAAAGTCTTGAACGCTCGGAACAAACGCTGTCTCCGCCTCCTGGAATCGAGAGTAGGAGAGACTGTTTTGAGTCACCGCACCAGCTTGAAACACCTCCATGCTGTGCTTCCCTTTGCCATGTTCTGCTTTCCATTTTCAAGACGAGGCCAGTGCAGCAAGCAGTAATGACCCCAGCCTTTTCCCTTCCACACCCTAATGACATTAGCTTAATTATAGATAAAATAGCTTCCAAACAGCAATCAAGCTGAAGACAGGCCACCACTGCTACACAGAACCATAGAACAAAGGCTAACTGGATAAAATAAAAAAACAAAGGCTACACTGGATAAAATCGGTGTGTGTTCATGACAAATCATGTCAAAGGTAGAATGCAGCAGTGGTCTACTGAGGTTGGATACTGGAAATTGGACTGGAAGTGTTCCCTCAATACCCTCATGGAATCAAGGCAATAACCATTACAAATGAGTACATTTTAAAGTACAAACAATGCTTCTATAAAGACAATTTTATCATCTTGCTGCCAGAGTATCCAGTGATGTTTACTCCAAATTACATTGTCTTTTCCAGACATTCACACATTTTGCGTAGGAGCTCCATAAATTAATGGTAAAGTTTACAAGTAAGAGTCATCACCTCCCAAAAAAAAAAAGAAGCCTTCCTTTTCTCCCACTAAAAAGGGCAAATGAAACATTAAACATATGAATCTGTAATTAGGCAAATCAGACGCTCGCTGGTCATGCTGTGAAAATTGTGCATGCAGACGCTCATCGAAGTTTCCAAATCTGTCATTGCTTAATTATTGAATATTTTCTATCATTAAAAAGCTGATAATTTCTGCTTTTCAAAAAAAAATTCTCTCATTAACATCATTCAGTACTTTGGGAGTAATGGCAGGTTAAAGTCAGTACAACGGAGTACACTCTCTGCTCGCTGGACATCGGGACACTACCGGAGATTTTTGAGTCACAGGAAAGTGGTCAGACTCTCGCTCTCTCTCTCCTGATTGGTTTCTGACTGGGTTACTTGTGAATAATCAGATAACTTTTATAGGGATGTTTTCTCACTCTCACCGTTTCTGATGAAGTATTCAGCAAAATTTTCCGTCAGCTAGTTTTGATGTTATGGTTCACGGGAGACTTCGAAGTGAGTTTTCAAGCTTTACCGACTTATGTTTTCAAATCAAACTGATTCATGTAAATAAATAACAATTTTAGAATATAACAACTGTAGTTGTTTTGATGGAAAAATATTGAGATCTGAGTGGTCGGAATGATATTTAAAAAAAAACCGGAAGTCAGAAACGGGAATGTCAATTTCAATTCAATTAACTGGAACTGTTTATTGGATGTGGATCTCACAGTTTTTTTTTTTTTTCGAGGTTAGCCTTGAAAGCTGTGAATATCATTTATATTCTTTAATATAAAACACGAGTAGGCCCTACTTTTGAGAAATACAAAGGCCTACAGAGCAGAAATAGGGTATTAGAAATATTCTTTTATTACTTTTTTTTTTTTAGAGTGTATCAATTTAAAGTTTTACTTAATTAGCATAATTAATACTAATTTGCATACTTTGATTTTACTAATTTTTCCAAACTTCGTATTCAATATACAACCTTCTATGTGCCTGCCAATTTCCATGTAAATATCTTGAAAAATCATTTGATCTCATTCGTTAACGAGGCCCATTTTGGACCATGTGATCCGAATACAGAATATTAGGGCAGTTTTCGAAAAATTAATCCTTTTTTTTTTTCAATCATTGGATTTGTAATATTTCAAGAACGGATAAACATTTTGTGTACAAAGTATGTTGTTCAGCATTCAATTCTGAATTCAATGAGAGCAGATTCAAGCAATTTGGATTGAATTTTCACCTGATATGCCTACTGTAATGATTTGCAAAAGTGTTTTGAATACTCTGAAATTCACCAACAGCGCGTGAAAGCCCCACCCACTTCTCCCATGCTCTCTTCTGGATTGGACTCAGAGTGCCATCGCTTTGTCAAGGAGAATCTAGCATGTTCTAAGTTCATAATTCATTAATGTAAATTAAACTATCAGTGTAGTATGTTTGACATGACTAACATTACAAATAAATAAATAAATAAATAAATACACAGTTAACATTAACTATAGAGATGCATAGAATATTTCTGGCCTAAAATGGAAAAAATATCACTTTATTTTTGACTGAAAGAAAATAAAGGCAGAATATTTTGACAGAAAAGTGAAATTGGCTGACAGTGAAGTGTCAAATTCAATGCTTTACAATTTGAGTAAATAAAATTGGAAATTAATGCCAATTAAAAATTAGAAAGTAATGAAATATGCTGCTTTGGTTTTTTCAAATTTTGTTCAAACACTTAATATAGCAGCAGATCACCAGTCAAAAATATCTATATCTCAACAAATGATTTTAAAAATACTGAATTCAAACAAACAACCCTGTACTTTGTTTCTTCCTGTTTAACATGATTTAAAAACTGGATTAAAAAAAAAAACCCAAAACCTATACTGTTATGCTTCTTACTGTTTAAGGTGAAATCACCTACAGTGGTGCTTAAAAGTTTGTGAACCCTTTAGAAATTTCTATATTTCTGCATAAATATGACCTAAAACATCATTAGATTTTCACACAAGTCCTAAAAGTAGATAAAGAGAACCCAGTTAAACAAATGAGACAAAAATATTATACTTGG
>JAOANJ010000002.1:39490882-39507102 GCA_026413345.1 Ariopsis seemanni | reverse complement strand
CTCATGTTTTAAGTCGTTCAAATTGTGTAAAGCTGCTTTGCGACAATGTTTATTGTTAAAAGCACTATACAAAGAAAAAAAAATGTCTCTCTAAAATCCCAATATACACATCTGTGTCAATGGGACCTTCACACACATGCAACTCACCCATGCCGTGGGCACTGATGCCCCCCCATACCATCACAGATCCTGGCTTTTGCACCTTTCTCTGATAACAAACCGGATAGTTGTGTTCACCTTTGGCATGGAGAACATCACGTCCAGTTTTCCTAAAAAAAACAAGTTGAAATGTGGACTCATCTGACCACAGCACATTTCTTCACTGTCTTTCAGTCCATCTGAGATGAGTTCAGGACCAGAGAACTCGGCAGCATTTCCGCATAGAACTGATGAATGGCTTCCTCCTTGCATTATAGTTTCAGGTTGCATTTCTGGATGCAGCGATGGACTGCGTAAAGTGACAACAGTTTTCCGAAGTACTCCCCAGCCCATGTGGCTATATTTGTCACATTCGCATGACAGTTTCTCAGGGAGTGCTGCCTGAGGGCTCGAAGGTCATGCACATTCACCAGTGGTTTCCAATCTTGCCCTTTACACACTGAGCTGTCACTATATTCCCTGAATCTTTTCACAATATTATGTACTGTAGATTTTGAAAGACCTACATTCTCTGCAATATTGCATTGAGAAATGTTCTTTTTGAATTGACCAACAATTCTCTCATGAATTTTGGCACAAAGGAATGAGCTATGATCCATCCTTGCTTGCAAAGACTGAGCCATTGGTGCGCCTTTTATACCCAATCATGAAACCCTCACCTGTTACCAAGTAACCTGCTTATTGTGGAATCTTTCAAAATGGTGTTACTTGAATATCCGATCAACTTTTCAGTCTTATTTTGCCTCTGTTCCAACTCTTTTGACTGTTTTGCAAACATCAAATTCTAACTTCATTTATATTTATAAAATGCAATTAAGTTAGACAATAAAACTATTGAAAATCTTTTCTTTGTATTTTTCTCAGTTAAATAAAGGTTCATGTGAATTAACAAATCACAAATGTTTGTTTTAATTGCATTTTGGAAAATATCTCAACTTTTCTGCAAATGGGGTTTATATGTGTCTACTTCCTTTTGTCTTTGAGTGTATGTGGGTCTGGTGCACTTCACACTTAAGCTATTTGTTAGAGATACACAGGGTATCACTTCAGCCTCGGTCAGAGCCAGGCCATCCCTGATCCTAACCAGAAAGACTAATTAATCAGTCTGTACCGTAATGCGCTTACAAGTGTGTAAGTCAGTACTTTACATCTGTCCTATTTCTGACTTTTGAGACCTGTAGTATCGTTACTGCTCCTGTCTACTCTGACCTTTCCAGCTTTCACTTCCCTGCCTGTGACAGACTAACTTCCTGTTTCAGGAGAATTCACAACAGACTACGTGTGGGCTGAATGTCTTTATCAAGTGTGCTGTGGAATTATCCTGATTCACAGTGATATTACCAAGCTGTTCTGTTGGATTTACAGGTGGTCTACATCAGGGGTTCTCTAACGTTTTGTAGCCAGGGATCCCTTAAGTGTAAACATTGATTTATTTCCTGAACTTTATTTAAATGTATACAGCTCTCTTTAGTAGATCCATGGACCTTCTATTCCTGACACACATTAGGTCCAGGCTGACATTATTTGTAGGCTACTAGTTTATGAGACATTGATTTTGGGATTAAACTCATTCTATTCAGATGATCAGTAAAATAGACTAATAACTATAAGAACTCAATAATAAACAGAGTAACTTTGGCAATGGAAGATTGTGATTTCCACTACTGTTAGGGTTCAATTTCCACCTAGTCTGTCCTTTTCCTGTTGGGCGTTGGTTACAAGCTTGGACAAAGAAAGAAACAAGACACACACGCACGCATGCACACACACACACGCAGAGAGAGAGAGAGAGAGAGAGAGAGTTGTCAGGTTTTGCTCAATTTGAAGTTTAATGATAAAGCATGTATAAAGTATAAAGCATAGGACTCTTCTCAAGCAAAATGTTTATGGACGTATCTGAAAACAGGACAGTACACACCGATTCTGTGTTATGCAGAGTACGTAAGAGACAGAGAGCACAAATGAAAATGACACCAGACAATTAAGGATTGTCAGCAATGGAAGATTACAAGGGAGCATATGTTACAGATAATATAATCGCAAAAAAACTAGAACAAGATGACATTATTTGAACAATCACTCTCATAATTTTTTTTTTTTTGAAAGCTGGCCTTCCTAATTAAAAGTCTCCCAGATCACTTCTGGTGCATGAATTGTACAAATGAAATGAAAGTACTAATTAAAGACATGAGGCACACACATGCACACACGTACACACACACACAAAGTTTGACTTGAGCTTGTTAGTGATGGATTAAGCTTTCTGAAAAGAAGCAAGAAAGTATACAGTACTCACTTGTCCAGATGACTTCACTTCCCTCTTTCAGCTTGATCTTGTCTTTCTGCCCTTCAAGCCAAAACATATCACAGTAAAACTAAGAAACTAATCATCATCTTTCATAATATTTCATGAACAGATATGACATACAGTCAGGTCCATAAATATTTGGACACCGACAGAGTTATTGTTATTTCAGCTGTCTACCACAGTATATTGGAGTTGAAATTAAACAAGATGGTGTAGCTCACTCAAGCCCAAGCTATATGCACCCTAGGTACCCCTACCTTAATGCCAGAAAGAATCAAAATCGGTGAAGAATTGAGAGAGAAACGATTTGTGTGGAAACTGCTCGTTAGGGCTTCATTACTCCATATCTTCATTATTAATTGCAATTATGCAAATTTGGGTAGAAGCTATATGTACCCCAGGCAGACCAACCTTCCTGCCAAAAAGGATAAAAATTGGTTAAGAATTGAGAGAGAAAAAGCGATTTTTGTGAAATGTGGACAACACTGGACAGATGACTGACGACAGATGATGGACAACACATAATAAAATAAGTTCATTGGATATTGGCCGGATGAGCTAATAAAGCTGTAATGTTAGTTTTCCGAGACAAGAAAGTCTTACTTGCCTGTGACTTATAACAGTCAGAAACGAGACCGTCAATGACGGCGTAGCTCACTCCAGCCCCATCTAGTCCAGAAGGAACGATCTAAAGTGGGCCACCTTACGCAATAAATGTTGCAAGCTATATACAGTATATACAAGCTATATACAAGCTACTGTATATGCACCCTAAGAATACCGACCTATTTGCCAGAAAGAATCCAAAATGGCGAGGAATTGACAGAAAAGAAGTGATTTTTGTTGAACTGCTCATTAAGGCTTAATTAGTCCATAACTACATTAATAATTGTGATTAAGCAAATCTGGGTAGAAGTTATATGCACCCTAGGTACCTCTACCTTCATGCCAGAAAGAATCAAAATTAGTGAAGAATCGAGGGAGAAGAAGCGATTTGTGTGGAAACTGCTGGTTAGGGCTTAATTATGCCATATGTTCATTAGTAATTGCAATTATGCAAATTTGGGTAGAAGCTATATGCACCCCAGGCAGACCTACCTTCCTGCGAAAAAGAATAAAAATCGGTGAAGAATTGAGAGAGAAGAAGCTATTTTTGTGAAAAATGGATGACGCTGGACAGATAACATACAATGGCATAAACTCATCGCCTGTTGGCCGGATGATCTAAAAACTAATCACAGTCATACTCCAGGAAAATTAAGACCCCTTGCTGCAGAAATTCGACCATCTGTTTAGAGAGCTGATTTGGGCAGAGGCTGAAACACCCAGCTCTCAGCTTGAGTTTCATTATGTGCACTGGAGGAATGGGCGGGCTACAAGTTAATATAACAGCTGGGGGTAAATAAGCAGTAACTGTAATGCATTAGAGTCATCTGAAATACTACACTCTATTAAGTAACATACTATACTATCAGAGAGCTGAGAATATGACTGAGCATACTCAGCTCAGCAGCGGATCTGACTCAGATATTTAGAAATGTGCTTGGGTGAAGTATTGACTTTGTTGAGTACAAGTTGTAAATGCCTTCTTATGTGTTTTCTGATTCTGAATTATTCCTTTTACCATTAACATTTGTGAATTAGTTTTTTAATCCATATTCTTTATTTACATTTACATAGCATATGAATTTAGACTTTTTAAAATATCACATATTAAAAAGTAAATGGATTGTTCATCTGTAAAAATAGCATGAGGGGAAAAATATAAAACATTACGCCTGCAATAAAACACAATCTTTCTTCGTGGTTATAAAAAAATAAAAATAAAAAACCCTTAACATTCAGGTGTAAAATATTTCAAAGAACAAAAAGAATAGAAAATGAATGAATATATTTTGAACAAAATATAGTAATATTCTTGATGCAAGTAATTTGCTCGGAACTAGTATGATACAATTGATTTCGGGGTAAAAATCTATCTCCAATTAAAAAGTTGTTTTAAAAAAAAAACCCCTAAGGAGTCCCAAAATTGAATATAAAATTAATTTGGGATTTTGTTTTAAAATATTTACCAGAGACATATGGTGCATTGAGACTGACAAACAGTCAAGAGAGTAAAATATTTTTATGTTCAATTATAGTATACTTTCAAGTGATTTAGAAGAGATTTACAGCCTTAAACTGACTGTAATTTTGGAGAGTTAACATACTCTGACACAAGTAAAATATTAAAAAGCTATAAACATAACAGGCTTTTAATAGTATCAACTACACCTTCTAAAATGGCAGTATGAGCAATAAACACCACACAAGTTTTGCCAATTAAAAATACTCCCCGAACTGTTTGCATGCATCTATGAACCTCACACTCATTCCTGTGGATTGCAAAGCCTCTACTTCAGGATCGCTGCTAGTCCTGACCCAGGGTCTAAATATAATTTCGAGGATGAAAAACAGTACCAACGCCAGTCACTGAGCTTTAATTTCAGAGTCAAATCTTCTTACAGGCTCACATACAATATAAGGAGGTCACAGAAGAAATTGGGTCAAACCCACATACAGTACTGTGCAAAAGTCTTAGGCACATTATTTTTTTCATACAAGCTTTGTTCTAGATTTTTATTTTGTGACTTCTACATTGACAAGTCAGTACAAAAACATTTTAGATTTGTATTTGAGCAGCATGTTACATAAGAGACCACTTTTCAGATTAAAAAATAAAACATAATGAAGGCTACTGGGTTTCGCTGCAAAATTAAGAAGCAAGTATGGCAGTCAAAGTGTCCAGAAGAACTGTGGCTGGTTCTGCAAGATGCTTAGTAAAACCTACAGCTCATTTCCTTATCAAACTGCACTAATTGCACCGGAGACTACTATTTTTCTTAAAGCAAAGGGTCGTCTCACACATCACACCAAATATTGACTTTGTCTCATTTATTATGGCTTACTGCCGTTTACAGTATTTTTTTTTCAATATTGAAACGCTTCATTTCATTATTTTAAGCCATTTTTGGTCTACAGCATTTCTTTATATGTGCCTCAGACTTTTGCACAGGACTGTATATGAGGTGGATAATGCCTGAATCATTATTAATTACCATGGATGATTAATAGAAATTAAATTATCATGTTTGCCTGAATGGCTAAAAGTAAAGAACATTTAGAAGAACCATCACAATCGCTCTACGATATTCAGGATTCTTTGAATGGTGAATGGTTCTAGCTTTCCAAATGAAAACCCTCTGTAGGGTTTTAGACAGAATCTTTAAGGATTTCACTAGTGCAGGGGTGGACTGTGGTCTGGATACGGACCCAGCAAAGTATTTCAGTGGTCTGAACCAAACACTCAAAAAATACTGAAGCAGAATTGATCAATGTATTGAGGGGGGACTAGTAATAGTTCAGCAACTACATGAACATGAACCATCCCAGCTTTTGTACAACAAAAGCAGACGTCTCATTGATTTAGAATTCACAGCACGAGTCACAAGTGGTGGCATGAAACAAAACACAACCACTTCAAACTGATGTGTCTTATTTATAGTCATGAGCTATTCAGCCATGTTATTGACTTAGGAAGCTAAATTTGATGTAATTAGACCTTCACAAATTTTCACTGAAGACCTCTGTCCTGGAAGGACAAACGTTTTGTGTTTTTTTCCCCCCCTTTTCTTTAATTCTACACCATTACAACAGAAGTAATACAAATTTAGATAATTAAGTTTGCAATGTTTGTCAAATAAACATAAGTGAGAATGACAAAGTAATAATTCAGCCTACATCATCTCTGGTAAATACTGACAAAAAAAAAGTTTTGGTTTCCTATTGGTTCAGCCAACATGTGGAGCTGTTACTCACCAGTGTGGAGTTGGTGGCATTGGTGTCGTCCTCTGGCATTGGGAGAAACACAGCCAGAGCCACACAGTTAGCAAAGATAGTGAGTAGAATGATGATCTCAAAGGGCCTGGTGAAGACTGTTGAGGAAAATACTGGCCAAGCATGATAAAACAACTACAATATTACAGAACAAACAGCTGAGCTCATGAAAAGAAAGATGGATAACATTTGGCACCAAGTGCACACAAGATTCTTAAAAAGTTCTTAAATATACAGGCCTTATGAAGGTCCTACATTTCAGTGATGATAGCATTGCCGTCACTATTTCTCTTTTAGTCTACGTTTTTCCACCTTCCTCAAATGTATACAACCAGGCAAGGCAGGATTAACATTCAACTTTTGCTTCTTTAAGTTTTCACTAGAATTATACACTATATTATAACACATTAAACAAGTCATTAATTAAACCCTAATTAGCACACTGCAATACAAAAAATATTTACGTATATGTTACATGGACCTTTGTTTTGGACACTGTATGTGATGTCTATCAAAATGAACAGTGCTTCAAAAGTAAATACTGGCAGGCATTTTCAATTTTTATTTGATTTCTATATTTCCTATAATAAATAATTTCAATATTTTTTTGTATTACAATTTTTTTTTTTGTACAAATACAGCGTAATATTAAACCTTTGATGTTTGGATCTTTAAAAAAAAATTTTGTTCCGAAATAAAGCAACAACATTTGAACACCAAACTTGTATTTGCTTTAGTTCACTTTAGGTGCATTTTTAGATCCTTGAAAAATTTGTATAAAAAAGGTATTTTCTTTTCTAGTCACTTGACTTAAACTTGTTTAAAATTCTGGTTTGCTAGCGTTCACATCTTGAGCTCTTCCAACATGAAATAATGGGTAGACAAAAGTCCAGCTCTTTCAAACCAAAGGCCAAGCTAATATTAAAGAAGGTCCCATGTACAAGTAATGTTCATATTGAACCACTGGTGGTTTGAAGTGGATGACTTCCAAAAGAAACTTCAATATTTCATTAAGTTGTTTTCATGACTGTGGCCATATTAGGAGTGTTAGCTGTACTGTTTAAATGGATTAGTTTGAAGCCTTGAAACTCTTTCCACAAAACAGTTCAATTCACCATACAAGCCAATATGGCATGGTCAGCATGGGTCTGCTTTAGAGAGAGAGAGAGAGAGAGAGAGAAATTCCTGCCAGCAGACTGCAGCACCTCAGAATTTCCCTGCCAGCTCAGCATCATGTCCCCCACAAGTGATCTCACACAACAGCTGCATGCACCCAGAATATTGTCAAACCATTTAAACACACTCATTACTCTTTTAAACATGTCTCTATATCATCTACTGCATGCATCAAAGGAAATACAAATTACCTTGCATGACAGCGAATATCTGTCAGGAACTATAATACATTATCTATAATATCCAGAATTTTCCCCATTCCCCCAGGAATTTTTTTTATCAGCTTTCAAGTTCATTTTTTTTTAAATGAACAGAAGTCAATAATAATTTGATTACATTTTATTTACGTTGATATATGATATATTTAAGCTCCTTTTCCGCTCTCTCTTTATCTAAAGCTAGATATTAATCAGCTGATCATTTAGCACAGTTAAAGGGCTCCATTGTTCAAATTTAACAGCCTCTTACTACTGTAGAGCGTAATACCTTACACAGTGCAAAGACCTGAACTATTATTTCCATTTAACCATGAGGGAGTCTCATGGATAACAAAACAGAACACATTCACTCAGACTATTAACAGATTTCTATACTTAGGAGAAAAATCCCCCCATCTGTGCTCATCACTGCAGGTAGAGACCACAAAGTCTGTCACAGATCTACAACAGATCGATCAAATAATTGATCCTCTGGCTATGTTCTTTATTCCTGGTAGCAGTGGTAAGCTCACAATCTGGAAACTACTACAGGATATTCATCTGTATGTGTGTCTTCCATCATAAACTGCCATTCGCAATCAAGGTCCATCTCACTGTTTCATGAATAAGCGAGGTATGTTTGTGCATCATTTGTGAATAAGCGAGGTACGTTTGTGCATATATGTTTGAAGGATACTTCCACTCCACAATGTTAATGCAGGTTTTGCGGAAGGGGTTTTTGAGCGTGAAGAAGAAGAGCGAGCGAGCAGGCCGGGGGTTACCTCCAGTAGCCTGCAGTTTCTTGAGCTTCTCCCGCTGCTTCCTCTTCAGTTCCTCTTCATTCATGATGAACGAGGCCAGGGCTGGCCCTCCGCCTGAATCCATTTTGGAATCCAAAGGGAAAACACCTATCAGTCAAAACAGCCAGTTACAAAAACCCCAACTTTACAATCCTTTGGTCTCTTTGATGTCCATGTGAGACCTTCACAATTCCAACCCTCTGTCCTCTTCGAGCTCTCCCTCTTGCTCTGGAAAAGTCCTCTCCTCACTCCTTGGCCCTGGCCCCTGCTTGGAAAAGTACACCAAGCAAGGAGAAATTAGAGAAGCGCAGAGCATTTGGGTGCAGTTGGTCTGTGTCAGACTTATATATAGAAAAGCGTTGGGTGTCCATGCTTGGGCCTGAGGAAGAGGGTGGTGAGAGCATGCTTTCTGGGTGGGGACACGGGAACAGGAGGAAACACACTATTGGAGATGAAAGAAAAAGTTAATGAGGAGAAGAGAGAGAGAAATATTATGACACCTAGCAGACACTGGCTGTAAATATTTTACAGGCCAGAACTGATAAATGAGGAATTAAATTTTTTTTACAGGCCAGAACTGATGAATGGGGAATACTGCACAAGTAACTTTGCACAGGTTATTACTAAATAACAGACAAAAAAAATAATTGAGCTTTTTAACCATATATTGCAGACTGATTTATTGTAATACCCTGTATATTGGTTTATACATCTGATTTATTGCACTACTGGATATATATAATGGGTTATATGCAACAAAACCAAAAATACTACACCCAGATACAACTTTTAAAGATTGTGTTTATTTAAGTTCTCTGTGCAAGTAGAAGACAACACATGGAAAGATATTTCATTTCCTGAAATAGAACAGTGACATACACTCAGTTGCATGTTTATTGGGTACATCTCCCTTGCACCTGCACTCAGCAACCATTTTATTGGGTACATACCAATGAGCATATCATTACTGTCATCATGCACAATTCATTCCACCATTATAGTACCAAATCACTAGTACAAATATATCCGGGCCAACAGAACCACACACTATTATTATGACTGGTTGTCCTATATTTTTAGGGGAGGAAGAAAAAAAAGGGTTCTTCAAATATTAAATTTGATATTTAAGAGTTCTTAATGAATCTCAAGTACAGGTTTGACTTAGAACTTTTCTAAAACAAAAACAATATTGAAGGGTTCTACAAATAACTTGAAGGACTCCTCCAGGTAGACAAACTGAAGCGTACACATCAACAGCAATTAAACAGTATACCTATAAACAGTATATATACACACAGTGATTAAATAACATGCCTATAAATTCCTCAGATATGTTAGATGTACCCAATAAAGTGGCCAGTAATTAACTACAAGGTAGGCACAATATAGGCAGTCATTCCAATAGAGCTACGTAGAGTGTCTTAGTTATTAGATAAATTATCCAAACAAAAGCCATAGGTCTTTATTTGAAATACAAAGCCAGTATTAGATCTATATTACACATCAAGTATAGAAGAAGTGCAAAACAATCTTGAAATCTTGACACTATTCAGTGCAATCAGCATATATTTGGTGTGAAATAAGTAGTCACTTACATGACATTAGGAATGGCAATCATTGCAAATCCCACAACCCAGTCACAGATATCTTACAAAGGTCCTGAATGAAGGAAATCAGTTTCTACTTGGAAATATAACAATGCGCAAAAGGCATATGCATGTAACATGCACATGAATCCTCATCTCATTACCTCTAGCCGCTTTATCGTATGTTGCTTAATTACTACACTCGCTTGCTCCATCTATTTTGTTTAAAAGAAAAGCTGAGAATGTCAAAGTGTTCCCCAAATTCACATTACTTTGCAAACCGTCCATTTTTCACAATATTCATATTATACTGCAAGTCTAAGTTAAGCAGCCATTATAAATAAAAATGTTATACTGTATAACAAGCCTAATCATTTCAGTTTACTATAATCTTAAGCACATTCATTTAAGCTTCAAAATCGAACAGAAAAAAAAATATGCAAAAAATGCCTCATTGATAACAAGAGTCATATGTGGACCCACTGTTAACAAAATAAAAAAAAATAGATCATGAAACTCAGCTTGCCTTTCCTCCGTCACTGTTTAACTAAGCAATTTGTGGCGATCGAACACAGTCTTGCGCTGCTCTTGAACCTGTTTCTTCCAACGCTGCTGAGCCCCTTCCACTCGCTCCAGCACTGTGTTCCCTCGACCTGGAGGCCTCACATTCTGTAGAGCAAGACAGAGCAAATTCACCATCTCTAAAACTGACTCCATGTCTGTATCTTCAATAACAGCACATGGAAGTTGCACATCATATAATTTGTCTAAAAAAAATAAAAATCTATAATTCATGTTCCATGTTCGTGTAGCACAACATTGCTCGTGTCTGAAATCGCTCCCTACTCACTATATAGGGCACTGTATAGTGAGGACGCCATTTTGTAGTGCTGTCCGAAACTTTAGTGAGGATTATTTACACCTTATATAGTGCACTCAAAGTATCCCAAAATGCATCACGAAAAGTAGTGTACAACCGATGGTCACTAACCAAAGCAATATATCCCATCATGCATTACGGTCGTGCTGAAAGAAATCAAATTAAATGTCTCAAATTTGATTTAATAAAAGACAGCGGCAAAGAAGAAAGTATTCAGCCTTGATTTAAAAAAAAAATTGAAAGATGCAGGTACTTTGTATTGATTAATGTGGGAAATACACTCAGTATAATATGTATTTATCACAAAAATACATGCATGTATTTATTATTTTGAAAACCCACCAGTTGACTGATCTGGCACGTTTTAATTGCGCGACAGTAATGACGTAAATAACAGCACAGTGGGGTAGTGTCCGAAAGCATTTTCTCATTTTGCCAACGAGCTCACTATATAGTCCTCTATATAGTAATTCCCTATCTAGGGAGTAGGGAGTAGTGAACGAGTGAGCGATTTCAGACACAGGGCTGGTCATCCATTAACATGGGAAAGATAAGAGAACACATAAACTAAATGAGGAAGAAGTTTGTTGACCTTCATAAGTCATGGAATGGTTATAAAAAAATAGCTACTGAAAATGCCCATTTTTACTTTTAGGGCAATAATAAAAAAAAAAAATTGGACACAACGGTTACAAACTTAGACGGTTAGAAGAGGACCCAAGTTTATTTTGCCCCTATGTACAGTGAAGAGGAGGGTATCAAATCAAAGTCCTTTCCACGCCATGTGGCGCATAGGGCGGCGCCAATCTCCGTAGCCCTCGGCCTCTCACCGATATTACATAGCTAGGGTTACAGTGGGGGGCTAGTCCTCTGGTAACCGTGAGAGTTTGACTCCCCACTCGCATCTAGTCAGTACCATTTTTATAATGGTCTTTGGTATGACCCAACCATGAGTAGAACTCATGATCTCCCAATCAAGAGGTGGACACGCTAACCACTAGGTCAACTCAAGGTGAAGAGGAGGGTAAGAGAGGCAAAAAAAAAAGAAGTCCCCAAGGATCAGTGTTGGTGAATTATAAGAAAAAGTAAAATCTTGGGGTTTCTCAGTCTCCAAAACCACCATCACACTCCACCTCAATGCAAACAGATTATTTGGAAGGTATGACAGAAAAAAAAGCCTTTTCTGTCACTTAACCACAAACATAAGCGCCTGAAGTTTGCAAAACACTACTACAACTTTCACTGGAATCGTATCCTATGGTCTGATGTAACAAAAATGGAGCTTTATGTAAAAATGGAGCTTTCAGCTGACTTGAAAAAAAAAAGTGTTAGCTCTTTGCAATTATCTGGATTTTTGAATCACTGCTTCCTAAAATGTGATCTGAACTTCACACACATATTTGACAGCACTATTGCTGTATAGAATATGGTTTAAAAAGCAATATAAATGAATGATGATGATCTAAAACAGATATTTATTGATGCAATTTAATTTAAAAAAGAAGATGGGTGTAGTATGATAGTAGGATATTGAAGTAAAAGTTACTTAAACTGTTCACACTTACATTAGTATTAAAATAATTGTAGAGTAATTCAGTAACTTCTGTTCTGTTGGTGAAATTTCCCATGCTTTTATTCGACTATTTATCCCTGTTTTGATGATGATGTGATGGCAGAGGTAGCTTTCGACAGACATTTTTACCACAGAATGACTCCTGACCAAACACGATCTCTGAAGAAAGCCTGGACAAGCTTATAAAGTTCAGTAAAATATTTCCAGGTTGCTTTGGTGAAATATATTTCTTAAAGTAGAGATGTCGCAGTGTTCAAACTGTGGAAAAATTCAACTTTAGCCATGATGACATCAGGTACGTTTTTATATCTTTTAAATTTATATGCATGAATGCATACATTTATTCACTCATAATATTTAGCATGTAGCTGTGATGATGAAGGTTAAAGTTGTTACTCTCGGAGCCCTTAATGGCTCTCTGGGACTCAAACTCACAACCTTCTAGTCTCTAGCACTGAATATTAAATACTGAACTACCACTCGCATGAAATGCAGAACAAAAAAAAACATTTCAGGAGAAATTCAGGCTGAATCCCATCCAGATCGTATTTTAAACGCACTTTAAAAGTACTTTTCTTGATGTCCTTTCACTTTCTACACATTTTAAAGAATCCATTTGAAATGATCAGATTCGTTTATAAATAAAGAAGTACTTGCTCATATACCAAAGCAAATTTACCAAGAAACTGAAAGCCTGAATGCTTGCAGACATGGTGGTGCAGTGATTAGTACTGTCACCTCACAACAAGAAGGTTCTGGGTTTGAACCTCATGCCTGACAAGGGCCTTTCTGTGTGGAGTTTGCATGTTCTCCTTGAGTCTGTCTGGGTTTCCTTCCATAGTTCAAAGACATGCAGATTAGGTAAAATGCCCAGCCATTGGGGTTGCACAAGTCAGTGCATGCTTAGTGCCAGTCCCAAGCCCGGATAGATTGGGGAGGGTTGCGTCAGGATGGGCATCCGGTGTAAAACCTATACCAAATCAAATATGTGGAACAGATCTGCTGTGGTGACACCTAACAGGAGCAGCTGGAAGAAGAAGAAAGCTTGCAGATATCAATCACAGAAACTGAATAGCTCAATGGTGCATTTACGGCATACCTATACACTATATTTCTAGGAGAACTCATGAAAAAAGAGCATTGTGATCGCCATCATCACTTTCAAAGGTCAGCCATCAGTGGTGCTCTTATTCTCTTGACAATTCATGTCCTTGTCATCAGATGCCTATCTATTCACTGATCATACTTCCATTCTCACATCCTCCTCTTCGCCTGGATGTAAACAAGCTCTGCACACTTGGATAACTTACGAGTGCAAATTGAGAAAAGGAGCACACACACACACACATCCCTTTTTAGGTGAAAGATGTAAAAGATTTATGCCTCTGTCAGGATTTGATGGAATGTAGGAGTGACACATTGGAGTGCTGCTCTTCAAAGTCTTCACTTACTTACTCTACTAAATGCGGCAAAATTCCACATTACAGACTGTTAATACTCGGAATTCAAGTTTCTTGAAAAATGCATGCAGGCCATAAACTCAATGCTCTATTTCCTGCTGAATCCCAAGGGAACCAAGTGTCAAGTATAATACAAAGCATGTAAAGGATAAGGTGAATATTATACTCTTAAAGAAAGTGTTCCTCAGTACAGAAGCCCTGAACTGCAAGCTATGAGAAAAAATATCAAAATTTTATGCAATTATGTATTTCAACTATTATCCCATATGTTGACCTACTAACTAGTTGTTTCAAGATATTATGTTGTTATTTCTGCAGTGACCTGGAGACTTGATCAGGGTGTACCCCGCTTCTTGCCCATAGTCAGCTGGGATAGGCTCCAGCTTACCTGCAATCCTGTAGAACAGGATAAGCGATTATGGATAATGGATGGATGGATGTTGTTATTTCTGCTTAATATCTCATTATTTCAACATAATATTTAACATTATACCATCTATCATTGGCAACATGGTGGTGTAGTGGTTAGTACATCACATCAAGAAGGTCCTGGGTTCGAGCCCAGTGGCTGACAGGGGTCTTTCTGTGTGGCGTTTCTATGTTCTCCCTGTGTCTGTGTTGGGGTGCTCCAGTTTCCCCCCCATTCCAAAGACATGCAGGTTAGGCTAATCGGTGGCTCTAAATTGACTGTAGGTGTGAGTGTGAATGGTTGTTTATCTCTATGTGTCAGCCCTGTGATGATCTGGCAACTTGTCCAGGGTGTACCCCACCTCTTGCCCACAGTCAGCTGGGATAGGCTCCAGCTTGCCCGCGACTCTACACAGGATAAACGGTTATGGATAATGGATGGATTATCTTATGGGTGGCACAGTGGGTGGCATTACTGCCTCACAGCTCCATTGTCCATGAAGACAATGGACAATGGTGTGTTTCCCTCATATTCATGTAGGTTTCCTCTGGGTTCTCTGGCTTCCGCTGCTGCCCAAAAACATACAGATAGGCAGACTGCCTAGCTGTGAATGAGAAGGTGAATCTGTTCTAATGTGTTCTATCTAATAAGGAATCACTCTGATGTTGAGTTTTAAATTGAACTATTAAGAGTCCCTTCAGAGGCACAACCGAAGAACCCTTAATGAATTTAAACATGTAGGGGTCCACAATTAATCATATTTTAATCATGATGACTTCTTTCCATAATTAATTAAACATAATTGACTGAGATATTGACAAGCTGTGCTAATGTTATCTCATGGGCTCTCGATTTTTATCAAGTCTGGTGTATTTAACCACAAGCTCCTCATTCATGTTTTAAATGTCTGACCAGTGAGAAGCTCTCAGCATGCTCAGACTACAGACACTTTCACTTGTTCTAGTTGCACTCAAGTGCAAAGGTTTGCATTTTAAGAATATGAAGTGATATAATTTACACTAACAGGACATTTAGTATCTTGGGTTTTACAGATGTTCCTACAGTAAATTGATGTGATGTGATGTGATATGATGTGATGTGATGTGATATTCTCAAAAACATGTACTTCCTGACATTTCAGTTCTGACATTCTCTGCCAGATGAGAATTCACAAGTTCACAAGATTCACAAGTTCTAATCACCTGTGTTCTAACTCAGTCACATGTGATGCACTGTCTTCTTCAGATCAAGTCTGCAGATCTAGAATATCTATAATTTTTTAGATAAATTGCAAAATAGAGGTATATACAGTACAACCCCAATTCCAGAAAAGTTGGGACACTGTGTAAAGCATAAATAAAAACAGAATGTGAAGATTTGCAAATCATGCAAACCCTATATTTAATTGAAAATAGGACAAAGCCAACATATCAAATTTTGAAACTGAAAAATTTAATTGTTTTTTGAAAAATATATGCTCATTTTGAATTTGGTGTCAGCAACAAGTTTCAGAAAAGTTGGGACAGGGGCAAAAAAAGACTGAAAAAGTTGTGTAGTCCTCAAAATTGGCAACAGTCAGTAAGATGATTGGGTATAAAAAGAGCATCCGAGAGAGGTGGAGTCTCTCAGAAGTAGAGATAAGGAGGGGTTCACCATGCTCTGAAAGACTGCATGGGCAAGTAGTGTAACAATTTAAGAATAATGTTCCTCAATGAAAATTTGCAAAGAATTTGGGGATCACATCATCTATGGTACATAATATCATTAAAAGATTCAGAGAATCTGGAGAAATCTCT
>JAOANJ010000002.1:39426461-39437296 GCA_026413345.1 Ariopsis seemanni | reverse complement strand
GTAAGAGTAAAAAAAATTAATTTCAGAACTGCAGCAAGGTGCTCATTCTTATACAGTGAACAAAACATGAGTGCAAGAGACAAAGTGCAGCGAGGTGCTCAAGCTTATGTTCACTTCAGTGTATAAGAATAAGCACCTTGCTACAGTTCTGAAATTAAATTTTTTTTTTTATTCTTACCTTCGGGGAAATTAAGTGATTTTCATATTGATTTATTGATAAATGTTATTTATTGACTGACTGTCTCCCAAACCCCCCACCATTCCTCTTGACAATTCTCACCCAAGACCCCAGATACTGTTACAGGGTGCAGTTTTGTTTTTGCTGGGTATTTATAGCTTTAAATTGAGCAAAAAGCCGTTATGCAAAAGGAATAGTGAGGGGGGAAAAAATGGTCTGATAAAAATGGTTTCCAAATGCTAAGATACAGAGGCTACAAAATCTTTTTGTTTACCAGTTATATGCAAGGACCAAACTGTAAGCATTTCAGTTATGTGTATATACAAATAAGGAAGCAAGTTTATATACTGTAAATACAGTGCAAGTCAAAAGTTTGGACACCTCCTAATTCAATGATTTTTCTTTATTTTTATTAATTAAGACACTTCATGTCTTAAAGTAATGATGGATGTTTCTCTTTACTTAGTTGAGCAGTTCTTGACATGGATTACTACAGTTGTGAAATAGGGCCATTTACTGTATGATTTATTATTATTTATTGTTTGATCTCAAACACATTAGGAAGGCAAGAAATTTCACTAATTACCTTTTGACGAGGCACCTGTTAATTGAAAAGCATTCCAGGTGACTCCCTCATGAAGCTGGTTATGATAATGCCAATAGTGTGTAAAATGTCAAGGTAAACACTGGCTACTTTTGAAGAATCTAAAATATGAAACGTGTTTTGTTTAACACCTTGTTTGCCACATAATTCCATACATGTTCCATGTGTGTTTTGATGTCTTCAGAATAGTTCTACAATGTAGAAAATATTCAAAATACAGAAAAACCTATGAATGTGTAGGGGTATACAAACTTTTGACTGGTATGATGCATGTTGGTATTTAAATGTGTGCATGTGTGGGAGAGAGGGGTAGAATATTTTGTCAGTGACCCTTATATAATATTTTTTTTCTTTCCAGTTGATCCAGTAGATGCAGAAAGCACAAAGATGGACTCGAATTTCAGTTTGACGGGACTCCCAGGTTCTCCTAAGAAACGCATGCGTATAGAGTGTAAATGTGGTGTGCCAACATGTCGAAAGTATCTATTTTAGCTGACCCAGAGACTGGAAGAGCACGTCATGTCACGTTGTTCCAAAAATAATAGTGGCTGTAAAGGATAATAGCAAAATCTCATAACATTTTAACAAACTTGTACAAATCATTATCCATGATTACTCTCAAAGTGTGTCCTGCTATATTGTAGCACTATTTTAATTTAATGAATTTCATATTGTAAAAGGTCTGGTGAGATCAGGGATTTCTGTCCTCTGTTCACACCTCTGATTCTAATCTCCAACTCATTCCCAACACTTTCATGGGCTGAAGAGGATGAACATATCTGTAGGACTGGAATGTGAAACTCCTGGTTTATACTTTAATGGTCTTCCAAAATTCATTGATTTTAGCAGTTTTCTTCCCTGACATTTGGCATGTTGCCATCAGGTCACATTTCACTACATTGCATACATGATAATATACAGGTCTTTGTAAATGCATTTTTTTCCCTATTAAGTCAAAGATATCTATCATTGTCAATTTGGCAGGGGATTGTGTTTATCCTTTTTTATTTTTTTTTATTGAAATTTAATAGCTTAGTTATTTTTATGAGAAGGCTTCTTTTTTATGAAACAGTGATGTTGCAGGTAAGTGCATTAGTAATAAAATATAAAGGACCGTTTTATATGAATGTTGGTTAAACCCATTGAGGTTTATGTTGAGTCTTAATTTGGTGTCATCTGTGTCTGGAAAACTACTTGTGTGCAGCTTTGATTTCATTAACCTGCCAGCAGGGGGCAAAACTGTATTGATAATGCTAGAGACTGGGGGGGGGCAGATGTGATTTTTATGAATTTTGTATTGGAAATTTTCCCCCCCCCCCACACCCATGAGTTCTACATTTACTTAATCTTCACTTGAATTTTATAGCAGAGTGCAGATGACTGCTTTAGTGATATTCTGACTGTACTGTTTAAATGAGCCTTTGGTATTTTCTAAATATCTGTGTTTATTTTTTATGTTGTTGCAATACCCTGTGATATACAGAGGGGTGACGTATTAAAGGAAAACCCTTTAAAAGAAAGAACAATTTGTTCGGCTATCAGGAACTTCTTACTAAAAAAATACTCCTTCAGGTGGTGTTTTGACATTGATGCTATTTAACAAGATCTGGTGAATGTAAAGGCC
Source organism: Ariopsis seemanni (assembly GCA_026413345.1). Classification (NCBI taxonomy): domain Eukaryota; kingdom Metazoa; phylum Chordata; class Actinopteri; order Siluriformes; family Ariidae; genus Ariopsis; species Ariopsis seemanni. The sequence continues at coordinate 39,434,890 of JAOANJ010000002.1, read as the reverse complement.
AAGGTGTACGTTTTCACAATTTTTGATACTTATCAAACTCAAACTGTTATCACAAATGCCCTTTTATAGCATAAAGGCTACTGGGTTTTTTTTTTTGGTCACCTGTCTGTATCTGGCAGACTTTTATCTCCAAGTACTGTTAATACAAATGTACTGTTGTGATAAAACTAATTATTGGTGTTGGCATTAGGGGGGGTAAGCTACCAACTGACATTAGATGGTGCACATATTGTATTTGTATGAGAAATATTAAATTGGTAATTTTATAAACGTATGAAAACTATACATATACAAATTTAAGATTGTGCATTTTCTTTGTTTTGGCCTTTTATTTCACCCATGTATGGTCTGACAGAGCCTGTTTCAACAAGAAATTATTTTCTACAGCTCAAAAAATGTAATCTTGAAATGATACCTGCCCTGTTATTGTGATTTCTGATCAGGCCTTTAACCATACATTTGTTTTCACTGTTAAGTATTATCAGAATGAATGTCTTTTGCTCTTTGGAAGGTTGTACAACAGAAAAAATGTGAAATAAAAAAACCCCAATTTAAAATTTACTTCCACTGATCATTAGAACAATGCTAACATATTTATAGAACAGCTTCCAGAATTTTGGCTTGTTTACAGAGTAGTACAAATTGATGAAAATTATTTAATTGTTGACCTTTCATCGTGACAACTAAGGTGAAATAGAGGTGGTCTGAAGGGTAAAGATTTCCTTTCAGAAAGCGCAACCAGACAAAGTTGGATCTTTGTTAATATGAGTGGCAAGTTGTTCTGTAACGTGATGCGATGACTCCAGAGCAATGTGTGACCTTTTGCACTGCTACCAGAGGCTTGGGTCATGTTTAAAAGTCTCCCTACAAGAAGTGTTTGCTTGTCTTATTCACCTTCATGAAGATATAACACAGTAAATTTAACTGCACGTCTGAAGGGTGGGGGAAGAGAATCCAACTAGCACAAGGACTTTCTTTTTGTGTTGTAGAAATGTACAGGTTTCGTGGTGAAATATGACCTGTAAAATGCATAATTACTATGCATTTATTTTATATTCAGCATTCCCATTCATTCAGAATTACAGGTACTCTGGATTCATACACAGCACAAGTGAGTGCATCACACTTGATACAGTTATTTAAGTGAGATTTGTGATTTCAAATTTAAAAGCTGGAAAATCATTCCCAAGCAATACTGTCGGTCCTAATGTCCATATCATCTCAAATAAAAGCTTTAATAAGAAACTTTAGGACAACACAAGATTAAACAAAGTCTCAATCAGGAACTGTTCAAGCCAGCTAAAAGTTAAATTCTAGTACTAAGAATAAGAAATGGAATTAATTATTGGCCTAGGTAGTGTTACTTGCTGCTGTTGCTTGTAAACAGTGTGTGTTTTGCATGTTGTGTAGTTTCTTCTTCACTGTGCAAGTATGCTTACATGCTTGCTGCTCATTCTTGATTCAGAAGTCGGGGAACAAAAACGGGTCTTTTCAGGTCTCTTGGTATAAAGAAGTTGACTGGTAGGTGCTGTAACCAAGTGCATGTACTGCTGGCTTTGTCTGCTGACAGTTGTGCTTGCCCTATTTTACAAACCTGCCACTGCTATGGAGCCATCTGCCTGACAGCTTATGATGGCTGAAACCACCAGTTTTCTGTTTTCTATAGCTGGGGGTTGACTCCCATTGGTTTATCTCATCTGCCTTGGGGGGTGTATTAGTAAGGGCATTTTCATCAAATACTTAAGAAACTATGCAGCAAAAAACATTGTGTTTCACAGGTTGTAAGTTCAATGTTCTTTCCTTGAAGTATTTCATATATATCCCACTGACTACCAGGTCTGTTGCTATGTGCCACTTGAGTGGTTTTCTTTTGAGATACCACACATGAATTATGTTAGCTGAATTATTACTCATTTAGAGTTGTACAACAGATCCCTCATTCTCTTAACTTTGGGGTGGATTTCCCCTATACGGAGAGTCCAGAGCCATGCTGCAAGACATGTTCTTACAACTGGTATCGGAGTCCTTTGGAAGCCCAAGACAAGTACCAGTTATGTGTTCACTGCTTCAGCCATGCAGTGTCTGGTTCAGACATAACCTATGCAAAACACCCTTGTCTGCCACTGATTGATGATAAGCAGTCTAAGGTGCTTTCTAGGCCAATTGGTAACTTGGCAGATGATGTGGCTTAGCTAAAATCACTAATACTGGAGCTGAGATTGCACAACCCAGAAGCTCATGTCCTTCAAAAGTCCTAGCCATATTCAATTCCAGCCTCCGCAACATCTGAAAATAGCGACAGGTCAATCCCCCTAGCTCAAAGTTGCCGCTAACAGGCTCTAAATTAGCAGTGGTCGTCAATCTTTAAGGGCTTAAGGGAAATGGGGCTCATGTTTCTTACAATAATAGCAGCTGGAGAGGAAAAAAAACAATTATTCCACAAAAAAACTTAGTAAGAGCATAAATTATCATACAGTATGTGTTAGTTGAACTGATAGAATGGCAATCTGCATAATGGTTTGGATTTATAAGCAAGCAGCTGAGTGTGTGAGATTACTATATATAATCACAAAATTAACAAGTACATGTCTGGCCTACAATGTTTTATTATTAAAATATTAATATTCATGCATTCCTTTTCTATACCACTTATCCATTGCAGGTTGTGAGTGGGCTGGAGCCAATCCCAGCTGCCATCATGTTAGAAGCAGGGCACACTGTGGACAGGTCACCAATCTTTCATGGGGCTAACACAAAGAGGTAGTCCTTCACATTCACAACTAGGGCCAGTTTAGAGGACCTAGTTGACCTAATTTGCATGTCTTTTGACTGCAGGAGGAAACCCATGCAGGTATGGCGAGAACATGTTAACTGAACACAATAAGGCCCTAGGCAACTAGCAGGTTTAAACCAAGAACATGCTTGCTGTGAGGTGACGGTGCTAATCACTACACTACCATGCCACCCAATTATTAATATTCCATAAACCTAGATTCACTGAGAATGGCAGCCCCACCCTGTCACCCCAACGTATGGCAGACACTATTCTTAGCAGTAAGCTAGTGTCAGACTGCCATGTGTATGTGCCAGCTTCTGTACAGGATATTATAAATCATGAATGCAGCAACAGCTGTACTTCCCTTAGATTTGCTAGAGCGTCAAGCTTTTCAGGAGTAAAACTATGCTTGCACACTTGCTGCTCGTTCTTAATTCAGAAGTCAGGGAACAAAAGTGGGTCTCTGAAAACTACCTCCAACTTGACATAGTGCAACATCAGAGAGAGAGATAGTAATCCAGATCCTTATAGACTGGGGAGTAATGTGGTGCCACAGGTGCACAGGGGGCTTCAACCCCCTAGTATATGATCAAAATACAACCAGCTCCAGCTGCCCCCCAAGTTCTTTTTAAATATTTCTGAGATGCTGCCATGTGTTAGCTTACTCAGACAACATTGCAATGATGAACTACATCAACCATCAGGGCAACATGAGGCTGAGCAGCTCTTGCCTTGCACAAAATCTGCTCAATTGGGCCTATCCACAGTTAGCATCGCTAAAAGCAACTTATCTGCAGGGGCTGGACAACATGGCCTGCTGGAACAGGGTGCACTGCCTGCCAACTCACCTCACCATCTACGATGTGCTTTTCCTCCTTGACCACTGATTCTTCCCACGTTGCCCAGAATTCAGAAACAGTGGGTACAATGTCTGGTATGTGACCCCAAGATGACTGGCAAGATCTTAATTTCACCTATGGCTTTTGAATGTGGTTGCAACACCCTGGTAGCACCCGGAGGAAACATGCAGGACATGCAAACTCCACACAGAAGGGCCCTTGTCGGCTGCTGGGCTTGAACCCAGGACCACCTTGCTGTTAGGCGACAGTGCTAACCACTACACCACCATGCCGCCATCTGATGTAACCTTTTGGTTGAATTCAAGAATTGTTGACTGAGTTCATATCACCCAGTTTTGTGAATTTTTTGATCTTGCAACATTACACATGAAGGTGAACCTACAGAGCATCCCTTACTGTTCCCAGTACAGGTCCTGTGATACTATTTAAACCAGACAGCCAACATCCAATTTTTAGCTCAACTTTTTATGTCACAGACAAAAACACAAGGGCATCCCTTTTCAACATATGTTTGATCAAATACAACCTCAGTTCCAAAAAAGTTGGGACGCTGTGTAAATTGTAAAAACAGAATGCAATAATTTGCAAATCATGGAAACTCTATATTTTGTTAAATAGTACAAAGACACCATATCAAATGTTGAAACTGAGAAATTTTGTTGTCTTTTGAAAAAAATATGCTCATTTTGAATTTGATGTCAGCAACAGATTTCAAAAAAGTTGGGACAGGGGCATGTTTACCACTGTGTTGTATCACCTCTACTTTTAACAACACTCTGTAAACATTTGGGAACTGAGGAGACCAATTGCTGTAGTTTTGAAAGAGGAATGTTATCCCATTCTTGCCTGATGTACAATTTCAATTGCTCAACAGTTCGGGGTCTCCTTTGTCATAGTTTGCACTTCATAATGCACCAAATGTTTTAAATGGGAGATAGGTCTAGACTGTAGGCAGACCAGTTTAGCACCCGGACTCTTTTACCATGGAGCTGTGCAGTTTTAATATGTGCAGATGGCAGTTTGGCATTGTCTTGCTGAAAGACGGAAGGTGTTCCCTGAAAAAGATTTTGTCTGGATGGCAGCATATTGCTCTGAAACATGTATATATCATTCAGCATTAATGATGCCTTCCCAGATGTACAAGCTACCCATGTCATGTGCACTAATGCACCCTCATACTATCGCAGATGCTGGCTTTTGAACCGTGCACTAATAACAACCCGGATGGTCCCTCTCCTCTTTAGCCTTGCAGATGTTGTTTCCATGATATCTAAAAAGAATTTTTACTTTTGATTCGTCAGACCTCGGGACAGTTTTCCACTTCGCCTCAGTAAAGGAGCTCAGGCCCAGAGAAGGTAGCGGTGTTTCTGGATATTGTTTATATCTGGTTTTAACTTGCATTTGGGGATGCAGTAATGAACTGTTTTCAAAGACGATGGCTTTCTGAAGTGTTCCTGAGTCCATACAGTGATTTCCACTACAGACATGTGTCTGCTTTTAATGCAGTGTAGCCTGAGGGCCTGAAGATCACAGGCATCCAATGTCAGTTTTCAACCTTGTCTCTTGCATACAGAAATTTCTCCAGATTCTCTGAATCTTTTAATGATATGTACTATAAATGACGTGATCCCCAAATTCTTTGCAATTTTACATTGAGAAACATTATTCTTAAATTTTTGCACTGTTTGCCCACGCAGTCTTTCACAGAGCGGTGAACTCGTCCCCATCTTTACTTCTGAGAGACTCCACCTCTCTGGGATGCTCCTTTTATACCCAATTATGATACTGACCTGTTGCCAATTAACCAAATTAGTTTTTTCTAGCATTATACAACTTTTTTGGTCTTTTGTTGCCCCGTCCCACCTTTTCTGAAACGTGTTGTTGGCATCAAATTCAAAATAAGCATATATTTTTCAAAAAAAAAAACAATAAAATTTCTCAGTTTCGACATTTGATACGTTCTCTTTGTACTATTTTCAATGAAATGTAGGGTTTCCATGATTTGAAAATCTTCACATTTTGTTTTTATTTACGTTTTATACAGCGACCCAACTTTTTTGGAATTAGGGTTGTATTGTTGGACAGTCGAAATTGCCAGGTTGAGAGTTTTTGTTTGTTGAACTTTGAGAAAAGTGGAGTGTAAATTGGAAATAAAGGCCAGAGAGGGAGAGAGAGAGAAGGCTCTGCAGCATCTCAGCTTTGCCTACAGAAGCGGATATTGTGAAAAGATTGTCACATCTTAGCGTTGACTCCTGCAGATGTCTGTCTGTTGAGCATCGTACTGTACTAATACCTGTAGATTAGATTATGCTAAAGCATGCAGTGCTGCGTTCACCCTCACCTCAGCCCAATCGTTACGCACTAAATAAGGGAGATTCATTAAATGCTTGATGTTGCACTAAAATATCACTTATGCTGTTGCATTTCCCACTGAAACAATAGCTCAATCCTTTTCAATGATTTTCAGAGATTATACATAATAAGCGTCAAACTGTGGGAACAAAATCACAATTGTAGCACTTGACATAAGGTTTACGAGGTCATGGTGTAAGATTTGTGTCACTTCATCAAGTCCTAAAACAATCTAGCATAACATTTTTGGGGGCCTCATCATCAGTACCAGTATATCGTAATGTAAATACTATAATTGTTTCAGATTCTTTTATCCAAATATTATAGTATTCTGTGGTTTATTTTGCCCCAGAGAGTCACTTTAAATACTCAGAGCATGAAAAGAAAACGAGTCAATTTGGACAGATACTGAGTACAGCTCCAAAATTACAGCCAGCTGTGAATTCTTCGACCTGGGTTTGCCTGCAGATGTGCAAATATGCATACACCAATTCTAATCTCAGCTCATGGACATCAATCCAAATAATACATTAAATGTTTTATTATTATTATTTTGTTTCCATGCTATACAATGTCTAGGACATTAATTCATTTCACTGCTTCTGAGAAGCACATCTATATTCATTTTTAAATACTGTATAGCTAGAACCAACCATGTTATTGTATATAAGTGCATGTGTATGTGAAGAAGTGTACATATACCTATTTTACAGTATATTTTGTACATAAGTGGCATGAGTGTACTAATAGGCAGATTTAACTGCTTCCTTTGCTTATAGTCTTTTTTTTTTTTCTCGTGTCATATTGATATGTTGAAAATAACGCAATACCAAAATGTATACGCTGTTGGCTGCCTTTCCAGTGGGATGTGAGAGTGTGCGTTTGAGATAGACGTGAGCTACATGGCGACATGGCAGTGTATGTCTCTGGTGTCAAGCTCCAAAAAGTATTTTCCAGAACTGCAGAAAGAAGAAAGGCGCCATGAATACTAACTGAGAGGCTGCATACAGCCAGCTGAAAGGCTTTCTATTGCACTGAGCTGACCTGGGCCATTCAAAAAGCACCATAAAGCTACCAGCCTGCATTCCTTTATGGTTCACACACTTAGTCACATTTTCAACCAAATTAATGCAAATTTGTGCTCGCTATCTAAATCTTGTTAAGTGAATAAGTCTTTATTGTGTCTATGCGGCTTCCAGTGATGTAAATACAAATGAAGGAAATACCATCATCTCGTTATGATTATCATGATCAGGTAATCAAATGCATTGCTTACAAGAAGCTTGTTCGTTTGACTATCTGTTTCAAAGACGAAATGTGAAGACACCTGACCTCCAAGGCTAAATAACTTTTCAAAGCTCTCCTAACAGGCAGCTAACAACAGGATGGTGGTATTTCCCTTATTCAGACAGTTATCATCCTTCAAAGCAGCACAGCTATATCTAATATGCACATGCGTTAGATAGTAAATAATGACTTTTCCTACTTTTCACACACAGAGACAACAAGAAGCTTTCGGAAGATGTTTAAATAGCCCAAGATGATTAGCTGTGGCCTTCAGGCTGTGGTATGCAACCTTGCAGTGATTCACAGTATCTTTCTTTCTCCTTTCCCCTCTGTGTGTGTGTGTGTGTGTGTCATCATCTATTTGTAATGAATAAAATGAAAACCTCTGAACACTCGAGTCATGATTACTGTGTTCTTGTGTGAAACTCTGTGTGAACAGATTTCTATTCTTTAACCAGTTCAACCTTGTTTTATTCCTTAGCCACTTACAACCCCAGTTCCAAATAATTCGGGATGCTGTGTAAATTAAATCTGAATATGACGATTTGCAAATCATGGAAATCCTGTATTTTATTGAAAATTGTCTTTGTACCATGTTGAAACTGAGAAATTTAATTGTTTTTTTGAAAAATGTATGCTCATTTTGAATTTGATGTCAGCAACACGTTTCAAAAAAGTTGGGACAAGGGCATGTTTAATACTTGGATCACCTTGTATGTTGCATCACCTCTACTTTTAACAACACTCTGTAAACATTTGGGAACAAAATTGTTATAATTTTGAAAGAGAAATGTTGTCCCATTCTTGCCTGATATACAGTACAAGTTCAGTTGCTCAACAGTTCAGGGTCTACTTTGTCATATTTTACACTTCATAATGCACCAAATGTTTCAAATTGGAGACAGGTCTGAACTGCAGACAGGTCAGTTTAGCACCCGGACTCTTTTACTACTGAGCCATGGAGTTTTAATATGTGCAGAAAGTGGTTTGGCATCGTCTTGCTGAAAGAAGGAAGACCTTCCCTGAAAAAGATTTTGTCTGGATGGTGGCATATTGCTCTGAAACGTGTATATATCGTTCAGCATTAATGATGCCTTCCCAGATGTACAAGCTACCCATGTCATGTGCACTAATGCACCCTCATACCATCACAG
>JAOANJ010000002.1:38448293-38460404 GCA_026413345.1 Ariopsis seemanni | reverse complement strand
TCACCAGGTCAAGATTACTGTGAGGTCAAATGTCCATCCCCAAATCACAACTTCATAAGGCGTGTAGTCTACCGGGCTCTGTTACACAATTCTGTAATTTTGCTTCCAAGTTTTACTCCCTGAGCAAAATTAACTATGCTCAGTCATTTTTTTTTTTTTTTTTGCTGTGTAGGGAACCGATGATGAATTGATAATCTGTCATACATGGAGCAATTCATAGCCTAAAAGAAGAAGATGAAGAAAATAAAAGACCTAATAGAATAATAACCACGTGACTGGTCTGTTCCTGTCAGGATGAAATGAAATGAAATGAAATGGTGTATCGGTGGGATTTAGAAAGGATTGCGTCATTTCAGGAAAGGATAAAGGCTTGAGCAGGCTGGATGAATGAAACCCGGGTGCAGAGAGAGAGAGAGAGAGAGACACTGCTCATGCGCTCCGGTGAGTGCGCGCGCGTGAGGAGATGCTGCTCATCAGATAGCCAGTGCGGCGTGTGATCGGAGGTTGGGTCGCGCTCATGCCTCCTCCTGGCACACTGCATCTGCATGGATCATCGGACACTGACGGTTGGTGAAACTGACGTCTGACATTCTGAAATGGATTTATTCTCATCTGCCATAAAGCGTCTCGTGGTTTATAAGCAGAGCGGCGGTGAGCGCGTCCTTTCTTTACGCAATGTCGCAACTATTTGCGCATTTATCCTGGGCCGAGTTCAAGTGCGATAAATCGTTCTCGAAACGTTCCTGGTGCAAAAATACATAAATAAGAATAATTGTCTCCTGGATCAGAAGAACACACCGTTTTCCCATCGGTGTCTCTCCATCTGCTTTTTGTTTCTGAATGGGAAAAGCATGGCACGCTACTGTGATGGGCAATGGATAAACAAATGCCAGCTCTGGGCAATATTTCCATCCAAACCTTGATGTATTGCAACCCAAGGCGAAACATCCTGGAGGTAATGTAGGATTCCATATGCACAATTCCAAAAAAAAAAAAATTGTCTTTTGTTTTTGTTTGCACAACCTGGGCATGTTGAAAGATGGGACAGTGCATATGGGAAATGGTGCAATGCAACAATGCTGTCTAGAAGCACTACAGGCCATAACATATAACATAACATAACATAACACATAACGTCTCACCAAAGCCATAACCTTACCAAAGTGTTTGTTATTTCACTGAGTATACACATTTGCTTTTAACAGGAGTGTGCTTAAATTGATCTCCTTGATATGCCAGCTACTTAAATGCCTCTGGCTTGCCTGTAAGCATGCAAGAGTCAGAGCACACTCTTTTGTACAGAAGTGCACACTGCTAACAAACTCCCTTAGATTTCGGCAATACCTGAACTGTTTTGTTTGTTGTTGTTGTTGTTGTTGTTGTTTTCTATTTACAGCTGACACTCTGCACCCCTGTCAGCTCACTCAACTATCCTCTTCATTGGATGTAAAGAAGCCAAGTGCGACTTATCATAAAACTAGATTTGACTCTTTATCGAGTAGAAGATATGCCATCCTCCATGGCACTGTTCATTAAATGGGCTGTATGCACTTCCCTGGTTCTTATCCATATCCCAGGGACTGACGGCTCAATAGTGAATTTCCACAAAACCTGTATATGTGCCAGTAACATCGTGAGCTGCTCCAAAATGAACTTAACTACTGTTCCGTCTGAGCTGCCCAAGTACACAGCAGTGCTCGACCTGAGCTATAATAACATCACCAGACTACGTGCAGAGTGGACCACGTACAAGCTGTCCAAACTTCACAACCTTTTACTGAGCCACAATGGCTTGCATTTCATCTCTACTGAAGCTTTTGTTTACGTGAAGGACTTGCGCTACTTGGATCTGTCCTCTAACAGCATCCGCCAACTGGATGAGAACATTTTTGAACAGCTAGAGAATCTAGAGGTGCTTCTGCTCTACCACAATCACATCTCCCAGATCGACCGCACTGCCTTTACAGGCCTCAGCAACCTGCAGAAGCTCTACCTGAGCCAGAACCAGGTGTCACGCTTCCCTCTGGAGCTGGTTAAGGACAAGACACAGCTGAAACAGCTGAGCTTATTGGACTTGTCTTCCAATCGGATCAAAGTCCTCCCCATTCAAGACCTGCAGGACCTCCCAGCCTGGCTCAAGAATGGACTATACTTCCACAATAATTCGCTCATCTGTGATTGTGAGCTGTACAGCTTGATGACACACTGGTATATGCGACAACTAAACTCAGCTGTGGATTTCAAAGATGATCACGTCTGTACACCACCAGGACTGAAGAAAAGCTTGCATATTTTTGAACTAAACATGCATATGAACTGCAGCACATATAATGAATCGGTGCAAGAAGCCTTTTTGGAGCAGTCACTGGTCCTTAAGTGTGATACACGGCATCGAGACATGTCCAAAGTAATTTGGATGTTACCTGGAAATGTAGTAGCAGCACCTGGAATGAACCAGACTGCTAAAGTTCTAGAAGATGGCAGCTTGAAGATCAGTCCAGTAAAACACGAGGACTCTGGTCAGTATACCTGCTTTGCTGTGAGCGAATACCTTAACGAAACCCTGTATGTGTGGGTGAAGGTACATAACTTCACTCTCAATGGAAACAGCGAGACCCTCAATACAGCATACACAACTTTGGTGGGATGCTTGGCCAGTGTGATCCTGGTACTCATCTACCTGTACTTGACCCCTTGCCGGTGCTTCTGCTGTCCAGGACAAGGGAAGTCCAATAACCATCATGAGGATAGTATTCATTCATCCATGCTCAGCGCCACCCCAACTCATGAGGATCTGGCGACTAAAGCAGAGCCCGATAGGCATGTTGCTTTCATAGATCCCAAGGACCTGCAGGGCCAGAATGGGAAAGTGAATCGCAGTGGGGAGGAGGAGCTGGAGGATGAGACTAAGCATGGGAAAGGAAAGAGAAAGAAATCAGTGACAGACTCAATTAGCTCGGTCTTCTCTGACACACCCATTGTGGTCTGAATGGATCCTGTCCAGAGTTGAAACTGGGCAGCCTTCTGTGATGGATGCAAACTGTGTGAGGTTTGTCCAGAGGCAACGAGTTGTTGAGACATCTTTGGGAAAAGAGCAACAAAAATGCAGTTTGCACCCTTCAGCATGTGGCTAATTAAAGACAGTGTTATATAGCTTTCCTTTGTGAATTTGATAAGGACATGTTAGAGAAGCCTTTCCAGCATTTTAATCTGTAGCACTTAAGTATATACTGTGAAAAGGTCTTGCCATATACAGTAAGCGGACTTTTAGTAACATGTCACTGAGAAGTGGGGAAGGTGATAGGGAACATGACAAAATGAATTTGTCCATGAACAGGCACTGGCAAGCCTTATTATTTCGTAATATATAAAACATGTAAAGCATATATTATGATTCCTAGACTGCTGAGAGTCGAAAGATGATAGCTTTGTGTCCTGTAGTCATTAGTACTTACAATATTTATTCCTCCCTTCCCCAAATGCTAACTTGCCAGCATCACCACTTTATATATAGACTTCAGTCATGAGTCATTGCTAGAGGAGTGGCATGCCATTAACCACCGTTACGGTGAATGCTTAACACTTTCAAGTGCATTTGAAAGGACGTAGCAAAGATTTGAATGTGCTTGTAGAAATTCAGCACCTCGAAGCTTATCAATATGTCAAAACAGAGAGGAAACCTGAATCAGTTTTAATAGCAAAGTAAAATCGGAGAAGAGAAAATCCAGTTGTACGTATACTGTTTGTTGATATTATGTAAAGTGAATAGGCGAGCTATTTGACATTAAGCCAAAGTTAATCTTCACTGCATTGCAATTCTATAGACACTTGCAATAATGCCATAAGACTACAGCTGTTGCTGAATTCTAGAATAAAAACATGCTGGATTTTAGGACAAAAGGCTAAAACATCTTTTAGATACATGTCACCTTCGAGCATCCTGTCGCTTTTGGTTATTGGAAGTTTGGGTAGTTGTAGCACCAAAAATTTGAACTGACATGCCAGCTGCCATGATCCGCAAGGATCACTGGAAATTGATGCCAGATGCACAATAGCATTTCTTGTAATCCCCAGCTTAAGAGTAAATTAAATCAACATGTCATGTGCACAGCAAATGTATACCTTAAACAATGACTCGTAATCACATTACGACTGCCATTCTTTGTCAGAAAATATGGCCTATTATTTGCACAATGCCATTTGCATGCGACTGTCTGTCATGACAACCAGAAAGAGAGAGAGAGACATTTCCTGAATGCTAATAACCTCTTAAAATAGAATAAGGCATCTCTCTGCTTTCCTCTTGTACATCAGGACAGTCCATAATGCAAAAACCAAAACTGTTTTTCAGACGTCTCTGATTCTTAAACCTTCTCAAGTTCAGGGTTATTTGCATATTTTGCTAGCTTTAGTCATTGCTGAGTCACCCATTGTCAAAACGTTTTCTAAATCATTGGGTCCATCTTAATTACAACCCAAGCCCCCAGAGATGCTTGTAATCTTGAACAGAAAAAAGGAAAGAGAGCCATGGGTTTATTTTTCCAGCAAAAGAGTCTCATCTGACGTATTTATTATGCATGTCACTACCCAGTGTCACATAGATTTTAATGAACGTGATACACACGGTGGAAGGATTCCTCAGATATAACACACAGGATGTTGGTGAACGTTTCAGAATATTGGTTTCGAGTATATTCTCACGTAACATGCATTCTATGTAGCATTCAGCTGTCGCACCTTGTATCTCTATCCCAACACCATGAGGAAATGGTTTCAACACTCTGGCTCTACGTTTGCCTAGAGTGTAAAAAGCCGATGGTTTGACAGCCATATCATTCTTGTTTTCACCCTACATGGGTGAAGTCAAAGTCAGGCTAATTCAAAACACATGGATTCTCAATGGTAAAACTATCTGGAGGACGCTGGAAATGGAAGTATTTTAGAGCATTCCAGTTATAATCTGTGTAATAAGGGACTTGAAACCTCAAAGATTCTGTTTTCTGAAAGAGGGGAGAGCCCATCTGGTTTGCACAGCATCATCTCAGGAAAAAAGTATTGGAAAACGAGAGCAGCTATGATGGACAGTGGCAGGCAGTGGGCAGTTCAGGCCAGTTAAACGCCTCCTCAGCTGAAGCCAAAATCCTGTGACGTCCTCACCATCGTGATCTCTATTGGAAGAGGCCACTGTCTCTGTTGCTTTCAAACATGTTTCACCTTGACAAGAGACACAACGCCCAAACAAGATCTAACAGCTTTTCAGCCATTGTCATTTGTTTTCCTTGAGTATCAGTCCGTGGATATTGTTAGATGGTGGCGGTATTCTTTTAATCTGTTTATCATTCAGCTTTGTATGGGCACTACATCTGTGCTTTTGTGTGTTGCTCCACTGTTTGTTTACAGTGTTTTCTTAACCAGCAATTTATTTTGTCTGATTTCCTTGTTCTTCGATCAGAAGTGCCCAAGTCACTCCTGGAGTTGAATACTGCTGGCTCTAATACTGACAAGTACGAGGTGTATCAATTTAATACAGCTGCCTCTGATATGCAGATGGTTCTGAAGAGCTCGTTTAGGTCGGTCACGTGAGTTAAAGCCGAAAATAACCTGTGGGAAAGTAGATCACAGGGAGCGTATCGGGCCTCCTTCTTCTTTATATAGTGTTCTTTATGCTGTTGTCTGGATTCCACTTGTGACAAAAGATGTTGAGCGTTTTATAACACGGTCTGTTGTAATTTATGTTTCTGTCAGATGAAATCATGAAGATATGTTTACAATGTGTCTCAATAGGTCTGTATATTAAATTAAGAAGTTAGTGAATAGACCAGAAACTTCAGTAAGCCATCACAGACTGTACCTATGGAGGCAACAAAGCACTGTATCTCTAAGCAGTAGGTTTTATGCTCTATTTCAGGAATACACTGTTATATGTAGAAACGTATGTGACAAAAAAAAAACCCAGAGAACTGCCTTGATTTTACATTATGCGCCTCTAATACCTTTCGTTAGGCTACTGTATAATGTAAGCACACTAAATTGTGTATCAGTGTACCTATTTCTTACCTAGCCACTTTTAATCCTGTTTGTGAATATGTCCTGTTCACATTGTCCTTTTTTAAATTGCCATATACTATGTGTAACATGTATGTACTATTTCACAACTCTGTATGTCAAGTATTTTATCTTGTTTAGTTTTGAATCTCTGGCTATTAGAGACTAGTAATATAAAGTGTCTGTGTCTGTCTGTTGTCTACAGTTGGATATACAAAGACTTTTAGTATATAACAAATACACTGACCACGTCACAATCATTTCAACAAAAGTGCTTGCCTTTAGTTTTTGGGAAAGGAAAATTATATATATATATATTTCCAGCTACTGGAAATCACATTAGCGCAAAGTGAATGTCTTGAAGGTAGTAATAGCCTCACAGAGGAAACATGGCGTGTGTCTCAGTAAGCACATTATGAGTGCAATATCCATTAGATGCTGCATAGTGCTGGTCCTGTTTTAGAGATAGAGAGGTTCTGTTGTATAGTCGATGGTAGACTGCAGAGTGTGACTGAGAGTAGGTAAAGCTTACGCCAGAAATGCTGAGGTTTTATTATAGATAAATATTCTGATGGTAAAATTATTTGCAAAAACTAATAAAATGGTTACAGCTTCATTTTGGAGTCAAATTTGCTTTTATGGTTCAAGCCATCACATTTACTCGTTAGTCCAGTTATATTATTTCATATGCAAACTTCAGTCATCTTCAGTAAAGTCACTTCCTGAATAAGACACCATTTTCCCATTTAGCTGCAGCACAAGAATGCTGACACTTGCGGTCATTCAAGAAAATAATAAATTATAGACTAAGGTTAGGTAATGTAACTGCCTGGAATCACATGTTCTTCTGGTGTCTGAGTGGGTGTCCTCAGGGGTTCACTCCCACTTCCTAAATCATACTCGCGGGTGGATTGCCTGCACATTTCACTGATGCTTTTATCCAAAGCAACTTACAGCTGAGACAGGATACAGCTGAGCAGTTGAAGGTTTCAAGGCCTACAGTGGCAGCTTTACAATACTGGGATATGAACATATGACCTTCGGGTCATCGGCAGATTACCATGACTGACTAACTCCTCTAAATTACACATAAAACAAACAGGTCATCTAGGAATCACGAAACAGAATCACAAATACACCAGTCAAAAATCAGTGCAGTGTGTTATGACTTTAGAATATGTGGAACTTAATTTGTCATTTATAACACTGGTAATTGACACAGGTATTGATTTTGATTATCCAACTATAAATATATGGTTATGGTAATTATATATTATCTATACTGTAAATTAGTGTTGTAGTCAGGACCACCTAAACCGAGCCAAGTCATGACCGAGACCAGAGTGTATCGAGACCGAGACAAGACCAAGACTTTGAGGGGTTGAGATCAAGTCAAGACCAAGACAAAGGCAGGATGAGACCGAGTCAAGACCACGACCAGATGAGTGGGTGTGAAGGGGGTCAGGGAGGGGTGACGGTATTGGTTGCATCTGAAGCAGGAAGTTTTGCATCCAGTCACAATAACGATGTTAACAAATAAATCAGACATCAACAATTTCATAAAATCCTACAGTTGCGGTCTTGAAATAAAATCCCAAGTCCTCTATATTTGAGACTGAGATAAGACCGAGTAAAAATGCGGTCAATTCCGAGATGTGACTGAGACCTTCAAAAAGTGGTCTTGAGACCCGTCTTGAGCATTACAACACTAGCTTGGAGCTTCTGCACTTGTGACTTACCTTCTCCTGCTGTAGGTTCAGGTCATCCTAAAGATTTGCACTTCCAAAAAAAGTCTATACCAAAGTCTCACCCTTGCTTCCGTAGAAACCTCACTGAGATACACCAAGAACTGCTGCTGTAATCATAAAGTCTGTCTTGTTGCTCATCCCAGGACTCACTCACTATCTGTTCATGCTGCATGTATTTTCATCACACTTAGTACTGTTTGACTTTATAGTATACAACTGTGAAAGAGGAATGATTTATAACGGCACTCTTCGATGTCACTCAGAAGATGACGGGTTCCAGTTTGAGTCTGATTCCTGTCAAGGTTTCTTCCCAAGAGTGTTTTTCCTTGTCACTCTTACCTCTGGTTTGCTCATTAGGGATCGCTATAACTGAAAATATCTTCCAAAGATGAAAATTTGATTAGCTATATCTGGCAAAAGGCAAGGTACTATGTCTTATTATTTATTAGTATAGCATAAGTCAATGTGATGTAGATGTAGAGTGCCAGAAGTTACTCTGTACTCCATTCCACATGAGCAGGCTTGCATAGAAATGGATGTGCTATGGTTAAAATAAAGCAGGTGTGTGTCAGTGCTTCTGCGTGTCCCAGTCCACCAGGAGGGTTGGTTACAGGAATTTGCAAAAATTGGCGCTGAGACAAACGAGACCATGGTAGTCCAGCATAAGAAAGGATCTCAAATTGGATGCAATCTGTCACTCCTGCTCAGAGAGAAAGGGCACAAAGGAGACATAAGGCACAGCAACCGAGAAAGGAGAAATAGATAACACATGAAGTTAAGAAAGACTTGAACAGAGGGTAAAAAAACAGGACTCAAGAATTAGAGCTAGATGGAGGAAAAATCTTTCATTTCTGAGATGAAAGTGTTGGCATGTGGGTGGCACGGTGGTGTAGTGGTCAGCACTGTCGCCTCACAGCAAGAAGGTTCTGGGTTCGAGCCCAGTGGCCAACAGGGGCCCTTCTGTGTGGAGTTTGCATGTTCTCCCCGTGTCTGTATGGGTTTCCTCTGGGTGCTCCAGTTTCCCCCACAGTCTAAAGACATGCAGGTTAGGCTAATTGGTGGCTCTAAATTGACTGCAGGTGTGAGTATGAATGGTTGTTTGTCTCTATGTCTCAGCCCTACGATGATCTGGCGACTTGTCCAGGATGTACCCCATCTCTCGCCTATAGTCAGCTGGGATAGGCTCCAGCTTGCCCGCGATCCTGCACAGGATAAGTGGTTACAGATGATGGATGGATGGATGAAGTGTTGGTATGTGTGTTGCAGATCAATGGAAATGTCTGCCTGCGACACAAGCACATGAAAAAGCAATGCCATGTTCAGCGTGGTCACACAGTATATACAGTATAACTGTTGATCGTTTTGTTGAGTTGCGGCGTGAACACTGCGGCTGTGTGGAATTTCAGTTCTGCTTGTCTGTATATTTAGCAGTGCGAGTGTGTCTGTGTCTATATATAAGTGTTTGTGTGCGAGTGTGTGTGGACTATGCAGTCAGCCTGTCTCTCAGTCTCTCTCTCTCTCTCTGTTGCACTTGAATGGAATGGTGAATGTAAGCCGACACCAGGCAGAATGCTATCAGACTGACACTGCCTCAAAGGCTCCAACAATGCTGCGCCGCATCCAAAATGACACCCTGCTCACTGTTCCCTACACTCACTGGTCCAATAAATGGTGGTCACAGATGAGTCATGAGTGCTCAAACTTTTCCCTCGAACAATGTCCAAGGTGCAGACAGATGAGCAAGCACACTTGTAAATCACAGATTTTGGGAAACTTTCATAACAGTATGGCCACTATTCTTTGACGCTCTGGCATTCATATGCAGCCCACCAACTGCAAACCAAACCTTTAATCACACACGCTCATTATGTTAGCGCAGGCTTCATCCCACCTCCACTTTCCATCCCCAGTGAGCCCAGATGTGCCAGACATTATGCTCTCATTATAAAAATAATAAGCACCTCAGCCGCTCGGACATGATCAGGGTAATTCACATTGTGGTGCTGGCTGTGCATATGGCACGGTGCCAAGCACAAGACAATGGTCTGAAGTGTTAAGTGCTCATTGTGTGCTGGTTTCAAGAAGGCGCATGGATTCTGAGGTGTCTGTGTGTTTATCAAGGTAGGTGTGTTTAAAAGCATCATTGATTCTTTGTTCTTGCTGCCCAGAAGCAGAAAAGCCTTTTTGAAATGCTGCTTCAAATCTGCTGTTTATATGCTGCGAGAGAAACAGAAAGGGAACCACTGCTTTGTTCTGGCTCAAGGCACATCTCACACTGCAGTTAGAGCTGAGTACACTGAATATAATTCTTCATGCTGCGGATACTGAGGGCTTCTTATTTAAATTCTCCTGCAGGAATAACAAGAGCAAGTCAGGCAGCTCTATTTTAGTGGGTGTGGAAAGGGTGACGACCAGAGTGTGATGCAGAGAAAGAGAGATCATATGAGAAAGACAGAAAAATACTGGGTTGAAAAGAGAGAGTGAGAGAGAAGAGGGTGAAAAACTACAAGAGCAGAAATATTAGTACCACAGGTGGTTTAACTCGATCCCTGAAAGACTGGAAATGAGCACAGTTTGGTGATCTCCTTGCTCAAAGACGCCTAATTCTAATTAGATCAGGAAAATCACCAGACTATGCTGAACCCTGGCCCTCCAGCACTTGAGCTAGGCACCCCTGATTATTGGACTGGAAGAACAGTACATGACAAGGATGTGAATAGAAAGTAGAACGGTAGAAATCCTAATGAAATCCCTTCATAAGGCCTGCATCTTCCTAAACTCCCAGTTAGGCTGCCTTGTTGGGGGCCTTCGAGGAAAACTATTCAGAGCTCAACTTGGATGCATAACAACGATGAGGAAGAGATTCTACCGTACTTTTCTCCCAATGAGAACACGGCCAAGAGCGCCCTTGAGGATGGTAAATGGCACAGCTGAGAACCTGAATTTCAGTCAAGAGTCTCAACTTGCAGTATCTAAAACCATCTTTCCATCTGCACAAAAGCATTTTCAAGACAGCTAGGTCCACTAGCAAGTACGGTGAGGCCTGGAGAATGACTTTGAACAAAAAAGGAGAAAAGAATGAGAAAGAACTCTGGAACATGAGAAAAGAAAGGAAATTACCTGATCTAATATCCATCCATTATCTGTAGCTGCTTATCCTGTGCAGGGTTATGGGCAAGCTGGAGCCTATCCCAGCTGACTATGGCGAGAGGCATGGTATACCCTGGACAAGTCGCCAGGTCATCGCAGGGCTGACACATAGAGACAAACAACCATTCACACTTACGGTCAATTTAGAGTCACCAATTAACCTAACCTGCATGTCTTTGGACCGTGGGGGAAACCGGAGCACCTGGAAGAAACCCACGCAGACACAGAGAGAACACACAAACTCCACACAGAAAGGCCCCCGTCGGTCGCTGGGCTTGAACCCAGAACCTTCTTGCTGTGAGGTGACAGTGCTAACCACTACACCACCGTGTTGCCTTGATCTAATATCAAGTAAAGACAAAACGTTAGACTGTCCATACCAATATAACCTCTTTCGAGACATGCCTTACACAGACCTTTCTCGAAGTTCTCGACACTGTCTGTTGGTGCAGGTATTTGTAAGCACACTGGGTGTTTTTACCCAAGAGAGCTTTCTCAGTGTAAAATTCTTATTTGACTTGCGTGTCATTTTTCTTTACATGGTGAATCATGTGTCCCATGACCACTCTCGAGAGCAGACGGCTTCGTTCTCCTTTTGATTTTACTGCACTCTGGTACTGTTTGTAGTGCTCAGATCAAAGCAACCATCCACGAAATTAAGTTGCATCTTCGACTGAACCCAAACGCAGCCAGGTGGACTAAAGCAAAAACAGAGGAGCATCTGTTACAGTGTGCTCCCAGAGTATAGATCCTATTACTTTGGGTGAGTATCTGGCTTTTAATAAAGATTAAAGAAAAGTAGTAGGCTCTTTCCCTAATTAGCCAGACCACCCAAAAATGCGATACTGGATAAAAAGGTAAATTCCACCTAAAGCACTTTAAAACATTTCCAATGGATATTGCTGAGGGTAAGATTTGGTTATCTGATTATATGAGAAACCCTTTGCAAAGCCAGTCATTTTAAATAAATCTTTTATCACCCAATGATATATATGAAACAAAAAAGTAAACAAAAATTTTTTGTAGGATGGTTAAAGCATTTAAACTCAAATTGTTTGCACTTCTTAGGGGCCGTTTATACGAGAACGATCGCGAGGGAAGACGACAAAATATTTTATCAGAAGTGGCTTTCATTTACACGGCGACCCCGCTATCGGGGCTTGAAGAC
>JAOANJ010000002.1:38273261-38285186 GCA_026413345.1 Ariopsis seemanni | reverse complement strand
CAGCTGGGATAGGCTCCAGCTTGCCTGCGACCCTGTAGAGCAGGATAAAGCGGCTAGAGATAATGAGATGAGATGTTTATTGGTCTTTCAGGCCCCAAAGATGTAGAGCAGTGCCTGTTTGTGGACTCTTTGGTGACGGTTTCAGACACTGGCAGAGAGCTAGGAGAGTTCTGTTGTAGTGTACAGAAAGCCAGCTATAATGATGAACCTTGTTATTTGGTACACGCCAACAGCCATGGAACAATCGACAACATCCCATGTGGCACTTCTGTTATGGGTGAGTCCAGCGCAGCACCATGGCCTCTTCTTTGAATATAGTTCCATAATGTCCAAACAGCTGAGTTATTTTATAATTTCTGTGCAAATCTTTTTACTGTAATTAACTTTACATTTTCCTATCACAGCTTATATATCCAGGAGCCTTGACACACTAGAGGAGAATCATAATGAATATATGAAGGTATTCTCTGTCTGTCTCTCTGTCTAGGTTTTTAATTTAATTTCATTTGTTTATAAATTACAGCTGTGGTGGTCTCCATAATTGATTTCACATCACAATCTAATAATCCCAGAGAATATTCAAGCGTGTAGCTTATTGAGTCATTCATTGCTGTGTTGCAAATGCTCCAGCTGCAGGAACACACACTGGACAAAAAGGTACATATAATGAGGCAAGGCAGTCATCTAGTGGTGAACAGTGTCATCACAGAGAAAGAGGTAAGAACAGTGGTGTCATTTTCTAATGCTACATCAATAATAAACTGTCAATATCCATGTTTGCATAAGCGCTGAGAAAGCCTTGAGAAAAGCCTTACAGTAAGATTATAGTAGGTGCATGAATTTGTCTTTTTTTCTATTATAATAAAAAAAAAAATCCAGAGGATCAGTCCGTTACCTGTTTTTGTACATTTCTGCTTTCTTGTAGGAAGTAAAGAAGCAAGCATTCACATTCCCTCTGCATTCTCTACAAGGTTTTGTGTCTGAGGCCTCCAACCTCCTGATCCTGCGCATTTTGGCTCAACAGAAGAAAGTTCCAGAAAATTTGACATTTCTGTCTTTTGATGCCGACACCCAGATTGGCATGTCAACCTATGTATGTAATTACATTTTATTTTATTTATTTATTTTTGCTCCTGACTGATTTTTATTTTATTTTGTTTAAATTGAGGTTAGTTAAGTATTATAGTGCCTTAAGTACTATAATACTTAATAACCCGTAACCCTTCTTGAATACATTACATTAATGGCATTTCGCAGACGCTCTTATCCAGAGCGACGTACAACCTACCCAGCCATTCCTGCTGGTCCAGGGAATGGAACCGGCAACCTTTTGGTCCCAAAGCTGCTTCTCTAACCATTAGGCCATGGCTTCCCTTGTAATGGGAAATATTTCTATGGAATACTTTCACATTTTGCAGTGATTAAACCTAGAACTGAAATGCACTCTTTCATAGCATTGTGGAGTGTTCAGTCTGTATTTGTCCTATGAACAGTTTCTACTCAGGTTCTTGTACACAACATTTTCTTTGTACATTATTGTAAATCCACTTGTTTATCATGACGGACAAGTCTTATTACACCAAGATATTTCCTAATCCATTTTTAATGTATATGGCAAATAAAATCAGTTACCCCTGAGGTTTAAATACTTAATATTACTTATTACAAGAATCTCACAACCATGATTCTTCCTAGAGGGGGTTGTCCAACAACAACAAAAACCGTAACTGAAAATAGAACTGAAAACTGAAAATTTAAATCACCCTGAGAACACCATCCCCATGGTGAAGCATTGTGGCAGTAGCACCATTACCCTTGGTGTCTTGAGTGGTTGTCTGACTAATGCCCTCCTTACCTGTTCAGTGACTTTTGTTCAGAGTTTGTGATATAAAAAAAAAAACTGGGAAAGGAGGGCATTGTTTAGAGACGTAACCAAGGATCACTCTGAAGGAGATGTAGAGATCCACAGCTCAAATGGGAGAGGCTGTACACTGGACAACCACAGACTGGACATTCCACAAGGCTGGGCTACATGGAAGAGTGGTGAACCATATGAAATCCCAGTTGGAGTAGCAAACACTGAAAAAGGTCATATAATTTGACCAAAAATTGAAATCACCCTGAGAACACCATCCCCATGGTGGAGCATTGTGGCAGTAGCACCATTACCCTTGGTGTCTTGAGTGGTTCTCTGACTAATGCCCTCCTTACCTGTTCAGTGACTTTTGTTCAGAGTTTGGGATATTAAAAAAAAAAAATCAAACCTTGATTGATACCGTTCCAGAATGTTTGTTTTCTGTTTTGATAGTACCTTGGTCTTCATGATGCTAGTTTTAACACAATATATATGTTGATTCTCATACTCTTATACTTTACTATGAGTAATAATTAAAAGCCTGTTTCACCCTAATTCAGAGGGAGCTGGAGGTCAGGAAGCAGGTAGTCGGCAAAGAGGTGGTGGAGGTGTTTGGCATTGAAAGGACTGTCTCCTCGGCAGAAAAAATCCCTGCAACATGGCACTGCTACTTCCTGTCAGATGGGTAGGACCTCTTCCTCTAATAAAGAATATAACTCTGGGTCTATTCAGTCACTACAACAATCTGTTTACTGTAACTACTCACAGTATAAAATATATTAATATATGAAGAGATCATGAGACTTTTGTTATCTGCTTTTATTACTCCCCCCCCCAGACATCTAGCCAGCAGACTGCAGGTGGGCTCATCAGTAACAATGAACCTCCGACAGCTTCCTCCTGTAGTCACTGAAGGTTTGTATATTGTTCCCTTTCTTTCCAATGATTATATCTGTCAACAACATGACACAAAAACGTGTTTTGTTTTCAGATGAGAGAGCTCATAAGTCAGTCTATGAGAAGAAGCCCTTAGTCTGGGAAGAGGACATTGAGCTGTACTCGAGGTTTTTTGACAGAAGGGTAGCTATGCTTGTTTTATATTTATGTGTGTACACACACCCACACACAGTTCTTGAAAAAAATTAAGAGACCACTGCAAAATTATCAGTTTCTCTGGTTTTACTTTTTACAGGTACGTGTTTGAGGAGCATGAACATTTTTGTTTTATTCCAGAAACTACTGACATTTCCCCCAAATTCCACATAAAAATATTATCACTTAAAGCGTTTAATTGCAGAAAATGACAGCTGGTCAAAATAAAAAAAAAAGATGACGTGTTTTCAGACCTTGAATAATGCATAGAAATCAAGATCATTTTCAGTTTTAAACAACACAATACTAATGTTTGAACTTAGAATGAGTTCAGAAATTAGTATTTGGTGGAATAACCCTGACATTTAAATCACAGCTTTCACGCATCTTGGCATGCTCTCCAACAGTCTTTCACGTTGCTCTTGAGTGACTTTATGCCACTCCTGGCACAAAAATTCAATCGGCTCAGATTTGTTTGATAGCCTGTAACCATCCATTTTCCTCTTGATCATGTTCCAGAGGTTTTCAGTGGGGTTCAGGTCTGGAGATTGGGTTGGCCGTGACCGGCTCTTGATCTTGTGGTCCTCTAGCCACACCTTGATTGACCTGGCTGTGTGGCATGGAGCATTGTCCTGCTAGAAAGCCCAATCCTCAGAGTTCGGGAGCATTGTCAGAGAAGAAAGAAGCAGATTTTCTTCCAGGGGAACCTTGTACATGGCTTGATTCACGTGTCCTTCACAAACAAAAACCTGCTCCATTCCAGCCTTACTGAAGCACCCCCAAATTATCACCAATCCTCCACCAAATTTCACAATGTGTACGAGACACTGTGGCTTGTAGGCCTCTCCAGGTCTCTGTCTAACCATTAGATGACGAGGTGATGGGGAAAAGCTGAAAATTGGACTCATCAGAGAAGATGACCTTACTCTAGTCCTCTATAGTCCAATCCTTATATTCTTTAGCAAACCTCAGCCTGGCTCTTCTTTGCTTCTCATTGATGAAGGTTTTTTTTCTAGCTTTGCATGACTTCAATCCCACCCAGAGGAGCTTGTTTCGAACAGTCGTTGCCGTCTACTTGACCCCAGCTGCCATTTGCCATTCTTTTTGTAGGTCACTTGATATCATCCTACAGTTGTTGAGTGACATTCAAAGAAGTTGATGATCATCCCAGTCAGTGGAGTCATTTTTGCTCTTTGCCAGTCTGTAAATTTGTTGTCCCCAATATCTGCTGCTTGACCTTGTTCTTATGAACTGTCATCTATGAAATTTTGAGGATGGAAGCAACCTGATGCTCTCTGTATCCCTCTGCCAGTAAAGCCAGAATTGAGCCCTTCTTTTTCTCATGCAAAACTTTTTTTTTTTTCTTTTTATCTCTTTTGGGATGATTAATATATATTTTTGTATTCCACTTAAATTTAAAGTAATACTAGTACTGTTTTTGCCATCCAAACTGGTCCTATTGCAAGAGGATAGTGATGACCACAGCAGGGGTTTTTATACTTTTCCTTGTTAAATAAGATTTGATTCAGGTGATCACCTAATCAGTACCTCATTAAGTAAAATGAGGTGCGCTTGTGTTGGAATTCCAGCACAGACACTTGAATGAAATAGCTGCCATACACAGAGATGCTGTTTTAAAAAAAACTGAAGTGGTCTCTGAATTTTTTTTCCAGAGCTCTGTGTGCGTGAGAGAGGAGATGTTCTGGGAAATACACCACACAGTGGCACAAAGATCTGAAGTTACTCTTTGAGTGGTGAACATATTTCACGAGTGAGCGTAACAACAAACGACTGAAATATTTTTTAACATGAGAAGATAAACTTTGTATCTTTGCATCACCATGTAATATTCTTTTTATTATATAAGACACCTGCACAAAAAGAAAGAAACAAAAAACCTTAAGTTAATCAAAAGAATTTTAAATTTGAACTGGTTCACCATTTCAACAGTGCACATCAAGTCAGCAGGGAAAAAATTGGGACTGATGTCATGGGAGTGAAGATATTGGAAAATGTGTCACTCAGGTCCGGGATGCATTTCTTATGGAAATTATGAGTGGTGTATTCATCCATCCATCATCCGTAACCCCTTATCCTATGCAGGGTCGCGGGTAAGCTGGGGCCTATCCCAGCTGACAATGGGCGAGAGGCGGGGTACACCCTGGACAAGTCGCCAGATCATCACAGGGCTGACACATAGAGAGACACAACCATTCACGCTCTCATTCACATCTACGGTCAATTTAGAGCCACCAATTAGCCTAACCTGCATGTCTTTGGACTGTGAAGGAAGCTGGAGGAAACCCACGCAGACACAGGGAGAACATGCAAACTCCGTACGGAAAGGCTCCCGTCAGCCACTGGGCTCAAATCCAGAACCTTCTTGCTGTGAGGCAACAGTGCTAACCACTACACCACCATGCTGCCCTCCTTAAAGATATGTTTGGTGCAAAACGAAGACACCTTATCACCCAAAGATCACTATACCCATTGTGAAGCATGGTGGTGTCAGCATCATGTTATGGGGCTGCTTTTTTTCAAAACCTGCAGCCTTCTGTTAGAAAGCTGAAGATGAAGAAAAGTCCAAATTCAAGTCGAGCAACAAACGGCTTCCGAAGAAGACAAAAGTATTGGAATAGCTCGGTCAGAGTCAAGACCTAAATCCTATTGAGAAATTGTGCAATGACTTGAAGAGGGCTATATACAGATGATCCCCTCACAAGTTAAGAGACCTGGAGCATTTTGCAAGGAGTGGAGTAAATTGCTAAGTCAAGATATTTTGGCAAATAAGTCGGTAGGGTTATTTTTTTTTTCTTCTAAAATGTTTCTACGGTATATGCTTTTCATATGAATTTTGTTGGTTGCTATAAATGTGGAAAAAGATCTGACGTGATTTATCTTGGTTTAATTTTTTTACATCACAAAACCCTACTATTTTCACAGGGGTGTGTATACTTTTTCATATCCACTGACGTTTATCATAAATAATTAAAAATGCACATTTTACCTGTCAAATAAAAAAATATGAATTTTTAATGACTAGCTTACATATCATCTTGCCTGTTGCTAAATGTATGACTTTTTAACGTATGTGCTACCTGGTATCTGTTAGATAAGACAAAAAGGCAAATATATATCTAACATGATGACGTTACCCTACAGTATGGATGGCTTTAAAGTCGTCAAGCTGAATGAAGTTGTGCGTCAAATGGACATGGTGATCACGTGCACAGGTAGTTAACAGCTTGTGTGTTTTTCCATGTTGTTCCAGTGCTGTTCTCTCTTGTGATTTGCACCTTTTAATCAGAGCTTGATCATAGCACTCGATGTTGTTGCTTCCAGCCTTTTAAGCGTCCTTGTTGACTATAGTGTTTGTTTGAACTGTCTAAGAAACTAGTATTTGTGCTCAGTGTCATGAGCTGGGAAAGGTGAAGAGGGGCTCACTGCCATTTCAACTGGGAGAGTATTTGCATCAAATAGGAAGCACTTTATAATATATATGTCAAAGTGTGCACTTGTGTCCAGTGGCAGCGCTTCCATGTATCAGCTGTTCAGCAAATTTTAATCTTAATAATGTCCTCATTCATAACTCCATACATTTCAAATTCTGTTGAAATACTAATCACCTCTTTTGAGTGATTAGCGTTTTTTGTTTTTTTTTAATGTTGCTGTTTGACAGGTATAAGCCAATGCTCCACTGATTTGGTCACCTTTCTGCTGCAAGCTCCATGAAGCGCTGTTATTGCACCTAGTGATCAAAAATGGGAATAGCAACACTAGGAAGTGCTAATAGAGGTCCACCGGGGCATGAATTATGCTGTCCCATGCTCAGGGGAGACTGCTAATGACAGGGTTGCCAGGGTTGCAGTTTTTAAGCCAGATTGGGCTATTTAAAAATACTCCCAACCACCAAGATCTTGATGAGAACAGCACCTTTTGTAATGAGCACAGTTGAACAAATGTATGTCAAAAACAAACTGCTAGACTGTGTGCTGAATGACCTGTATGCTGCTGACAACATATTATGGGGTTCTTGTGAAAATTCGCTGGTTACAGACCTGCTGCACAAGTCAACTGTGATAGCCTGTCGACTTTAGTTTTGTTTGAAGCTATATTGTTATTAATGTCATCCTGCCACCACTAAAGTTCTGGTCACAAGCCATTGCTGCTTATATCTGCACTTAAAAGATGTACGATATTGTTTCCTCAGTCAAGTTCAAGAAGGGTGATTACATTTGTTTCCATAGGAAATAAAAACGTAGTAACCCGAGAGCAGCTGGATCGTATGAAGAACGGCTGCATTGTGTGTAATATGGGCCATTCGAACACAGAGATTGATGTGGTGAGTTAAAGAGAAGCCGTTATATCGCATTACGCACCTACACCCATCCATATGTCTTTTTGTACTTACTACAGTGGCTATAAAAGCAAACCCACCCCATACCTGTTGTGTTTGCCTGACAAATTCAGAACAATACGCAGCGAGACTCTTCTCAAGCAAGCCTTGTGTTCATAGTGCGTGGGTGAAATGCACATCAAGAGCTAAGCAAGTGTGAGCATGTGGGACTAAAGGACTTTAATTAAACAGTCTGAAAGCCTCTTTTCTGGCTGTTTCTTTGTTCAACATTTATACTAACCCCTTTTCCAGAAAAGTTGGGATATTTTCCAAAATGCAATGAAAACAAAAATCTGTGCTTTTGTTAATTTACATGAACCTTTTATTTAACTGACAAAAGTACAAAGAAAAGATTTTCAGTAGTTTTACTGACCAACTTAATTGTGTTCTGTAAATATGAAGGAAGTGAGAATGTGATGCCTTCAACACACTCAAAAAGTTGGGACAGAGGCATTATTGCTATTGTATTACATCACCGTTCCTTTAATAACACTTTTTAATCATATAGGAACTGAGGACACTAATTGTTGCGGTTTTGCAGTTGGAATTTGTGTCTGTTCTTGCTTGATACAAGACTTCAGCTGCTCAGCAGTCCGTGGTCGCCGTTGTCTGATTCTCCGCATCATGATATTCTCAATAGGAGACAGATCTGGACTGGCAGCAGGCCAGTCAAGCACATGCACTCTGTGTCTACAAAACCATGTTGTTGTAACCCATGCAGAATGAGGCTTGGCATTGTCCTGCTGTAATAAGCATAGACTTCCCAGGAAGAGACGTTGCCTTGATGAATATGTCTCTCTAAAATCCCAGTATATGCCTCTGCATCAGTGGTACCTTCACACACGTATATCTTACCCATGCCGTGGGCATTGATGCACCCCTATGCTATCACAGATGCTGGCTTTTACACCTTTCTCTGATAACAAACTGGATGGTCATGTTCACCTTTGACACTGAGAACTCAATGTCCATTTTTCCTGAAAACAAGCTGAAATGTGGACTTATCTGACCACAGAACACGTTTCCACTGTCCTTCGATCCATCTGAGATTAGTTTGGGGCCCGAGAAATCGGTGGGGTTTCTGCATACAGTTGATGAATGGCTTCCTCCTTGCGTAATACAGTTTCTGGATGCAGCAGTGGACTCTGTTAAGTGGCAACAGTTTTTTGAGGTAGTCCTGAGCCCATGTGGCTATATTTGTCAAATTAGCATAATGGTTTCTCAGGCAGTGCCGCCTGAGGGCTCGAAGATCACGCACCTTCAACAGTGATTTCCGACCTTGCCCTTTATGCACTGAGATGTCTCCGAAATCCCTGAATCTTTTGACAGTATTTTATGTACTGTAACTTTTGAAAGACTTCAAAGTTTGCATTGAGAAATGCTCTTTTTGAATTGACTCACAATTCTCTCACGAATTTTGGCACAAAAGAGTGAGCCACGACCCCTCCTTGCTTGCAAAGACCGAGCCTTTGGTGCTGTTCCTTTTATACCCAATCATATTACCGATTAATCTGCTTATTGTGGAATCTTCCAGAATGGAGTTACTTGAATATCCTATCAACTTTTCAGTCTTATTTTGCCTCTGTGCCAACTTTTTTTTTTTTTGAGGAAGTTGCGGAAATCAAATTCTAACTTTGTTTATATTTACAAAATACAATTAAGTTGGTCAGTAAAACTATTGAAAATATTTTCTTTCTACTTTTGTCAGTTAAATAAAGGTTCATGTGAATTAACAAATCACAGATTTGTTTTTATTGCATTCTGGAAACTATTTGAACTTTTCTGGAAATGGGATTAGTAATAAAATGTGTAAATAATAAACTTCTATATGCACATTTTTGTTTTATGCTTTGATTTTACATTTTTTTCGGGGGGGGAGTGTCTGTCATGTTATATCTTGGTGAGAATCAAATGTCCTTACAAGGATAGGAATATCTGAAAGTTTTGAACTTCTGGGGACATTTGGCTGGTCCCTATCAGAACTGCTTTTGCTCTTAGAAAAACAAATTAAGAACTTAAATAGCCATATAATTTCCTTTTGGTTACAGAGGTCAATGTTAGGGTGTGGCATAGCATTAATTCGCAGCATTAACAGGTACATGAATGTAAGGCCCTCACAAGCATAGTAAGACAAACGTGTGTGTGTGTGTGTGTGTGTGTGTGTGTGTGTATACACATGCATTGCTGATGTTCTCAATCACTAGGCAAGCCTCAGGACCCCGGAGTTGACGTGGGAGAGGGTGCGCTCTCAGGTGGACCATGTCATCTGGCCTGATGGGAAAAGGGTCATCCTGCTGGCAGAAGTGCTTCATCATTTCTCTTTTATCTTTCAGTAATATACCAGAAATGCCCTGAACGGCTGAAGGAAATGACTCATTATGTTCTGCTTTCAGGGACGCCTTCTGAACTTGAGCTGCTCCACCGTGCCCTCATTTGTGCTTTCCATCACGGCTACAACACAGGTTTCATACAGACATTTTAATGAATGGTAGTAACAACATAAAGCTATTAAAAGACTGACTGACTCTGGATCTTAATATATCTGTGTGTTTTAGGCTCTTGCACTAATCGAGCTGTACAATGCACCAGAGGGCCGCTACAGACAGGATGTTTATCTGCTGCCCAAAAAGATGGGTAAAACCAGCATTACTGGACAAGCTATATATAAAAAAAAATAAAGCCAAAACTGTGAAACAAATATGAAATAATGATGTGTGTGTGTGTGTGTTTCAGATGAATATGTGGCTAGTTTGCATTTGCCCAACTTTGATGCTCATCTTACAGAACTGTCAGATGAACAGGCCAAGTATATGGGCCTTAATAAGAATGGACCTTTTAAACCAAACTATTACAGGTAACCGCATTAATCTCAGTAATACTATTAAGTACAACATACTTGGTGCCATTTAGTTTTTCACTATATTTGCTAAACATTTCATAGAAAGGAAAATATGTATTTGTCTCCCCCTACTGTTTTAAAAAGACATTTCTTTTATTATTCATGACCTAGGACAGAGTATTTTACGAAACTTTGTAAAGGTCCAATTGCATAAGATTCTTTGCCTACAAATGTCCATATAAGCAACTAACATGACTGAATTTTGAAAACCGGTTCATTTTAGTGTTTAACCATTAATAATTAGCTTATCGCTAAAAATAAGTAAGAACTGGTTATGTTTTGTTTCATAGTGTTTCACGTTACCACTTTGACTACCGTAGTGCCATGGACTCTGAACAGTTGAGAAACTTACGTTTTGAATTTATTGCAGAGAGAATAAATGTATACTTTTTTTTTTTTAAACCAAGCTACAGTACTGTGTGAAACTCGTAGGCACATGTAAAGAAATGCTGTAGACCAAAAATGGCTCAACAATGATGAAATGAAATGTTTCAACATTAAAAAAAAAATGCTATAAGCAGTAAGCCCTAGTAAATGAAACAAAGTCAATATTTGGTGTGAGACGACACTTTGCTTTATTTAAAAAAAAAAAAAAAAGCAGTCTCAGGTACAGTGAGTGCAGTTTGATAAGGAACTGAGCTGTAGGTTTTACTGAGCATCTTGCAGAAGCAGCCGCAGTTCTTCTGGACACTGAGTGTCACACTCGCTTCTTAATTTTGCACCAAAACCCAGAAGCCTTCATTATGTTTTCTTTTTTTTTTTTAATCTGAAAAGTGCCCTCTTTCATATAACATGCTGCTCAGATATGTTTTTTCCCCCCTGTAATGTTTAATTTTGTGCTGGAAAATGAACGTGTGGAGCTCTTGTTTCTGTACTGACTTGATAATGTAGACGTCATAAAATAGAAACCTATAACAAAATTTGTATGGAAAAAAAATAGGGTGCCTAAGACTTTTGGACAGTACTGTATGTTGCCAGTTCTATAATCAGACCAGAGACGGTAAATATGATGAAAATTATCTAAATACTGTCTGTGAAATCTCTCCTCTGTCTGACCTGCTGGCTCTAGTCCTGGAGGTTCTGGTTTGATGACCTACCTTCAGCTAAATAATTTGCATAAATGCGTGTGAGTGTAACAAGCCACAACAGAGGATCTGCTGAGATGGTTCATGTTCAGAAAAGTAGAGTAGCTGAATTGCAGATTTTTTTTTCATATGTTTATCATATCTGGCACAAGTAATTGTTTCAAGTACTCCGTTTAGTCTAGAACTGACATACTGGGTGAGCATCCAGACTGCAGCCTGACTTACAACTTTTACATTTAGTGTTCGTCATATCAGAGGAAATGAGTCAAATAGGTTACATCATATGCAGCACTAGAATATAATAATAATAATAATAATAATGTGCTTACATTTGCAGATATTAGTTTGTACGAGTCACAAAGACCTTCATCAGGAATGAAGCGACCTGCATTATCCAACGAGCCAAGAGATTTATTTTCTATTTACTGTCCATTTCTAAAAGAAAAACTTGATTTTAAGTGAATGTTCTTAGAGTGTCTTTAGACACCCAATAATAGATTATCATAGCTATACTTATACTCTTCTAGCACTTCATTAGAGTAACTTATTCTGTATGGAATTGTTATCTTTAAATCACATTATAAGAGAACCATATATT
>JAOANJ010000002.1:38068011-38080520 GCA_026413345.1 Ariopsis seemanni | reverse complement strand
GAATCTAAATTTACTGAAAGTTTATAGAGAACCAAGTGTTGCCTTGTCTCTTCTGTCCTCAGTGGGGGAGAAGTCATTGCCTAAGCCTTTGGCTTATCCTGTTCTGGACTCTGAATGCTGTGGTAAATTAAAAGAGCCTTCAGATGGACTAACTGAAGGAGACGCCATTGCAGACTCAATTAACCTGTCAGGCAAGAACAAGAAGCGAAGAAACCGCACCACATTTAGTACCTTTCAGCTGGAAGAACTGGAGAAAGTCTTTCAAA
The DNA here is from genome assembly GCA_026413345.1 of Ariopsis seemanni. Taxonomy (NCBI): domain Eukaryota; kingdom Metazoa; phylum Chordata; class Actinopteri; order Siluriformes; family Ariidae; genus Ariopsis; species Ariopsis seemanni. Next base: position 38,080,254 of record JAOANJ010000002.1, on the reverse strand, counting down.
AGACACACTACCCAGACGTGTATGCACGGGAACAGTTGGCCCTGAGGACTGAGCTCACTGAAGCACGAGTGCAGGTACTCTATGAGCCTTTGGAACAGTAATCTATGTAAACATGCTGACATTTTGCTTATTTAAAAATCATATTATGGAACGAGAGTTAGAAAAAATGCCATCTGATTATTTTCTGTGAAAGGATCAGGATCATCACTGCATTTGCCTTTTCAAAGTTATAAAGGTGTTAATGTTATAAAGTTGAACAATTTTAGGATTCGGGACTTTGTAATATAAAAGTATTTCCACAATCTTTTGTCTGTTATGGGATGCTTTGACAGGTGTGGTTCCAAAACAGAAGGGCTAAATGGAGGAAGCGGGAGCGCTATGGCAAACTTCAGGAAGTGCGAAATCACTTTGCTGCTACATACGATATCTCCTTGCTGCCTCGCTCCAACACCTACCAGGTACACACCAAAATAAGCAGATCATAGATATGTTACGAAGGCAATAACCATTTTCATGCTGCTGATCATACAAGATTATCATGTTAATAGTAACCAAATAGGATATTTAGGGAAATGTTCCATAGATTATTTGCAATAATTGCCTTTTTTTCCCTACCAATAAAATTGTGCAACAAAATGTTCATGGACAGTTTTTTCCCCTGTGTATATGTGTGTCAGATCACTTTTTGCATTCACAGTTGAATTGTCTAGAATTTCTACTGATCTCAAGTCTAACTGAGCTTAATACTTTTGCATGTGGATTTTTAACATTTATCACCTCTCTCACCTCAGATGCAGGGTAACCTGTGGCCTGGAGGAGGCGGAGCAGGGGGAGCCGGTGGGGGTTGCGTCTTGGGCACAGACAGCATGCCTTCTTCCTGCATGGCTCCTTACCCTCATCCCCATGCACACCCCCATGCTCATGGGCTTATGGGAATGTCCACATCCCCAACTCACCCACCACATCATCCTCATCCTCACCATCCAGGCATCAATGGCCTGTACTCCCTGCACAGCTTCCAGGGAGGTTTGGGGGCTCATTCCTTTGAGCCCAACTCTGAGTCTGACTACAAGCCTTCAGGTCTGGTGGCACTGCGTATGAAAACCAAAGACCCTGGCAGCCTCTTGTCTTGGCCAACATGACTGGTATTTAATTAGGACTGAGCCAAAATATAATCAATGAATTCACACAGAAACCCAAATATTAGAGTTTTGGACAGAGTTCATCTCCCATCAAGCAAAAGGAACTGTTTCAGTCCTAATACTTTAGTAGGTTTGCAGTTGATGTAGTTGTAATAACAAAAATAACTGCCACCTGTATATGCTGTTTTATATGTTTTCATATAGGAGTATGCAATGGATTACTGTCAATCATTTTAAAGTATGCAGGCCAACGGTTGGCTTAATGTTGAATTTTTAAAGAATGTATTCTATGAAATTAGCAAATGTCCAAAGAAAAGAACGACATTTTAATTTAAAGTAGTGAATTACATATTTCCAGTGTATACTGATTTTTTTTTGTAGTATGACAGTCAATAAGTGGCTTTTATGTTTCAGTTGTGTTGCCATTAAAGTTAATTTGTAGCTACAAAAATCCCCCCCCCCTTAATCCACAACATACAGATTCACATGGCACATGATAATTCTGTGTTTATCATATTCTTGTGTAATTAGCCAAATTTTAGCAGGTAGCAAATGGTCTTTTTGCAAAAAGAGAATAATTTTATTTATATATAATGGATTCAGAGCTGGCTAGTCTTTACTCTATATGAAGCATGCACTGCATGTCCGTATCATTTTGCTCCAATCCTTAGTTTAAAAACGAATGTGAGTCTACTGTAATGCAGGCCTTCAGAACTCAAACAACGTAAACCAGTGCCATTTTTGCTAACTCTTTAAACAGTATTGAATTTTATAACCCTGCATAAATAATATTAGTCATGCATTTCAGGCATCTTTCCTTTCATTAATGTTAAGAATGCTTTCTGCCAGCAGATGTGACTGCAAGCTTAAAAAATGATATGGTAACCAATTGAACAATAACAATACTGTTATGTACCATATTTCAAAGTGCTTGGATAGGACACAAAGTACAACCCATAATGAATGAAATCTGACACAATCCTGCACAGACTTGTATTTTACATTAGGAACTATTACTTTTGCTTCTGGAAAAATATTTTCTTGTAATGTTTTTTTTTTTTTAGTTTTTCAACTCTGCTTTTATAGCTCACACAACACTAAAACTGCTTTAGAAATCCATTATGATTTCAGATGACTAATACTCTAATTTTAACCATGACACCTTAAAGGCAAACAAAACCCAAAAAATAAACTCCTTTATACTGACAGATAATATCTCTACAAGACATGTTGAAGTGTTCACTTGTTCATATTTGTACCTGTATACTGTGAACAGATTTTATTTTAAAAGAAAAACAATGTTACTCTCTCCGAGGTTTAAATATTGTGCTCTGAATACAAATTACGCAAGAGAATCTAAGATTGTGATGTCACTTACATGCTACATGGCTTTCCAAGGCTGAGGTCTAGTGGATACATTGCTTCTAAATTGTTGTCAACAACACTAAAGATGTCTGAGTATTAAGCATTTGGGTGTAAAAATAAGCCTGATCATTGAAGCAGTGAACACACACACACACACACACACACACGTAAACAGAGAGTGCACACACACATACCCAGCCTCTGGGAGCCTCTTGCTACTTATAAACACTCCATTGCCTGCTACTCAGTATTTTTTTTCATAAAAATTTAAATTTTCCTTGTATTTTTATGTGACGTGCTTTTCTTTGTTTATATTCACTAAGAATAGCGATCTTTTTAGATGGCAAGAATTGCATTCCTTTGATAATGGGCATTGTTTACTAGTATTTGTGCCAGTTCTGCGTATGCATTATCTAGCCGAGTGAGATTTAAACTTTATAAAAGTGAAGCTGTTGATTCGCTTATTTTGTTGCCAGTAAAATCACATGGTTACAGAAAATTTCTGATTAGATTTTTAGAATTACAAGCCTTTATTTTTCACATATACATTAAAGCACAGTGAAGTCCTTTTTCTGGATTTAACCCATCTCAAGCAGTGAAAGCACACACACACACACAGAAAGAAAGAAAGAGAGAGAGAGAGAGAGAGAGCAGTGGTGCCCCGGGATTTTATTTTATTTTTTTAAGAATTAGAAGCCTTTATTTGATGGCTGTGTGTTACTAAGGGAAACAGCGTACTAGTGATCCGGTTCCGTCACAAGCAGATATCCAGTTTCAGTGCAAATGGCTGCAACCAGGTAAGCCTATTTTTAGCAATATCATAACTTTTAAAATAGAGAAGTTGATGTTATAAAGTTTTATTTATAATTTAAACATGTAGGGAGGGGGTGTCTTCAGGGCACTTGTCATGATTGGCAAACAGTGTTTATTTCTGGGTTTTGTTTGACTTTAATCATGTAACATACATGTAGGAAACATCGGCCATCCACCAGAGTGCAGCATGGCTTAATATGTATGTGGTACTGCACAGGACAGCTCCATCTGGATCTAATGACTGCATGCCAGTCCTGCCAGCCACTATTTCAGTCTAAAGAATGACTAGGATGTAATTCTAAAGTAACAAAAAGTGAAACACCACAGTTTTGACCTGTTCATAGCCATTGTTCTGATTATCTGAGTAAGCAATAAAAGAAGATTGCTTCAGTGTTTCCATTATATGTTAAACATCATACCAGTGCTGGACCACATTAAGTGCCAGTCTGGCATACCATATCATGCTTTGGAGAGAGAAAGGACATATGTTTCCAATAGAGGGGAGAGAGAGAGACCCTCCACACCCACAGTCTAGAATTCCAGCCTGGTCCTTTGAGACAGACATGCCTCCTCCAGCTACACAGGCTTTGCTCCCATTCATGTAATGATATAAGAAAATAAAATCCATCTATCATCTGTAGCCACTTATTCTGTTCTACAGGGTTGCAGGCAAGCTGGAGCCTCTCCCAGCTATGACTATGGGCGAGAGGCGGGGTACACCCCTGGACAAGTCGTCAGGTTATCGCAGGGCTGACACAGAGAGACACACAACCATTCACACCTACGGTCAATTAGCCTAACCTCCATGCCTTTGGGGGAAACCAGAGCACCCGGAGGAAACCCACGCGGACAACATGCAAACTCCTAAGGCCCTCGCTGGCCGCTGGGCTTGAACCCAGGACCTTCTTGCTGTGAAGTGACAGTTCTAACCACTACACCACCGTCAAGCCCTATAGTATATACATGCAAGTATAGTTACAAGCCTTTCTAAAAAAAAAATACAGGTGGCGCCATCTCTTGGACATAAGGTGAACATGCATCCTGAATCGTTTCTCGCAAAGGTCACCGGTTTTAGATGTAAAATCAAACCATTTGCCCCATTTTTCCAGAAATGTAGGGCATTGTAATGACTAACTGCCTAAATCAGCAGTGTTTGTATCTACACCTTTCAATAGTAAGTAGTGTAAAGTCCATAATTATCCTTTTCAGAGTTTATTTCCGCATGCCACGAGGGCGAAGCATCTCTATGGGAAGAAAAGTCATCTGGGCGTTTACGGACTTCCTTGATTGATGTGAACTACAGCCAATAGCCTTATACTCTGTCAGCTTAGCAAGCCAATCAAATTCTTAGGGTGAGGAACACTGTAGTCTATACAAGATGGCGTATGTGGTTGTTTTGCAGCTACGATATTGAGCGAGTTGTAGTATTTGTCGTCTAAATTAATTAATTTTTGTAGTGTAGTCTCTTTGTAAGTGTTTGTTATAAGCCGTAGAGTCGCAGAATATCCACCATGAAAGGAAAAGAAAGGTCGCCAGTGAAAAAACGCTCAAGGGCCGTGGACGATGTTCGAGACAGAGGAGGAAGCCATCCGAGCAGTAAGAAAATGGGGGTTGTGGCGATTTCTGGCGGAAGCAACAATGGAAATAGCTCTTCCAAAAGCGAAGGAGGTTCGGCGAGAAGGAGTTTACTTGGAGATAAAAGGGATAGTCGGGACTTTGACGGACATGCTTCTAGTCGTACGGGAAACAGTCATAGCTACACCAACCCCGTTGCTAGCGCTAGCAGCAAGAATCACAACTCGGGCTTGTCGCTCGAAGCGGCCGCGAGAAGCAACTCGCGCTCAGATCAGCGCAGTCAGCTCGCCGCTAACGAGAGTGAGTACAAAACCCTAAAAATAAGCGAACTGGGGTCGCAGCTGAGCGACGAGGAGATCGAGGACGGTTTGTTTCACGAGTTCAAGAAATTCGGCGACGTGAGTGTGAAAATTAGCCGCGTTAACGACGAAAGAATTGCTTTTGTGAACTTCAGGAGGCCTGATGATGCCAGAGCGGCGAAACACGCCCGAGGTCGCCTGGTGCTCTATGACCGCCCTCTGAAAATCGAAGCGGTGTACATGAACAGGAGAAGAAGTCGATCACCCGTGGAGAAAGACCACTTTTCTGCTGTGGCTGGCCACAGACATTTGCACACCCAGCGGCCTCTGTCCCCTACTGGACTAGGTTATCGGGACTACAGGCTCCAGCAGTTAGCACTTGGTCGACTCCCTCCACCCCCACCACCTCCTTTACCCAGAGAGCTGGAGCGAGAGAGAGAGTTTGCCTTTTATGAAGCCAGAGCAAGACCCACTTATATCGCTGAACGAGCTGCTGCCTTTCGCGAAGAGGATTTTATTTCTCCTGAGGACGACCAAAGAGCTAACCGAACGTTGTTTTTGGGTAACTTGGACATCACAGTAACAGAAAATGATCTGAGGAGGGCATTTGACCGCTTTGGGGCCATCACTGAAGTGGACATCAAGAGACCCACCCGGGGCCAGAACAGCACATACGGCTTTCTTAAATTTGAGAACTTGGACATGGCCCACAGAGCAAAGATCAGCATGTCAGGAAAAGTGGTTGGCCGAAATGCTATTAAAATTGGTTATGGAAAGGCGACCCCAACAACACGGCTCTGGGTGGGGGGCCTGGGACCTTGGGTTCCCCTGGCTGCGTTAGCAAGGGAGTTTGATCGCTTTGGCACTATTAGGACTATAGACTACAGGAAAGGGGACACGTGGGCCTACATTCAGTATGAAAGCTTGGATGCTGCTCAAGCAGCTTGCACACACATGCGTGGTTTTCCTCTTGGAGGCCCAGACCGACGACTCAGAGTGGATTTTGCAGACACAGAGCACCGCTACCAACAACAGTTCCTCCAGCCGCTCCCCCTGCCCCACTATGAGGTTGTGGCTGAGTCCTTTGTTCACCGTGCAGCTCCTGAAGCCATCAGGGTCAGAGAAAGAACTCCCCCGTCACTGCATTTTAGAGAACGGGAGCTCTATGCTAGTGCAGAGTGGCCAGCCCCTGCAATCCGCGAAAGAGTAAGAACTCCTGCTTTTGAACCACTGGAGCACTTGGAACGAGATCGACGGCCAAGAGAGCCATGGTCCCTGGAGCGGGAGCTGCCGAGCAGAGATGCTGCAAGAAAACGGCGCCTTCTAGAGGATGGACGACACCTAGACTGTTCACCCGACAGCAGCAGCGAGTGGGCAGTCCGGCGCCGGAGAGCCCCATCTACCGAGGGCAGCCCAGGTGGTAGCAGTCGTGACGGTCGCTTCAGTGACTCTGAGCGGCCAACGAGAGCAGAGCGTCTGTCTCCGGCACGAGAGCACCGCGGCAGCCTAGACAGGGTTCCTGGAGAGAAGCGCCTTAAGAGTAGCAGCAGTCTGTCTGAGTCCAGCATTAGCGCAAGCCCATCAGAGAGAAAACGCAAAGCAAGTGAAGTCAGCAAAGGGCCTTCAAAGAGAGAGAGAGCTGAAGGGAGCTCCAAGGGCAGTCAGTCATCCAAGCAGGATGCTGGTGGAAAGCTGAGTATGGCTTGGAACGGAATGCTTCTCCTGAAGAATAGCAATTTCCCAGCCAGCATGCACATCCTGGAGGGTGACCTGAGTGTGGCCAACACCCTCCTGGTTGATGGCAGCACAGGAGGGAAGGTGACCCAGCTCCGCATCACACAGCGCCTTCGGCTCGACCAGCCCAAGATGGACGAGGTGTCACGCCGCATCAAAGTGGCAGGCCCAGGCGGGTATGCCATTCTCCTTGCAGTTCCTGCCAACTCCGAGGATACATCATCTTCCTCTTCGACAGATCCAGCAACTTCAACCCAGCGTCCTCTGCGCAACCTGGTCTCATATCTGAAGCAAAAGCAGGCAGCTGGGGTAATCAGTTTACCTGTGGGGGGCACTCGCGATAAGGACAACGCGGGGGTGTTGCACGCATTCCCACCCTGCGATTTCTCTCAGCAGTTCTTAGATTCCTCTGCAAAAGCTCTTGCCAAAACGGAAGAGGACTATCTTGTCATGATCATTGTCCGCGGAGCTTCCTAACAGTCAGAACACAAACAAAAAAAAAAAAGCATTGTTATAAAAAAAAAAAAAAAGAAATGTCTCATTTGCATGCTCTGTTAAGCTTGGTGCAGCAACTATAGTTTAAACAGTTATTAAAAGGATATGTGTCATCTGTTCTGCCAAATGAAATGCATGAAAAACATGCCTCATATAGCAAAATTGGGTTTCATATTGCAATATTTGCTCACCAATGTAAGTTGCGTTTCCAAACCAAATCATTGTGATACTGTACAACTATTCGAAAGTGTGAAAGAGGAAAGGCAGACACAACTTTGAAAACTGAACATTTACACTGTACTGCTGAGAATCTTATACATGTTTGTTTAGCCATTAGATTGTAAGCAGTTCCCTATATGGATATTAACAAGAAAGTTGGTTCATGTAGGTATATTATATATATTTTTTATTTAAAAAAAAATATTGAGTCATTGTGGTTTAACGCTTGGAACAATCAGTTAATGATGAAGAGAAAGTGTAACATAGGCCTAGGTGTGTAGTTCTATAGTTCACCTAAAGCAGTCCAGGTATTTCTCACTTAAAACTGCATGTTGACTGTTGTCCTGTTTTGAAACCGTTACGGGGTAGTTCACAGTTCAAAAGTTTGCAGACTATAATGTATACACAACTGTACTTTAGTATTGAAGTGTTTATCAGTGTGTAACTGGGCAAGCGTTTAACAAGACTACAAATTGTTTTCAAGATTTTATAATGCTCATGGCATCTTATAAAATGATTCGGTGATTTATTTTTGTCTTTTAATTCTAACATGTTTCAAAACCACCATTTACGCAGACCATCGCACATAGCTTATAATTTAGATATCCTCTTATATTTGTCTTTTTGTATTGACAAGGTCCTCTCAAAAACTAGTTCTCTTGAGACATTTTCACTTTGCTTTTTGATCTTCCCTAATAATTTCTGTTTGGGATTAGTAATGTAGTCGGCCACTAGTTTCTACTGACTTCAATGCTTTTATTGTTTTTTTTTTTTAAATTAAGCTTGCCCGTAGAACATGGTACAAAAATTCAAAGAACATTACAAAGAAAACGTGATAGAATAGCAGTATGTAATGCATGTGGCTTTTTCATTTTTGTCAGCATTGACCTCAGTTTTGTTCAATATGCCACATTAAAGGAATTGTTAAATTGATGTCCAGGTACTGAAATGTGAGTGGAAAAGTGTTCCTTCCAATTTGATAAACATAATAATGCCTATGGTGATGTAATTCTGCTATGCTCTATATTCCATATATAATAACACACTTTGTCAGCTTGGCGCATACTTGAAGCGGGGCTGTACAATTAAAGATGAACAAAGTGTTTAGTATTTTTTAGTACATTAATAATGATTATGGTTCAGCGCAAAAGCACAAAGCGCTGTAATTTTTCAGAACATGTGACTCCAGTGATCATACCACTGAAGAGCATGAATTAATTATTGAATCTACTTTCTGTTGTATGCTTAATTGTGCAGCCCTACATTTAATTATGTTTTAAGTTGAATAACCAGTTGTTTGGATATTCTGTTAGACACGCAGCATACTTTTCTAATCCCCTACATCAGAATTTTTGCATTTCTATTAATTTTTTTTTTGCATAGTGTCTAGAGTCTGATGATTTAACAAATGTTAATTCCATCTGTATTATACCATCTATCATTTTAAAATCACACTAAATTGCATTTTTTTAAAAAGCAGATTGGTTTGTGAATTAAGATAATTAAGCTGTTCTGTATGTATGGATGAGTAAGATATACTGTACTTTCAGTAGACATCTCTCAGGATGAAAAAGGACCGTTGCAACAAAGGACTTCTCATGTCTGGAATCAAAATGATTGAGTTGATACAGGAGCCCTTTGGATGCAGAGGGACAAGAGCTTTCCGATTAGTGATTGTGTATTCTCGCTGAGAGAGCAGCTTCACACTTGTGTAAATGTTTTTTTTTTTTTGTGCTTACACTTCCCATATTTAAACGGAAATATGACCATCTTGCTTTGTGGTGTGTTTACCTGGTTTCTTGAAGGAGAGGAAAAAAGAGGAATCGCTCATTCACATCTTGCACAGCTAAGAAATAGCTGTCCACATACACACAAGTGCACTGGCACTTATTTGATTTTGTCTTACTATCAATAAATTGTTTCATTTGAGGGAGAAATGTTCATTCGTTGGAAATGAATCGAAGACCATCTCCCACTGCTTTGCGGTTGTGTTTCGATGGAATTGTTGCTGATTGTTTCTGCTCAGGAAAAAAAAATTCCCATATGTGGATCAGTGATGACATTAAGAGCCGAGAGCATTTTTATTGCCGTGTTGTCGATCAGTGTTTTCCAACCTTGTGTCCTGGAGTTGCTAATTAACAGCCCTTGCACACTCCTGCCGTAAACCTCCCCCTTATTCCAGAGGGAAGCGAGAGCAGAAAGAAGGGGGATTTTGCTACTGTGCTCTCTGTAGCAGACTTGTGTGCTCTGCTGTTGACCAAAGTCAGAGGGGAGCTGTTGATTGCACAGAACTTCAAATAAGATGCGAGTTTTGTTCCAGCACTGCCACTGGTGTCCTCCAAGGTTCTTCCCTACCTGCATCCGCTGGAAGAGGTCAGGTCTACTGTAACCCAACTGCTTTGCATTGGCAGTCCGACCACCTGCAAATTAAAGGTCAAATTTGAATACTTTCTATTTCGGTGGATCAGGCATTTGTTTACCCCATCTTTTGGTTTTTGCACATTTGAGTTTATTTTTCTCCTCCATTGAGAGATCAGTACAGGAAGAGGATTTCCATGATCAGAAAAAGAAGAGCGATTATAGAAAGTAAAAAGCCCTTCTGGGCCCTGAAGGCTAGACTGATAGATTTGACTTTCTCCATTTGCATTTGTGACCGAAGTATTAAATCCAGACCTGTTTTAAATTGACCTGAAATTCAAGTATTGCCAACTAGACTGACAGTTTCCTCAAACAGCACAAGTTAACACATGGAAGAGATGCGTGCAAGAAGCTTCAGCTGGAGAAAAAGGCCTCCTTTCTTCCTTAGTAAGCTGTTGTGTTCACCTTCATCACCTCTCCAACAGGTCCTCCAGCAGCGAGTGCCTGCCCAATGGTGGTGAGTAGGGCTAGTGTGTTTTATACCAGGGCTGATTCTCAGAGCCTGCCTGCTAAAGGTAAGTATCAGTGCAGGACAGAGTAACTTGCTCATGTAGGATTCAACTGTTTACTTTTACCACTAAACTGACAGTTCCACAGATTATATGACCCCATGTAGCTGCATTATTAATATGACCGGAGAAGATTTTTGTCCAGTTAGTTCCACATTTATATTTAATGTATTTAAACCTGAATTCATCCATGGACTGCTTGAGCTGACATGTTCAGGAGTAATTAAAAAATAATCAGTCTAAATTCAGTATTTTTCAAAAGTACCTCTTTGCTGTAAGTTTAAAAACAAAACACTGGTTTACTAGGCAGGTTTAACTTGTAATTTCTGGCCATAAATCTACCCATCATATTTCACCAGTATGTAGGATTAACATGCTTTAGAGGAGGTAAGTCTTGAGCATATGGGTATTTTCAGTGGTGTATCACTTTTTCATGCTGCCGTTTAGGTCAGGACTAGGATTAATTTGCAGAGAATGGTCTCTGAATAGTGACTCCCTATGGACAGTTTGTTTTTAAAGGTAGGTTTGACTGATCTCTGGGAAACGGTCAATAATATAAAAACTTGTAGGACCAAACTGACTTGAAATATTTGAATATAAAAGCTCATAATCCTTTCCTATGCCCATGTGAATATTATCCCTAGTGTATAATTTACTGACAAGAAGGTGGTAACAAGACAAAATCCCTAAAATAACATGAATCCTTCAGTGCTGGCCAGTTTCTCTAGAGCTGTACAAAAAAAAATAGGCCTTGTTGAGCTGGAGCGTCACACGTTCCCACCAGATTATAGTCCAAACACATTTAACCTGTGGAAATATGCTCTTTGTCCTTAGAGTGATAAATGAGCCTTTAAGGATTTGAATGATGATGGTTTAGTCTATAATTTGGTTTTAAAAGTAGACACACTGTTGGTGCACAGTGGCATCCATGATTTAAAAAAAAGTCCACATGAGAAATAAATCAGAAATTGTGCTCTGATTGGTAGCTTTTCATTTGGCATCATATCACCAAACCTGGTTTTGGATTCCACTACACTGCACATGTTAAAACACTGTGTGTGTGTGTGTGTGTGTGTGTGTGTGTGTGTGTGTGTGTGTGTGTGTGTGTGTGTGTGAGAGAAAGAAACAAGGACATTAGGAAAGACTGATCTATTCCTGTATGAATGAAAAAATGTAATTTTAGAAAAAGAATAACATGCTGAATATGATCAACTGACCTAATCTTCTGACCAATACAGAGATTCCAGTTGATGTAATTATTTAAACCATACATACTGTCTGTCTTGGCACATTTCTGTGAGTCAAGTCAGAAGAATAGATTCTTTTAAATTTCTTTGCCCTTGGATAGTAATAAAACAGTATGAATGCGCAGTGATACTACCAGTATATAGAAGGCTTTATAAAGATGACTTGATTATGGTAATTAGTTAATACGGTGGTACTTGTATTTAAATTAATGAATTTGGGGGGACAGCATAAAGTGTCTTAAGTTATGAGCAGGTTGAGTGCTCCTCATCATTATACAAGTCTCTGGATCTGTCCTGGAGGAATGACCATTTTTCTAAAAGATAACACTAACACAGCAGTCCATAATCCCCCATAGATGTTCAGTTGGCTAAAGGTCATAGCATATTCAGTCACTAGATGAGATTTGCTGAATTTTCATACTCCTAA
>JAOANJ010000002.1:37949077-37962188 GCA_026413345.1 Ariopsis seemanni | reverse complement strand
CACTTCGAATGCCGTTCGATATTTCTCCTCTTCGAATGCACCTCGAATGTTTTGAGCATGAGCAAAACATTCGGGCCAGCCACAAGAATGGGCCCAAATGTTTGGAATGCACTCAGAATGCAGTCAGAATTTTTAGAATGCACTTTGATTATCCCGGAATATACGAAGAATTTTCATTCCGACGGCATTCTGGCTCATTCCGCCTCTAGTGTGACTACCCTATAAGATTCCTGAGTCACACAAGTTCTTCATCATTTTTCCATAGCTTTGCTTCTATTGATTTGACTGCTTTGGGCAGGGTACTGCTTGCTTCTTCTTCTAAGATGTTCACCAGTTTTGTGCAATCTTTCACACCCACTGAATTGCTTTCAATCATGTTACAAAGCTGGTCAACTTTATCTACTCATTTTTTTAAACCACTGATGTCCGATTTTTTTTTTATTTTGTTTGCTTTTTCACAAATTTTATATGGTCTACCTTTCTTTGAGGTGTTTTGAATATTCATAAGAACAGACGATGGTCACTGTTTTTGAAAACATAAGACATGTGAACATGACAGTTAACAGAGTATTGATATAACTACTTACTAAGACAAATGAAGTCACTTGTCTTCAAAAAATTACCCGTGTTGGAGTACCATGTATTCCTGTGTATCTTCTTGTGTTCAAACCAGGTATTAGAAAGTGCAAGTTCTTTAGATGTTAAAAAATTAGCAAACCTTTCCCCATTATCATTAGCTTTCAAATGTGTACAGTTGATGCCTCCAACAAAATTCGTACAGTATTCAGCAGTAGCGTTCATGTCACCACAAATCACCAACTGTCTTTTTTCTCAGCCACACAGCACTCACTAAGTTCTTTATAGAAATTATCTTTCTGGTATTGTGAGCCTTCTTCTGTTAGAGCATAGGCAGATACCACTCAAAGTTTCATTTCATAACATACACAATCAATCCACATTAATCTTGACAAAATGTGTCCTACATCTTCCATTGTAATGTAAGAGTTTTCTTACAATTCTGACAATTTCTTCTTATTGCTATTGCAACTCCATCACATCTTTCCTTCTTTAATGCTGACCACCATATGCCCCATTCTGCATTTGTATCATCTAAAGTTACATAGATGGTCAGAAAGTCATTTCCCACTCTTATGAATTCCTGAAAACAACATATGTCAAGAGTCACTCAAGTACATTGTCTCATACATTCATAGAGTTACAGGTCATCAGATGCAGTTATTGATAGTTCCAACTTTTCAGAAGAAGTACTGCTTTGGTGGCATATCCTTCTTGGCTTCATTCCTTTTCTTCTTGTCTGTGGATCAAGAGTCAATTTTGGTGACTACAGTGGTGCAACACGGTGGCTTACTAAACCTTTCTATACCAGTAGTTGACCTGGTATACCACTGGGAGATGTGCCCCTTGGTAACCCACGTGACGGATGATGTGGTATGAGTTTGTATTATCCTCCATATCCATGAGATTAAAAAAAAATGTTATTACAACATCAGTGAGCATAACTTAATCTGATGGATGCAGTCTCTTGTTAACTGAGAGAATTTTCTCTTTGACTTCATCATATAGAATGTGAGACAATCCAAGTCATTGGTTCCTTGATGGTTGCATTGTCCTCACTAGACTCTTTTAGTGGTAGGTTGGTAATCTCTTAGTCTGGCCTCTACCCTTTGACCTGTCTGGTTTGTTTGGACCTGCAAGGAGCATACACTCCCACCAGCATAACTCTCCGGATCACTGAAGCACACAAGGCCCTCCACCATGACAAGGTTGATAACTAAGGAGGGCTACTAAAAATAAGGTTATAATAATCATTTATGTGGGTTATGTGGAAGTGAATGGTCAACAGTGTCAGTGTCCTTAGCAGCTTTTTCTGAAGGTGGAGTTTCCAGGTAAGAATTGAGACATTGGTGGCTGTCTACACATTTAATACACATTTAATAATTGTTGTTGTTATGTGTCATATCCGCACCTGCTCTGAGTGTGCAGCGGCCTTCAAACATGGCTGCCGTGGTCTACAACAACTATCTTGCACCACACAGGTCTCAGTCTCCAGAATTCTAATCATTCAAACCTGTTCATGATCATAGCCTCATTAACGTTATGTATTTAAGGACTCTCAGTTCTCTAAGACATTGCAAAGTAATGCTCAGTGTTCCTGTGAATGACTTATTGCTTGTGCTGATTATTTGTTTATAGACCCAGTTTGTACTTTGATTACTGCTTATTGTCTTTGCCTTTGATATGTTTGTACCTCGTCTGACAACTGCATGTTTAACGACTCTGCCTTTGAATGCTGCTTTGGATTTGTCTGCCAGCTTTGCTGCAGTAAACTCTCTTTTACATCAGTCTGTCACCTGCATACCTGAGAGATTACTCTGCCACATCATGGATGTAGCAGAAGAGAGCCAGCAAGTTGCTCTGTCTGCACAAAAGCATTTTCTAGGAAAACATCAGCAGCATTCGAGTGAAATGGATGCCCAGATTTCATACCTCACTGAAGCTGTTTTGCAGGTGCTCCTAGCACGCTCTGTGCTTGTAACGAACCCCAGCATGCCCTTTCCCCATCCTGAAAAGTTCTCAGGAGAAGTATCCGAGTGAAAGGGATTTCTGCTGCAGTGCTCCTTATTCTTCACTGCCCAGATGGGGACCACAGATCAGCATAGAATAGCCCAGTTCCTCAATCTGCTCATGGGAAAAGCACTCAAGTGAGCAACTGCTGTGTGGGAGAAGGGCTGAATACACTTTGTTGAACTGTTTCGCAGAGTCTTTGATCACATTTTCAAAGGAGTGGAAGTTGGTGAACAGTTGCTTGCTGTAAAGCAGAGGAGGAGACAAGGTGTGGAGTACACACTGGAATTTCACACATTCACAGCTGGAAATGGATGGAATGAGACAGCTCTCAAAGTGGCATTTTGTCAAGGACTCAACCCAAAAGTTCTCACTGAACTAGCCTGCTGAGACAAATAGGCCTCTTTGGATGCTCTTACTGATATGTCCATCTGACTCGACAATTTGCTTTGAAACTGACCATTTTTGTAAAGCTCCATGTCTCACCCACCTGATGCAGAGGTCTCCGAGCCCATGGAGATCTCCTGTACCACAATGGTTCACTCAGAATGTGAATGAAGGCACAAGGAGGGGCGCTGCTGTGGGGAAGCCATGCATCACACTGCCCTTCTCATATGGAAAGCTGAAGGGGTCCCACCTTGGATGAGAGGGTCCCAAACACAGCTAGACCTCTCCCAGTGAGTCTGTCTAAGCCTCCCTCTTTTATGTCATTCAAGCTTGACATACAAATACCATAAGGCTCTTGGAATCGGTTCATGTCCTCTTCGCCCTGATAGGTTCTGGAGGTGCTGGAAACTTCATGGACAGTGAGACTGCACAGAGACTCCATGTGTCCATGCAAGCACTCCAGCATCCCCTAAGCATCAGGGCCATGGATGGGGGCCCATTGGGAAAGGGTTTGTCATGACACACACCAAGCCCCTCATGCGACAAGTCAGTACCCTGCATTAAGACAATATCTCATCACTGAATCACTGAAACCAGCCTATCATTTTTGGGTTTCCATGGTTGCATCAGCACAATCCTCAGATCTTCTGGCAGGACAGAGAGATTCTACAGTGGCTCACGTCCTGCATACAACACTGTCTCCATCTCCCAAACCCACATTTGCTTCCACCACTGTGGAAAACCCGGAAGTCACCACCACACCCCACACACCTGAATGCTACCAAGCTCATAGGGAAGTCTTCAGCAAGGGTAAAGCCAGTGGGATCCCTCCTCATCACCCATATGAGTGTGCCATTGAGTTCCTACCTGGCACCATGCCTCCATGTTGTCAAATATACCCCCTATTCATTTCTGAGCAAAAGGCCATGGAGGACTATGTATAGTAGGGTCTACAGCAAGAGCTCTACATCTGTCCTTCCACATTGCCTGTATCCACAGGTTTCTTCTTTGTGGAGAACAAAGGAGGGGGCCTCAAGCCATGCATTGACTACTGTGGGCTAAATTGGTGAAATATCCCTGCCCCTTGCCTTTAGTTCCATCTGCACTCGAACAGATCTGCTCTGCCAAAGATTTTATGAAACCTGACCTTCATAGTGCCAACAACTTGGTGCACATCCATGAAGGTAATGAATGGAAGATGGTGTTTAGCACCACCTCTGGTCACTGTGAGCATTGTGTCATGCCATATAGGCTATCTTGCGTGCCAAGCCTCTTCCAGTATCTCATAAATGATGTACTGAGGAATATGCTCTGCAAGTTTATCATTGGTTACATTGATGACATTCTCATTTACTCACCTGACCAAGAAAGCCACAAAGGCCACATTAAGGAAGGCCTAGTGAAACTGCTGGACAACTACCTACAATATATGTAAAAGCTGAGAAGTGCAAGTTTCATGTAGCCCAAATCTCATTCCTGGGTTATATCTTCAGTGCAGAGAGAGTGTGCATGCATCAGGAAAAAGTTGCTGCAGTCACCACATGGCCTACACCTGCTACTGTCAAGGAGCTCCAACATTTTGTGTGGTTCACCAACTTCTACCAGTGGTTCATCAGGGGTTTCAGCTCCATTACCACCCCACTCACTGCCCTGCTCAAGACGGGGTCCAAGTACCTTCAGTAGAACCCTGAGGCTGAGGAATGCTTCACACAACTTAAGACAGCTCTCATGTCTTTTCCCATCATCAAGCACCATGATCCCATGAAACCCTTCATTGTTGAGGTGGATGCCTCAGAGGTGGGGTCGGAGCAGTACTTTCTCAGCGTTTTGGTGAGAAGCCCAAGTTGCACCCTGTGGTTTTCATTTCTAAGAAGCTAACCCCCACAGAACAGAACTATGACACTGGTAACCAGAAGCTATTGGCTGTAAAACTGGTGCTAGAGGAGTGGCGACTCTGGCTAGAGGGAGTAGCCTATCTGCTTACCATCTACACAGATCACAAGAATCTGGAGTACCTCAAGTTCCACTTCACCATAGCCTACAGACCCAGTTCAAAGAACACTAAGGTTGACACTTTGTCTTATGTCTACCCAGCCACTGTCCCAGCTCAAGAGCACAAACCCATCATTCCTCCTGTCTGTTTTGTCAATGCCCTGACTTGGGAGGCAGACAGAGAATTTGCTCAGACATTGCTATATCACGTTCCTGCCAAATGTCCCACCAATCTCACTTATGTCCTGCCATGCCTCCGAAGTCAGCTGATCACTTGGGCACACATTACTCCCACAACTGGGCACCCAGGCAGCCAACATACTTATCAGCTGCTGAAAGCAAAGTACTGGTGGCCGAACATACTTACCGACATTAATTAGTTCATCTCCTCATGCTCCGCTTATGCACAGGCTAAAGTACCCTGGGTGCTTCCAGTGGGCAAACTCATGCCATTACCCACACCACAACATCCATGGTCACAAACTGCCACTGATTTCATTGTGGGTCTTCCCAAGTCCCAGAACAACACCATGGCTGTGATTGTCGACTAAAGCAATAAGACTCATCACTCTACCTGGCCTCCCCACAGCATGTGTTTCAATACTTCGGCATCCCCAAAGACATAGTCAGCGATCAGGACCCCTAATTCATATCATGCATCTAGGCCAGGTTTATGGACATACTGGGGATTTCAATAAGCTTAACCTCTGGCTACCACCCACAGTCCAATGACCAGGTGGAAAGGGTCAATGAGGAGATTGGATGCTTCCTTTGAGTGTACTGTGCTGAGAATCAGAGGGACTGGGCACAGTTCCTGCCATGTGCCGAATATGC
This sequence comes from Ariopsis seemanni, assembly GCA_026413345.1. Lineage (NCBI taxonomy): Eukaryota > Metazoa > Chordata > Actinopteri > Siluriformes > Ariidae > Ariopsis > Ariopsis seemanni. Next base: position 37,956,389 of record JAOANJ010000002.1, on the reverse strand, counting down.
ACAAAACACTTTGTCACTCTGGAACGCAACTCACACCATTCCAGTGCATACTTGGCTACCAACCTCCCCTCTTCCCTTGGGATGACTCTCTCACCAGTGTGCCTGCAGTTGATGCTTGGTTTCAGCACAGTGAACAAGTGTGGGAGAATGTCCACCAGCACTTAGAGCAAGTGGCACAAAGATACAAACACTTCACTGACTGCCATTGTGGGGAAACCCCCAATACAACCCAGGTGACAGGGTGTGGCTGTCCACCAAGGACATCAGAAGCATGCAAGAAACTCAGCGCAAAGCACATCAGCCCCTTCAAGGCCCTACAATGGATTAATATGTTTTGTCCAAGCTTGACCTACTCAGACACAGCAGAATCATACCCACATTCCATGTTTTTTGCTGCCTCAAGCCCACCATCTCAGGTCCTCTAGCCACCACAGTTCCCTCCACAACACTTCCTGCTCCCATTGACAATGATGGCCAGCCTGTCTACACCATCAGGAAACTCCTAGACTTCCACAGGAGAGTACTGGAGTACTTGGTGAAGTGGGAATGTTACATCCGTGAGGAGCAAAGCTGGGTCCCATTACAGGACATCCTGGACCCTATGCTCTGTCAAGAGCTTCGTGCCAGGCACCCTGACAAACCAGTCCCTTGCCCCCGGGGCCATGCAAGGAAAGATATCACTCCCAGTGTGAGCTCCTTGGGGGGTTTTGTTACATCTGCACCTGCTCTGAGTTCAGCGTGTGGACTGCAACAGTCATCCTGCACCACGCTGCTCACAGTCTCCAAAAATTCTAATTATTCACACCTGTTCATGATCACAGCCACATTACCACTGTGTATTTAAGGACACTCAGTTGTCTAAGACTTCGCAAAGTAACACTCAGTGTTCCCATGCCTGACTTATCAAGCCTTTATGGTTTGAGCTGATTATTTGGTTATTGACCCAGTTTGTACTTCAAGTACTGCTTATCATCTTTACCTTTTGTATCCTGTGCCTTGCCTGACCATTGCCTGCTTAACGACTCTGCCTTTGATTACTGATTTAGATTTGTCTGTCAGCTTTGCTGCAATAAACTCTACTGCTTTTACATCTGTCTGTTGCCTGCACACTTGACATTGTGAATACAATAGAAACATAATATTTTTTGTAGTATTGTTTTAAAGTTTTTTTTTTATTAAAGGGCTGTGTGGAGGTATAGTGGTAAGCACTGTCGCCTCACAGCAAGAAGGTTCTGGGTTCAAACCTCATGGCCGACAGGGGTCTTTCTGTGTGGAGTTTGCATGTTCTCCCTGTGTCTGCGTGGGTTTCCTCCGGGTGTTCTGGTTTCTCCCACAGTTCAATGACATGCGGATTAGGTAAAATACCTAGCCACTGGGGATGTACAAGACAGTAGATACTTAGTGCCGGTCCCAAGCCCAGATAGACTGAGGAGGGTTGCGCCAGGAAGGGCATCCAGTGTAAAACCTATGCCAAATCAAATATGCAGAACAGATCCACTGTGGTGACCCCAAACAAATGGGAGCAGCTGAAAGAAGAAGAAGTTTAAAAGCTTTATTTTTATTTTTTTATAATGCTGTTGTGTGGCACATGTAATAGTGTAGCATTATCATAGTTGTGGGGGGTAGGCCTGGAGTTGGACTGGTGGAAGGAAGCATCTAAGTGCATATATTTACTAACATTTTGTGCTGTTGCAAACTATATTTTGGCACTAGAAACTGTTTTTAATTTAAATAATAACAAGTTAACATTTCTGGCATAATTTAGCTAGCATCAATGCAGATTATCATCACAAATTCAGGCACACTGTGCAGTATTTTTATGTAAAATCTAAGATAACCCAATTCACATGTTTGGATTTAAAAAAACAAAACAAAAAACAAACAAACAAAAAACTTATTTTAAGCAAGTTTCCATTACTCACATTGGGACTGTCCTTTGGTTTACAGCTAAAGAGTCAGCTCAGTGTCTCTCCACATTTTGATTTCTGCTCTGTTCTGCAGGATAAGGACCTGACTGGTGTGCTGACCAGGCAAAATGGTGCAATGCAATTATGTGGCCAGTAGATCTGAGGCATACATCTTCCTAACTGCAGCGTAGTGATGCCATGCCAATGAACCTATGGCACTTTCAGGTTCCTAGTGGCCCTAAATCAGTATCTAACAGATGCCCACAAGCTTCAGGGCTGTCATACCTCACGCATATCACTCTCACAGAGGATAGACTTAATTTATCCAGCTCTAATTCAAAACAGCAGTGAGATGAAAATGCAGCCATCAAACAACAGCATTTCACTCCACCCCTGGAGAGTTCAAAGTTGTATTACCATTTGGATTATTACATTATTTGGATTATTACCTTCTGAATTTATTCTAGTGTTGTTTCAAAGAAGGATTTTAAAAAGCCAGGATGTTATCTGACTTATGTAGCTAGTGTTGTAGTCAAGACCACCTAAATCATGACCTAAAGTCATGACCAAGATGAGAGTGTAATAAGACAGAGACAAGCACAAGACTTTGAGGAGGCAAGACCGAGTCAAGACCAGGACTAGACCAGTTTGTGTGAAGTGGGGCAGGGAGGGGTGACAGCCATTAAGAGTAAGAAAATTTTCAAATTAGTAACAAGTTATGTTATTGATTGTATTTGAAGCAGGAAGTTTTACATCCAATCACAATAATGATGTTAACAAATAAATCAGGTAATGCACAGCCAATGTAGTGATATACCCGCATTTGTAGTCTTGTCCAGTCTTGAAATAAAATCTTGAGTCCTCTTTGTCTGAGATAGAGACACTGAGTAAAAATGCAGTCAATTCTGAGATGAGACCGAGCCCTTCAAAAAGTAGTCTTGAGACCGAGACCAATCTCAAGTACTACAACACTACGTGTAGCCTCACAAATTTTGATTACTACAACTCACCTTGTGATGAAGGACTTTCCTCCCCATCTGGGATGAATCAAACATTCAACATCTGAAACTGGATCCTCCAGCTGGTTCTATATATAATCTATTGCCATGCTGTGTAAATTGCTGTACATTGACAGTACTTATTTTACAGACAAATACTCATTATTTTACAGGATTGAACTGAAAATATTGGGGCAAATAGAGAAGTGCATAATTAACATTTTAAGGAGGTTCTCTTTGTGTTGACATCTGAAAATTAGTGATAGGGCATTGTTGTGCCCTTTATTTTAGCCACTATTTTAGGTGAACATAAACCCTCTTTGAGCTTAAGTGCAGATTTGGTTTAGTAAAGCACTGAAATTCATCTTGTAGTGCGAGTGAAGTTGAATCAGTGCAAGTTAGTTGAGAGAAGCAATGTCTCATTGTTTAAGCCTTTGTGCTACATTTTAGAAGGTTGTGCACTACCAAGCTGTCATGGTTGGGTCCTTGAACAAGGCCCTTAACTTTCAACTGCTCAGTTGAATCCTGCCTCAGTTGTGAGTCTCTTTGGATAAAAGTGTCAAGCACATGTAGTGGATTGTATTTTATTTCAAATTAACAGCATATCACTGGCTGTGTGAGAAACAGTAAAAAGGACAGTAATTACCCATAAACATATTGCAGTAATTTATTTTAATGTTTCACATTATTTTACAATTAGTTACAGTACTCTGCTGTACAGCTTTGCTGCAAGTATCTTACTGTAAATTTTACAGTGGTTTATTTTATTTTATTTATTTATTGTTACAGTGCATTGGACCAGTTGGCAGAAATAGAGCAATGATGAGTCTGGCCTCATTGTTTCTGCCTCTCAGACAGCTGACATAGTATTGCAAATAAACAATGTCTTCTATAAAACATTGTGCTGTTAATCTTTACAGCAAAGTTCATAGAAAATCATACAGCAATCACATAGCATCGTGAAAGATGACCTGAATCAGTTCAGTGTCAGAATTGAAAGTGCACAATCTGACTTAATGGCCCCAAATGGTTCATATCATGTGCCATAATTGGCCAAGAAATGGATTGAAACTTTGAACATGGCAGCTGCTACATTACAAGGCAATGAACCCTGTAGCTTAATATAACACTGATATAAATGATGATGAACAGACAGGGATTTCTCATGGATAGTCTGAATTTAATTTGGTTATACTGTACAGAAAGCCTATAAGTCTTCACTGACAAACTGCCAGGGGTCAAGAAAGTGTCTGGATACAAGTGGTCATACATGTCAGACAGACCTAATCATCTTACCCTGATGGAATGAAAGAATGACAGAAGGAATCATATCACTGTGTGACTGTAGGCTAAAATTTCCCAAAAGCAGTAACAAATGATTAATTTGTTTTGATCTACCTGCAAGCTGAATCCTTTCATGGAGATGGAAATAAAAGTTACTCTGGCCCACTCCACCGATGACTCATCTTCACTGATTTTATATGATGTACAAGGATATGTTTACTTAAAACCTAAACACATATCTCATGGTGGTCTCAGACATGTATACTGCAAGTTTTGATGCTCAGATAATACAAACACAAGATAGTGAATTCATTTACCTCTGGCAACTGCATGTGGATCTTGTATGTAGAGTGATTGTTTTTACATAAAAATTCATTCTTTATCAATTGAAAGGTTGACAACCAGGAGAGAAAAAAATTTTTTTACTTGAAATGTTTTGTTTCTATATTTCAAACTCAAACATAATTAATCAGCTCTTAATATACCAGTTAACACAGACAATTCTAAGATTTCATGGTTAAAATTGCTGATGTCAAGAACAACCAAAAAATGTACAAGTACTATGAAAAAATTCTTGCATTAGGTCAATTGATCATCTACCACTAAATGGCATCAGCATCAACCTGTCCAGCGTCATATACAGCAAGATGACAAGGATCCTACGGAGGTAGGGGAGGGGGCTGAATGGGGGCGAAGGAAGATAAAGAGAGAGACAACACTGAATTTCATTGTAGAACTTATTGGATCATCTATGAGCTAAGAAGCTGGAGAGAACAGGAAAAGGAAAGTAGGCGAGGAAAGCACAGTTAAGGCAGGACGCTTGGCATCACCAAACTAAGACAAAGCTTTGTAAATCTCGTTCGAGTTCAGGGAGGAGAGAAAACTGTAGGGTGTAAGAGCACTGAAGTGTCTGCTATAAAGCTTTGCTGCTGCTGCTATGAGTCTGCTCATCTTATTCTCAGTACTCCTTGCATCTCTGAATGGCAGCAGATGTGCTGTGATCACTGGGGTAAGAAAGACTAGCTTTTTATCTACTGATTAAGAGAATGTAAGGCTCATTAAAATATATAGTAGTATCTTTAAGAGAACAAATTCTAGTCATTTCTTGAATTTCACTGATGTGATTTTGAAGCACGTTTAGGGAACTATGTCGAAAACACCTGAAAACTGTCTTTTATAGGTATGGTATTAGTAACTTTAAAAGAATAAATAATTAGATTTATCCATTTGTTGAATTTAATTGATGCAATTCTGAACAAATTCAGGGAATTTTAGCAAAACAAAAATCCACATTAAAATTGATTGCACTTTTAGAATTTAGTAGATCTCACAAAAATACTACAATATACATAATTCTAATATATACAGTGTAGACCTAATATTAAAACCTGATTTCATCTTGGGTCAAAGAATGATTATAGAATGATGGATAGAAAACAAATGCAGATTGTATTTATTGCTTTGCTATAAATACATAATAGAACCAATTTTGGATCATTGTGATGAATTTTGTTGTATCGGATGAGCTGCAGACCCGATTAGCCTTATAACCAATATGCAAATGCTAGTAAAGAGCCATTATATTTTACATTTGTATGACAGTATGAAGTGTATAATGGATGTGAATGAGTATGACCATATTCACATGAGCATATTCTCATTGTGTGTGTATGTTTGTATGTGTGGCAGGCATGTGACAGGGACTTCCAGTGTGGCATAGGGATGTGCTGTGCAGTCAGCCTGTGGCTGAGGGGCCTACGAATGTGCACGCCACAGGGATTTGAGGGAGACGAGTGTCATCCGTTTAGTCACAAAGTACATATTATTTCACACTTGCTGCACCATATGACCATAAGACCATATGGCCATCCATATGAAATTACTCCACTGGGTTGCAGTGGTGAATAGTGTCAATAATATAAAAGAATATGTTTGCAGAACCTGTTAGCATATGTCCTATAGAAAGGAAGATATAAAATACTTTAGTAGGGAGCTGTGTCAGAGTAAAGGATTATAATAATAACATAAAAGATAAGATGAATATGATATGTCAAAACAAACATTCTCACTTTCAGTCATTATCGGACAGCCACAAGCAGTGCTTGCTCAAATGGCACCTGTAGAGCAGTTACTGACAAATATAAATGATACTGATCATGTCCTGGGTGCTGTGTTATACATCACTCGCTGCTTCTGCCGCATTGATCAAATGATGGTGTAGCTGTGCAGCTAAGGTGGGACACCGCAAATAAAGAAACAAAGAAAAGAACAGTGCATTTTAGTTCGATGAATCAGAGATTATTTTTCATCAGCATGCACTGTTAATCCATAGAGTATTGCATTAAGACATTTTATCTAAATGAGATATCAGTGCATATTATATTGTAGTTAATACTTGATAGTAATTAATATAATATTACATTATATTCAATATAATAAAACATTATATTCATACAACTAAAAATACTGAGGGATATTTGAATGATCAAATATCATGTTTTTAAAGAACAATTTATGTTTCGGAAACAACATTAATGACATATCTGTCTTCACAGGTACCGTTCCTTGGGAAGAGACAGCATCACACCTGCCCTTGTCTGCCTCATTTAGTCTGCACCAGATTTCCTGACAGCAGATACCGGTGTACCAAAGATTACAAAAGTATAGACTTTTAAAAGCATATATTACAGATTGGGAGGAAAGAAATAGAGGGCTGTGAGTCAGGATAAATGAGTACTTGAAAGAAAAAAAAAGGATCTAAGTGCCATAGTCCCTGTTTTTTGTTTGTTATGTTCATGCACTTTGGACTGTACATTCTTATGATTTTTACAGATAGTAGTGGAAACTATTAAGTGATTCAGAAATGCAATGTCATACTTGTTCACACTGGCACCTAATAAGCCAAGTGCAGTGAAACACAGTTTGAATTAATATAACAAACAGCATCTGGAGCATACCGGTATTTTCAAATAAATGTATGGCTCTATAAAAAGTGTGCTCTATGTTTTTGAATTAAAAGTGGCATGTGATTAGAAATTATCTCTTGATATTTGACTGCTCTTGCATTGTTTTGAGTGGAAGAAGTACTTTTTTTAAAAAAAGAGTCTAATTCAACAAGATCAG